>JANAVB010012195.1:1488863-2088863 GCA_029216955.1 Iris pallida
GAGTCCTCGACTAAGGCACATACCTCTAGAATCATGGTATTTAAAATTTTTACGATGCCGCTAGCTTGGCTACGAAAACCTTAAATTCCTACATCCAAGAAATATATCCAAATTAGACTATATGCCTCACAATGTTGGCTAATTTAACTGTGGAAGACCAGATTCCATAACTGAGATGACCTAGCCCATATAATTTCATCTTGACAAAAAAATTAAATCAAAAATGGATACCAAAAATCAAATTCATTAACTAACCAAGAAAGGTAAATATAAACTGTTAGAATCAACTTTCGAGATATTTTATAATGAGATTCTCAAGGGTCATCCCAGGAATCTCTCAAGGAATCCTGACTGTGATTGAGTACCTTCAAAAATACATCCTAATCTTGCTGCAGGCTGTAGTGATACTTTAGTTCGAATACCACTACACAAACTCGACCTGCATGGGCCACCACTAAAAACGTGTCACGACCCGTACCCTAGAGTAAGGGCACGAGACGTGGGTACGTCCAGCCTACGCCGCAGTGCCGGCGGTAGAACGTTGTCCTAGGTCTCATGCATCTAACAGAATAAGGCTAAGCAGTTTATACTCCCCGAATGGGGGTGACATAGCAGAATGTAAACTCAATCACAACTAAGGAAGAAGAAGCACGATATGATATAGAACTCAAAATGAAATACAGATGATCAGAAGAGTCTAAGTGTCTAAGATAACAACTCAGCAAACATCCAGAAATACAAAGTCTCAACTACAGAATATGAAAGAATATATACAATCCAGATCTCAAATGACAGAAATAATAAAAACCTAGACTAGGGAGCCTCAGTCTCTATAGCTAGTGGATCCGGCTGGAAATCCGGATCACAGGTGTCATCTAGAGCTGTCCCATAAAAAGTGTCAACACCAGCCTCATCCTCATCCTCTGTAAACATATCAATGGTGCCTAATCAGGACGGAGCGATCACAATACATCTCAACAGATCATAGCAGATTAGAAAATATAACCATACAGTAAAGTAAGATACAGAAAACTGAAAGAAAGTACAGAATGTAAATGTGATAGCTGTAATGGAAGTATCTACTATAAATAGAGAACTAACAGTGGCTAGTGAGTCAGAGTACAATATAGAAATGTGAATGGCATATGATGATTCTGATGCTACACTACAAAATGATTCTGATGCTACACTACTTGGATATTATTCACATGTCCACTTCTACTCCTCCGTACCCCCAATCAATACACAAGGATCCAGCCAGGTTATGTTATGATTCATGTAATAGCCCCCGAAGGGTGGTACATGATAGTCCCATAAATAGGGATTCTAAGAATGTCCATAAATGGGTGATTCAAGGAAGATTCTGTGATCATGAGAGTACATGTCACAAGTGATTCAATGAACCATAAAGCATAGTGATACACAATGTAAGTAAAACACACAGAACATATAGTATCCGATGCTCCCTGAGGGGATAATGTCTCAAGAAAGGATCCATATAGTACTAATATGTGTGACCAACGTGACAGCATCAAGTAAAGTAATTTAAAGCAGGAGAATAATTCTAACAGGATATAAAATAATCAGAGAATGTACTCGCCTGATACCTTGAACAGCTGATATGAAAAGATGGCCAACTGGAGTCACAGAGTCCTAGTTATAGCAACACAGGTTATAAAGAGTTCAATTTATATGGTAATTGAAATTATAATACAATCTACATGATTCTAAGTCAATCTAGGTCAAAGTCAACTCTTGGTCAACTATAAAGTCAAACTAGGTCAACTCTAGTCAACTATAGTCAAACTAGCAAGGGTTGAGTCAACAATGGTCAACTAGTCTAGGTTAGTCAATTCTAGGTCTAAACAAACTAAGTATATGCAAATCAAGTATCCAAAATAGCTACTAACTCATAGCCTAAGTCACTTGCTAAAGCAAGCACAAAACTAAACCATAAGCTAACAAGACACAAACTTAGTCATATAATATATATATATATATATATATTTTATATATATATATATATATATATTATTCACATTCACATATTCATATACATAGATATATATAGGAAAGCTATATATAGGCACATACATATATATATATATATATATATATATTTTTTTTGTTTTATATATATATATCTATATATATATATATATATATATATATATATATATATATATATATATATATATATATATATATATATATATATATATCTATTCTACTATATAATAGAAAAACTTGGATGGTAAAATTTTTAAATTCCGAAAATATCCTTGCATGTCTATACTAATTAAAAATTGTTCATTAATTTTATAAAGACAACTTAATAATTATGAAGACTACCTTTTGGTCTTCCTAAAGAGTCTTCCTAAGTTAATTAAAAAATGTTAAAATACGTGCAAGGCACGTGCATATATGCTAGTATATTATATATATATATATATATATATATATATATATATATATATATATATATATATATATATATATAGATATATATATAGAAAGAGAGGTAAAAGAGTGAGTAAGTGTGTGTTTGGCATGTGTGTGAAAGGATATGTGTTAATGTTCTCAGATTTAGTGATATATAAGTGTATGTGACATGGGATACATGGTGTCAAAGGGTGTATGAATGCATGTGTGTAAAAGGTTATAGTTTAACTCAATTTATAGAAATACATACATACATACTTACATTGTATACATGCAGTCATACATATCATATATGCATACTTGCATTCATTCATGCACCTATACATACATACATATTTGAATACATTATATACTTGTATATATTATATTCATATATGCATATTCTACATTATATTACATTCATTCCTGCATACATGCATACATACATATTATGTATATTACATTACATGATACATACATGTATACATGCATTACATTATACTTACATTCATGCATATTAGATACTTGCATTTATATTAACATATTGCATACATTCATTTCATTCGTGCATCTATGCATTACCTACATATTTTATACATATGCATATATTGTATATTCATATCATTTCATACATTAACATAGAGGCATACAAACATGCACATATCATATATTTATACCTTGCATTACCTTACATATCATATAATATATTATCATTCATTCCTTTCATATATTACATTATCTTTAAGTTGAATACATCATATATGGATACAATACATTATCTTGCATGCTTGCATTCATATATTACATTCTATATTACCTATATACATGTATTTCCTCTATTCATTCATGCTTGCATCATATACTCTATATTATATATTGCATTACAATATTTATACATTATATATTATCATTATATATTGTATTACAATATTTATACATTATACATTCATATCTATCATTACATATATACCTTGCATTCATATCTAGCATTCATTATATACTTTCATGCATATATTATATATCATTCTTTCATTCATGCATTTATGTATTACTTACATACATTATATTAATTGTATTCCTACATGCTTACATTCAACCATATATATACATTAATGTAAAGATAATATATATCATATATATATCATTTCATTTATCTAACATATCATGCATTACATACTCTATATTCATTTAATATCCATACTACATAGGCTCATAGGTTACACAAAATACATATATCGTATAGTCACTCTTCTACTTAAAACTAATACTATACCAATTAGGCCTTCACTAAATTCTAGGATTAAAGTATGTTGTAGTCCTTTGTGTTAGCTTTCCGAAACTTTAAACGGATCGTATTTTCGTGTCCGAAAACTCCCGGAATCGCAAAAATACCGAAACGCGTTCGTCTTTCGTACAACTGACACTCAAATAATTCTACAGAAAAGAAATAATTTAGCTTATTAAAATATATATTTGGAAAGCTAACTTCGATACGATTCTTTTAAAAAAAATGAGAGATAAATCGGAGTTCTAAGCTAAAAGTTATGACATTTCTAAGTTGCTTTGGTTAATAAAAACGTGGATAAAAATTATGACGAATTTGGGTTGGCCAAGATACTTGGATACCAACATAGGTATCCAAATGAAACTCATTCTAACCATCCTAACTAAGATCAATCCACTCTCTAACCATTCTAAAACCGAATTTAAATATCTATTTAAACTATTATTATACATACATACACATGGGATATCCTAATTTGGGATCTATCAAGTAGGACACAAGACACACCTATAATATCCTCAAATGGTCTAAAAATTGAATCTAAAGGGGACACATGCATGGGGGTGGTTCCTTTGGATTTAAAACTAATTAATATACAAAGGAAATCAAGTTAGAGGATAGGTTTTACCTATTGGGAGTGGAATCCCAATGAAAATCTTTAGGACAAGGCTCCGATACGAAGATCTATCCAAAAGGACACCTCCCTTTGCACCTTGTCCAAATTCTTGGATAGAATCCTTCCTTGATGGTATGGGATGGATTAGGAGAAGTTTGGATGGAGGAATGTTAGGGAAAGGAAATCAAATCAAAGAGGGAAGCTCTCTAATTTGGGGAAGAACACTTAGGGTCCTATGTAGAGGTAAAAAGAGGCAAGGGTTTTCTTAAGAATTCTTTATAGGAAGGGGGAGAGGGCACTTGATGGCTGGTCATTAGATGAATTTGGGTTAATTTTACATGTAGATGAGTGGCTAGGACTTGTCCACCCAATTCTAAGCCTTCCTATTGGTTCAACTAGTCATAAGACTTTCTTTTTCACAAATATCCTAATAGTAAATATCCTACTATGAAATATCTAGATATTGTTAATCTAACTTAACCATTAAGTCTCTAACCTTCTAACTAAACCTCCAAGAGCATCATTAACATCTAGGTTTAGTCAAAACTAGGTTAGTTCCTAACAATTCAATTAGCACAATACTAATTAATCAAAATTCATTTTCATTAATAAGTCAAAAATGACCAAAATACCCTTAGGCTAAAAAGTCACAATTAGTCATCCTAATCACATGGTTAGGTCACCATGGTCATGGTTAGTCTCTAGGTCATGCAGTCTCTAGGGTTACACTAGTTAACCATCAAAATCACAATTCAATATTTTAAATAGTTTTAAAATAATTAAAAATTACCAAAAATCATAACATGGTTTAAATATCATTTTTTAATGATTATAATTACAAAATATCAAAATTACCCTCATTTTAGAAACTGGGTGCTACACGACACAAACCCAACGGTATGTTCGAAAGTGGATTCCGATGAGCCGATCTCAAAATAGCCCGTTAACTCGGACATTAGAATCTGTTTTGCACGAAAATGCATTCTGGAGTCCAAGTCCACTAAATCTAGCAAAGCATATATCAACGAGTCCAGAATGATGATACGAACTCAACGGTATATCAAAAAGTGGATTCCAATGAGCCGATCTCAAAATGACCCGTTGACACGGACATTGGGGTCCACCTCACACCGAAATGCGTGCCAGGGCCCACATCATCCAAATCAAGAAAATTTTATATGAGTTTGTGCCAGAACGATGCCATAAGTCTACTGGTGGTGTCAGAATTAGAATCCGGAGTCCCGGGTTCAAAATTACAATTTCACAAGTTAGAAATTACGAATTCGGACGACCAACTTTGGCGTCAAATTCAGCCAATCAAACAAGCTCACATTGGAACAAAACTTAGAAAACAAGAAGAGGGTTATACCAGTTATACATAGGAACTGGTGGCATGTCAAACGGAGCTGCAACAACGAAGATACAAGTCCACGAAGTTGGCTCCACAAAACTGTCCAAAATGAATACAATTATTCGGGCAACTTGGCGGTCGATTTTGACAAATCAAATGGACGAATTAACAGATAAAACATGAGGAAAGTGAAGAGGGATATACCGAGATGGAGAAGGAAGAAACGGATCGACGACCCAACAGTCGGATTGACCAGAAAATGCATGCGAAGTTGCTATCCCGAAATGCACTTTCTGAATTTTGAAAACGCGCGGGTCGGCAGGATTTCATACAAAACGCACGAATCACCTAGGCAGAGAGTCGGGGAAGACGATGGCCGCCACAGGGAGGTGAGCCTGGGGTTCGTCCAGCTATGGGTGGCCGTCCACGGCGGTGCGCGGCCGCTGCAGCTGCTGCCGGAGCTGCTGCGGCTACTGCAGCTGCTTGTTGTTGCTGCTATTTGCCGCTGTTCGGCCATGGCTGGCCGAGCAACAACAGGGCGAAGGAAGGAAGGAAAAGGAGGAGGAATGGAGGAGAAGAAGAAGGTTGATGGTGGTGGTGGTGGTTTAAAGAAGAAGAAGAACATGAAGAAGAAGAAGAAGAAGAAAATATGAAGAAGAAAAAGAAAAGGTGTCACGACCCGTACCCAATAATTGGGCATGAACCGTGCGCACGCCCAGCCTACGCCGCAGAGTCGGTGGTAGAATGTTGTAACAATATGATGAACAACCACGCAATAAATAATATTCCCCACTTTGGAGAATCAACAACTCAATATCACAACTCAGCTCTAAAAGATGAATATAAATAGAACCATCTCATAATAGGAAATATATGATATCTAAAAACAAATAGAATCTCAACTATATGTCTCAAAGTCAACTCAGTATCCACTACAATATCTCAGCACTAACTAGAGATAACTAAGCAAGCGTAACAAGATCAGATGTTGCGTACTCCTCCTGATAGGCAAAGTCCGTCTCTACTGTATCTCCCAAGTATGGGCCATACTGGTCAGGGCACACGACCTCTTTGCAATCACCTAAAAATTTATTTGGTTACCCAGTCAGGATGGAACGAATACAATTCACTGAATGCAGTTCCAATATATGAAAATAACTATACAACAGAGGTTAGCCTTTAAATATATAATTTGGAAAATAAATAAATAAAAACTAAATACAAAAAGACAGTAAATGAAATATAGGAAAATACTCACCGACTGACTGACTGACTGAAATAACTTGGATATGTGATTGGTCTCGGGATAATTATACGACACTGTCTACGATATTTATACTGTATAATGTAACACTGTCTACATGGTATAATGCAATCATGAATCACTGTATACACGGTATAATGCAATGAGAAATCACTGTCTATACGGTATACACTATATAAGGTCAGGTCACACATCTTTGGTACTTCACCTCCCTGACACAAAATATTTCAAAACATAAACGAAAAATCACATATCTATCTACTAACAATGAGGCATAGTAAAGATCAATATCAAAAACAAACAATAAACTGTACTCGCCTGGCGTTCTGAGCTGATGGCACTGATCAGAGTCCAAATCGATATCCAAGTAACCTATTTAAAGAATTACAATGTCAAAGAGTGAAATCAAACAAGACTATTCTATCTACTCGACTTTAGAGTCTTGAAACTCATTCCAACTAAGTTGTTTCTTAACTAGGATTGGTTGTTCCTGGTTTACTATTTTACATGTTAATTTCCTAATACTGTCTTGGTGTCTTTATTTAACCTGACATTGGTATCTTAGACTTGACTATATTTATTGGCATTCACTTAACCTCTACCCAAGATATTGCCTCACTCGAGTTGTTCAATTACCCTTTGCCTCATTCATAATCTTGAGACTTAACCAAATGAATCAACATGCCTCTGTCATTGACACATACACATAACCAGATCTTTCTATCCTCACTTTTTGCCCACACTCTTCACTTTATATGGTATGACTTTACTTATCCACCTAAACCCCATTCAGGAACACTAACCACTTCATAGGATATAACTCTTATTGTCTATGTTGGCTAAAACACGTTTTAGAGTCTCCTCCTACTGTTACAGTAGTCTCTCTATTAGTGCATCTGAAAACTCGAGCAATTAAGACTCCTTTAGGTATAACAGGGTTAAGAGGGGTTGCCAGGTGGTCCTCTACATCTGATTTTTTTGCAAAAGCCTTGGCTAAACCAGTCCCTGGTAACACAATGTGGAGGAAACTAATTCGAAAGTATTTTAGGCGTCTAACAACAGATCTCAGAATATTAAGAAAAGGATCGTGGAAATTTTCACCCAAGTCATTTTATTACCATACTCCAGTGCTCCTTTCATAAGTCTAAACCTCATTACTGATAGGCTCTTCATTGCAGTGCCTAGGAAAATAGTAGTTGGGGTGGTTTTGAATAGATCAGACAAGAATTTCCTATACATGTCTTGCTATGTGGCAATTACTTCTAATTTACCTACCCTGTGTGACACCCGAGTTTGGGCCTCTCTTCTCTGCCTATGATACCCATGGTACACAAGTGAAGTCAAACATCGAACTCGATACTCAGTTTCAAGCGTATTATGAGTGTCAATTCTGGTACCCATACCCAAAACCTGATTGCAAGAGGTCGATATGGCCTGATACCGAGTGTCCAAGGTTCTGATCATTATATAGGGTCTACGATACCCAGAACTGGTCTGATACCTAGACACCCAGATGTATATCAATAGCAATTTGCATATGACATTGTTCCGGTGGTGGATCGGGTCAGATGTGTCCCCTCTGGCACCAGGGTCGAGTGTGGTATTAATGACCTCTGTTCTCAAGGTCAGGTCTGGGTTTAGTATCAGATCTGATACTAAGATAAAATAGGATATCCATTATCAACTCTGGTGTCAAGATCGGATTTGTTGTCCGCCACAACTAGAACCAGCTTACCTGGTTCCCTACTCCATCGATTTACCTGATGAATACAGTATCTATCATATACCCATATCGGACATGCTGCCTATATGGGCTTATCGACAAGTCATGCCCTTCTCTAATTCCTCATGATACTCGAAGTAGTATCATGAATACTTTTTTGCCCGATACATGAGTTACGCTCTGTTAGTCCCTCATAATCTGTTTCATCAAACACCTAGCTATTCTTTATTAATGGCAGAACTTGGGAGTTATGAGTTAAGAAAATTACTTACTTTAGTCGTGGTGGTGCTCGACTACTTCTTTGTCTCTCCTCGCTTTCTCCCGTGATGAGAAACGAGATAGTTTATTAGGGTTAGTAGAGGCTTCCAGTCGGCTGTTCCCCCTTCCCTTTTATATCTAAAGCTTAGATAAGATCAATGGAGAAAGTGGATAGAGGGAAGAGAATTTAAATTCGAATTTGGATTCTCTAATTTGTTTTATGAAGATTTGAATTCTAACCAGCGCTCGAGTCAACAGAGCTCAGGAATCCGAAAGTTATTGACCTTCAAGGCTTAAATTGGAACCTTTACAAATAAACCCTTATGTATATGTCCTTTTTTGCAAGAAGTAGCATCCTCTTTGTTTAATATATGTATATATATTAATGAATTAAAACATGTGTCCATAACCACAATTAGTAAATAGATAAATAACTAATAAAAATAAATGGGACTTACAAGTCTACCCCCTTAGATTAATTTCGTCCTCAAAATTTAACTAAAGCACAAGGTGGAAACATACCTCAGGGCTCAAAAAGGTAGGGGTAACGCTCGCACATCTCGTCCTCTCTCTTCCATGTGGATTCGCCTGGGGAGTGGTGTCTCCATGCGACACGAACTAAGGGAATCATCTGATTCCTCAGGATCTTCTCTATGCGGTCCAAAATCTCTACGGACTATTCCTGGTAGCTGAGACTTGGTCCCACCTTGATCTCAGAATGATCCAACACATGGATGGGGTCCGCCATGTATCATTTTAGTTGAGATACGTGAAACACATTGTGTACTCCTTCCAGTACAGGCAGCAATGCTAATCGGTATGCTACTGCACCGATCTTCTCGAGAATACCAAACGGTCCAATGAAACGTGGGCTGAGTTTTCCGCCTTTACCGAAATAAATAGTGCCACGCGTCGAAGAAATTTTCAAAAGCACCAAATTGCCAGCCTAAAAGCACAAAACGTTACCATAAATCCCATAACTATATACGTAGTTTATAGTAAGAAGGTTCTATACCTCAAACTCTAACGTCCTACGGTGACTGTAGGGCCAGTGCTTCTGTCGGTCCTGAGCTATGCGAAGCCGCTCTCTAATCAGCTTGACTTTCTCCGCAGCATCTACTACCATCTCTGGTCCCAACTCTGCTCGCTCGTCCACGTCATCCCAAGATAGCAGTATATGACATCTCCGTCCATACAGCACTTCGAACGGGGATATCTCAATGCTAGCTTGGTAGCTGTTATTGTAGGAGAACTCCACGAGGTGAAGGTGGTCCTCCCATGGGCCACCAAAATTTAGCACGCACGTCCGCAGCATATCCTCGAGCGTCTAAATGGTCTGCTCTGACTGACCATCCGTTGCGGATGATAGGCGGTGCTGAACTTGAGCACTGTGCCCAAGCTAACCTGTAGGCTCCTCCAGAAGTGGGACGTGAACCTGCTGTCATGATCTGACACGATACTCACTAGAACCCCGTGTAACCTGACTATCTGCTTCACATAAAGCTCTACCAACTTCTCGATAGATAACCCCATTTTGAATGGTATAAAGTGGGCCAATTTGGTCAACCTGTCAACAATGACCCAAATCACATCTTTTTCTTCCGATGCCCTTGGAAGACCGGAAACAAAATCCATGGTGATGTGTTCCCACCTCCACTCGGGTATCGGTAGTGGCTGCAATAACCCTCCTGGTCTCTGTCTCTCGGCCTTGACCTGCTGACACACGAGGCATCTAGAAATGAAACAGACCACTTCTCGTTTCATACTATACCACCACACATGGTTTTTCAGGTCCTTGTACATCTTGTTGGCTCCTGGATCTAGAGAATACTGGGATCGGTGTGCTTCCTACATAACTTCTTCTCTAAGCTCTCCACTAGGTACACAAAGTCTCGTCCTATGCCTCAACGAACCATCCTCTACAATAGTGAAGTCGTCTAGCAAACCGGCCCATGTCTCTGCTATGATGTTCTTCAGCTGCTCATCCTGGTGCCGTATCTCCCAAAACCTGTCCATCAGTCCTGACTGAATCTGCATGCCCATCATCTGTATCTTGGCTCCTGGTATGACGATCTCGATGCCCAAACTCTCCAAATTCGCTAATACGTGACAATCTCGAGTCAAGCACATTGCTACGGGATACCTGTTCGAAGCATCCGCAACAACGTTGGCTTTTCTCGGGTGGTACTGTAGATAAATATCATAGTCGCTCATCAGCTCAAGCCATCTGTGCTGCCTCATGTTTAACTCTTTTTGTGTAAATATGTACTTCAATCTTTTGTGGCCAGTGAAAATTTTTACTCGCTCTCCGTACAAATAATGTCTCCATAACTTCAAGGCAAAGATCACGACTGCCAACTCAAGGTCGTGTGTGGGGTAGTTCTTCTCATGCGGTCTCAACTATCGAGACGCATAGGCTATCATTCTCTTGTTCTGCTCTAGGACACAACCCAGTCCCTTGCCCGAGGCATCACTATAAATGGTGAAACCTTCCGTTCCCAAAGGCAACGCCAAAATAAGGGCCGTCGTCAGCCTTTTCTTCAATTCATTGAACGCAGTCTGACAGTCTTCTATCCACACGAACTCTACATCCTTCCGAGTGAGCCTAGTCATCGGCTCCGTAATTCGAGCAAAATCTTGCATGAACTTTCAATAATACCCTGCTAATCCCAAGAAGCTTCGTACCTCTGCCACCGTAGTCAGAGTAGTCCAAGCTTCCACAGCTGCAATCTTTTTTGAATCGACGGATATACCGTCACCTGTTACCACATGTCCAAGGAACTCCACCTTGTCCAAGAAAAACTCGCATTTCGAGAGCTTTCCATAGAGCTGCTTCTTCCTGAGGGTCTCTAGCACGATCTTCAGATGTTCCTCATGTTCTTCCGGTATTTTCGAGTAAATGAGTATGTCACCGATAAACACCACTACGAACTTGTCAAGGTATGGGTGGAATACCTTATTCATCAAGTTCATAAAGACTGTCAGGACATTGGTTAACCCGAACGGCATCACCATAAACTCGTATTGTCCGTACTTGGTCCGGCAGGCAGTCTTCGGTATATATTCTTTCTTCATCTTCAGTTGATGGTAACCCGACCTCAAATATATCTTCGAGAATACCCGTGCGCCGCTCAATTGATCGAAGAGATCGTCAATTCTCGGCAATGGGTACTTGTTCTTGATAGTATGGTTATTCATGGTTCGGTAGTCGATGCACATCCGTACCGTACCATCTTTCTTCGGCACAAAAAGAACATGGGATCCCCATGGCGACGAACTCTCTCTGATGAACCCCTTCTCTAGTAATTTATCGATCTGTTTCTTTAATTCTTGAGCTTCCTTGTTGTTGATCAGGTACACTGGTTGTGACATTGGTTCTGCGCTGGCACCAGATCAATAGCAAGCTCGGTGTCCCTATCTGGCAGTAATCCCGGTAAGTCCTCAGGAAAAACATCCATGAATTCTGCGATGATAGGATGCGGTGCCTCCTCCTCAATCATAGCTTCGCAAAAAGCCCCACTCTGCTGCTCTATAGCCCCTTTGGCGAACTCGAATGCAGACTCCCTGGGAGGACTGAATACGACACATCCTCGGTGGCAGTCTATACTAGCAAAAATCTTACTCAACCAATCTATCCCGAGAACGATGTCGAAACTCGGTAGTGGCATTACGAGTAAGTTTGCACAGAACACCCTTCCACCCAAGGTGATTTGATATCTCATACAAATATCCTTGACTAGGATAGCGCCTCCGCCCGTCATAATTTTGCAACTACCATCCAAGGGTACAGATGCTATGCTATGCTTGAATACAAAAGCTACAGAAATAAAACTGTAGGATGCACCCGAATTAAACAAAGCTATAGCGAAAAAAGATTCGAGAAGTATGGAACCTGCTATCACATCTGGTATAGGCTCGGGCTCTTCAATAGCTATGGAAAAAGCTCTGCCCTGCTGGGGTGCTCCTCTCTACTGGTGCTGGATGAATCTCTGTTGCTGAGTAGGGAGTGGTGGACCTCGCGGCTGGGTGGCGGCTGGTGGTCTAGCTGGTCCTCTCGGTACTGGAGCTGCCTCACGTCCTGCTCGATCGGGAGCCAGTGCACAATCCTTCTGCTGATGTGAAGGTGATCCATAGTATAAACATGATCCAAGCCTCTGTCTGTAGTCATCCCAAATGTGTTCGGTCTTCCCACAAAGAGTACAGTACAGAGCCTGCTGGAACTGTCTATGTGGCTGCTGTGTCTTTGCTCTGGCCGGGCCTCGGTTCTGCTGGTGTGCTGGAGCTCTACTAGCGGACTGGAATTGCTGCTAGTGTTGGAAGGTCCTCAGCTGAATTTGGGGATGCTTTCCCGGTGTTGACTGGTTGTTGCCTCCGCTGAAAGTATCTCGACTCCTCTTTGGCCTATAATTCAGTTCTTCTTCTACAGCTTGGGCGACCTCCAGAATCTCCTCGTAAGTAGTGGCTCGACTGGTGGCGATGGCTAAGCGAATCTTATGAGATAATCCTTTCCTAAATCTTCTGGCCTTGCTCTCTGGGGTGTTGACTATACTCTCCGCGAAGCGGCTGAGGCGGGAAAACTCCGAAGTGTACTTGTCGACGTTGAGATTTTCTTGCTCCAAGTGCTCAAACTGACTCACCAATGCCTCTCGTGCTACATCTGGGTAGAATTTCTTCTTGAATAGCCGCTTGAATTCCTTCCAAGTCACATCTGGAGCTGCAAATCGGGGCTCACCTTGGTACCATGTCCGAGCGATGTCGAAAAGTTGTCCACTAGCTGACTCCACTTTTAGATCTTCTGAGACTCGAGCCATCTTCAGGTATCGTACCACGTTCTCCAACCATTCATCAGCGTAGATAATTCCCTTTGTCCTATGGAACTCCCTGGGCCTGAGGTCCATGAAGGTCTTGGAAGTTCCAGGGCGCTATTGGGGAGCATCTCTTTGCTTAAGAGCCTCTCGCAAGGTATCGCGAAAGATGTTAGCTTGCTGCTGGAAAATTCCTAGGAGTGTAATATTTTCCAGTGCCGGTGGCGGGGGCAGAGCAGGTGCCGGGTACATTATTGGCGCTGGATGCATGGTAGGTGCTGGGTACATAAAGGGTGCCTGATGCATCATAGGCGCTGGATACATGAATGGTGCTGGATGTATCATAGGTGGTGGACAGACTGCTGGTGCCGGGTGCATGGTAGGTGGAACAGGTGCTAGTGGAGGAATATGTGCTGGTACTGGAGTCTGCGGAGGGAACTGCGGAGGTGGTGGAATGTCCTCCCTGCAGAACCTCGAGTAGTGCGGCTGCGTCGGGTCGTCATGGTGAGTAAGCTGGCCTCCTGGCGTCGGTGGGGTCCCGTAGGTAAAAAGTTCAACAATGTTCGGTGGAGTGTTCAGTGCAGCGTTGTTCCTGTCTTGCGAATCCATTAGCTGAAAATAAAGGAAATCATTAGACGGTAGAAGAATCAAACATGGTGCATAAAGGGTACTTGAAGTCGAGTATAGAAGTCAATAACATAGTTTAAACTTGTGGAGACGGTCCTTAGGTTCCTATTCCCATTCCTAGTTGTAGGCCCACAGTAGTACGGCTAACTTAAGTACTACCACGGTTTCGCTATCCTTGCAAAAAGGGACCTGCATGGGCCACCATAAAAACGTGTCACGACCCGTACCCAATAATTGGGCATGAACCATGTGTACGCCCAGCCTACGCTGCAGAGTAGGCAGTAGTAGAACGCTATAACAATATGATAAACAACCACACAATAACTGATATTCCCCACTTTGAAGAATCAACAACTCAATATCGCAACTCATCTCTAAAAGATGAATATAAATAGAACCATCTCATAATAAGAAATGTGTGATGTCTAAAAACAAATAAAATCTCAATTACATGTCTCAAAGTCAACTCAGTATCCACTACAATGTCTCAGCGCTAACTAGAGATAACTAAGCAAGTGCAGCAGGATCAGATGCTGCGTACTCCTCCTGATAGGCAAAGTCCGTCTCTAGTGTATCTTTCAAGTACGGGCCATACTGGTCAGGGCACACGACCTCTTCGCAATCACCTAAAAATTTGTTTGGTACCCAGTCAGGATGGAACGAGTACAATTCACTGAATGCAGTTCCAATATATGAAAATAACTATACAACAGAGGTTAGCCTTTAAATATATGATTTGGAAAATAAATAAAAGAAAAACTAAATACAGAAAGACAGTAAATGAAATATCGAAAAATACTCACCGACTGAATGACTGACTGAAATACCTTGGATATGTGACCGGTCTCGGGACAATTACATGACACTGTCTACGATATTTACACTGTATAATGTAACACTGTCTATATGGTATAATGCAATAATGAATCACTGTCTACACGGTATAATGCAATAAAAAATCACTGTCTACACGGTATACATCTGGGTGTGCTGGTATGGGGAGAGTGATGGCAAGGGTGAAAGTGATGGGAAGAGAGAGAGAATTATATATATATATATATGTATATATTATATACATTAATAAAAAGAGAGAGAAAGATAGGTATTTATGAAAGAGAAAGAGAGAGAGAGAAAGTTGAGGGAGGGAGAGAGTTCGGCTAGGGGGTATGTGTGTTGGTGATGTGGGATAAGGGGTTAGGTGTTGTTCAAGGGAAAAAGGGGTATGGTTGTGAGTGTAGGTAGGTGAAAGTGAGAGAGAGAGAGAGAGTGTGTGTGTGTGAGAGAGAGTTTGAATCGCTCAAAAAGTAAGGTGTAATTGATTTGTGATTGGGCAAGGGGTTATGGGTGTCATGTGAAACTTTTCCCAAGAATCTCTTGTGTGGCCAAATGAGGCTAATTGACATAAAGGGGGTTTGTATGGGGAATAATTAGAAATATCCCCTAATGCGTGGTTAGGAGTGGGTCATTTGGATTATGGTAAATAAAGCTAGGGTGTTTGTGTAGAAGCTAAAAATCAAGCTGTGCCACCTATTAAAGTGTTAGATCATCAAAATGGTATCAAACCATTACGTTGCACCAAACCATCAGGTTGCGTCGACATCTGGTTGCACAGAGGTCAGGTTGCGCGAGCGATACGTGGCGCACTTCCTCGAGAAGCTGTAACGGCGTCATCATTTTTCTGAAAGCTGATAGCACGGAGATCAAGAAAAATTCGTTCGAATCCCGTACAACGCGGCGCTCGAGAAAATTTTATCAGCATGTAATTAATGCTGACAGCTGGTTCGCACAAGTTATTGTGTAGCACGAGAATTAATCAGCACAACACAGGAGACCTAGTCAAAAGCGCTAGTTGTTGGGTTGCGCCCATGCGCAGCCTGGCTTGTTGGCGCCACTTGATCAACTTTTTATTTTAAAATAGGGTGACGTGGCGCACAAGCCATCAATTTCATAGAGCATGCCCACTACACTGTCCACGACCACGCGCATCTCAGTCAAATGATGCTACGCGTCTACAATAGTTGGTGCAACCGCTCGCGCAAGTTGCTATATTGGGCCGTTAACTTCGTAGAACGTATCTACTACACTGCTCACGACCACGCGCATCTCAATCAAACGATGTCACGTGTCCACAACAGTTGGTATAACCGTTCGCGCAAGTGAACAGGAGGCGCACAACTGAAATACGCACAACCCAGAATAACTGCTAAATAGTTATTTCAAGAACTCAATAAATAGAGTTTCAAATCAATCTAAAAGTATCAAAAAGGATCATAATCTTCTACTAAAGTGCTGTTGTATCCTCCAGAGGCTCGTTTCTTCAATATCACATCGTTTAAGGGATAAAGTGATCGTCTTCTGATCAGATTTCTATAGTTGTACTTCTCCAGAAATCAATTGTACTCTTGTACTCTTTTCTAAGTTTGTAATAAAGAACCATATATATTTTTGTTCTTTGCAAACAAAATGGCGAATCTACTGGAAACGACTTTCTCCTCCGACGAGAAAGTGACATCTCAATGTGATACCGCGTCAATCGGCAAGACGCAGAAGACCCTGGTCGTTCAAGTCGACCAAACACCCTTCGAGGCCATGATCAATGCTGGGGGTGCCAAGCGCACTGCTGCCGCTGTTAAGAGCAAGACGCGCTCTGTTCGGACTCCTAAGTCCCCGACGGCACAATCCCTTGCTTTCGTACAACTTGCACCCATCACTGCCTTGGCGCAACCTAAGGAAAACAACCTTTTGGCTAATCCCTCCACTTCTTCGATTCTGAAATCGAAGGAGACTTTGTCTCGACACACTGCTGTCCAAAACAAAGAAAAGTGTCCTTTGGCCTTTACTTTCCTGGTGCATCCTGTACCTGTTCTTGCTTCCGCGCAACTTGCGTCCATCACTGCCTTGGCGCAACCTAAGGAAAATAGCCTTTTAGCTAATCCCTCCACTTCTTCGATTCTGAAATCGAATGAGACTTTGTCTCGACACACTACTGTCTAAAACAAGGAAAAGTGCCCTTTAGCCTTTTCCTCCCTGGCACAATCTGTGCATTTTTCTGCTCTGACGCAACTTGTGCATGTTCCTGCTCAGGCACAACTTATGCATGGTCATGCTCCAGTGCAACATATACATACTTTTGCATTAGCGCAACATAAAGAGAAACACTATTTAGTGATTCCCTCTTGCCATCAAACCAAAAGTTTAGTAAGAAATCACTAAATCAAGGAAAATGCTCTTTAGCTTTTCTCATTCTGCTCGAGTCATTGACTGGGTGGAAAGTACTGCTAATTCAGATAGGAATTCTATTCTCCTTAACAGAGACAACCAAATCTCTGTCGGGAAGATGGGTTCTATTCAGAAAAAACTTTCCATGCAAAAGGTTATTATGCCTACTCCAAAAAGGTCAGGGCATGATCTACCAATCCTATGTATTTCAAAATCCCGACAAGGCAAACTTCTAGTATCTCAAGTAGATGCGCAAGTAGCTCCCCTATCAGACTTGCGCACCTATATCAACAGGTGTCAATTAGGGTCAACCTCGAGAAATCACAAGATATATCAAGCACAACCTGCACCAGTTGCTAACTTGCGCCAGAGGAAGAATTCTGAGGTGAAAAATCCTGAGACTTATGCTAACCAGCCTAGCACGTCCTTGTACACTCAAGGTACGGGATACCTCAAGAACATGAACCATATCCTGAATATCGTCAAGGACTACGTTCCTGCCACTTCTTTTTGTCCTGTTAGTGACCTCCATGAACTCTTAATACAGAAGCAGAAGGTTGCAAATCCATCCCGTCTAGCGGTGGACCAACAACAAGGACATCATTGCAATCACCACCATGAAGTTGTCATCAAATGTTGCTGTCAGTCAGCCAAGCGGTCCGTCTTTGACCGTTTGAATTATGTTCAGACCCATGAACCAATCCTAGTGGACGGAGATGAATTACTCTATGCTCCTGTCAACATGGCATCTCGAAGCATTGGAGGTGGAAAACGTCCAAGACGTAATGCATTCTATAATCCCAGTCAACAGTACTTAGATCGGATTCATGAATCCGGTGAAGGAGTTTATCAGTATACTAGATCAAGAAGCCAAAAAGTAATCGGTCAAAGGACTCTTCTTAATTCTAACCAAGATTCCTTCAGTCAAAACGACATCCCGATCACTTATTCTGGGGGTAGTTCTTTATGCGACTTTGATGCTGACAGTGAAATTTCTGAAAGGACCATCCTTTTCACTAACTCGTCTTCAAAGGCTAGAGAAGTGACTGCTTATGCCGTCACAGAAGATCAAGATACTTCCAGTTCTAGCAGTCAAGAGCAAAGAATTGCTGCTTTGGAGGCTAGTTTGAAGAACATGGCTGAAATGATGACAGGCATGCATGCTGTGATCATGGCACAACATACAGTTCCACCGGTCGTGAATCTGATTCCGACTTAGGAACCTGTAACAACATCAGCTCCCATCAATAATGATCTGGTGGTACAGTCTCCTCACACCACTTCCATTCCTGTACAAGCTATCCCAAGTCAATCTGGTGCTGGGGGTGGTACCTATCATGCAGTACCTCCTCCTAACCTATCAAATCAATCCACTCATCCACAATCAACGAAAGATACCAATGAGGTCGTAAAACTTTTTATATACTCAATTTGAAGCTTTCAAACAGAAGGATGGCCTGCAGAAGCTTGGGATCAAACAACCCTATCCTATAGAATGGAAAGAGGTCCAATTTCCTTCTAAATACAAACCTCCTACTATTATGATTTTTGATGGCAGCACGTCTCCAAGTCAATACCTCAATCACTTTAAAGTAATGACTGGTTAACTTCAACCAAATAATGCTCTTCCACTACCAAAATACAGTAAATTGGCGATGGTAGTTTAGCGACAGAATAGATCCGTCGTCAGTAGCGATGGACTACCGACAACCTAGCGACGACTTCTCGGCTAATCGTACACCAATTTTTTTTAAGGGTGAACATCCGTCGCCTATACATCGACAAGCCGTCGGTAACATAGCGACGGAATAAAAATCCGTCGGCAAGTAGTCACTCGGTAGTCACTAATTGGCGAAAAAATGTTAAAAAATTGCGAGAAAATGTCAATAGTTGGCGGGAGAATTGACGACTACTTAGCGACGGATAATTCGTCGACCAGATGATGGGATATTAGCGACGGATATACCGTCCGTCACTAAGTGGTCAATAAGTGTTCGAAAAAAAATTAAAAAAATTGTGTGAGATTAACGACTAAGTAGCGACGGACATTCCGTCGACCATACGACATTTTACGGCGGATTAGCGACGAATTTTATCAGTCGATAGTCCGTCGCTAAGTCAAAAGCCCTGGCTTAAGTTAAACCAACGGAGGAAAAATTTTATTCCCCCAATTTTTTCTCTTTTCTCTCTCTCTCTTGGACGATTGATCGAGGTATGCTCTCTCTCTCTCTTGGGCGGCAGTGGGGGGCGGAAGGGAGCCGGCGGTGGTAGGAGGGGGCGGGCAGCGGGGGGGGGGGGGCTGGCCACAGGGGTGGGGGTGGAGGTCGCCATGGGGGGCTGGCGGTGGTGGAGTGGGGGTGGTGGGAGGGAACGGGCAACGAGAGGGGCTGGCCGCGGGAAGGCTGGCCTCGGAGGGGTTAGGGGTGGGCTGCGGGGGGGGGGGGGGGGGGGGGGGGGGCTGGCCTGGGGGAGTTTGGGGTTCAACACGTGTCCAGTATGAGCAATCCAGTCCCATATCTCTCATTTGGTCAACTTCAGCACGTGTCGATCCATCTTCCTCGTCACCCATCTTCCATCTCTGTAGTTTGATCTTGAAGCTTCTACCTCCAACTTGTTTGTTTTTTGAACAATAATTATTTGTCTTTGCATGAATTTGAATCCTATTGGTGTCCTATAATCTAAGTTTTTGCTTTTAGTCTGTGAAGTGCTCGAACATAATTGCTACAATATAAGTACTTATGTTCTAGTGAATGAAGCAGCAAAATGCAAATAAGTTAAAGATGTTAGAGTCTAAATTTAAGAGCCAACTTTTGGGATTTTAGAACCCTCAATTTCTGTTTGGAAGAGTTTTTATAAGAAAACTCTTCATGGTGGCATTCAGAGTTGGAAACCGATAACGCCAAATGAGAAGAATATGAAATATCTAAGTACTTAAAAACTTCAACATTTCTATAAAATTGCAGGTGATCAAATAAATTTCAAACTGTTTTTAGTAATCAAAAGTCAAAACATTATATACATCATTAAGACCTAATGCAATTCACATATAACAAAGGCAAGGTTGTGTTATAAACACACCAACTTTGATAGAGGCAATTCATGTAAACACAGTGAACTGGATTGAAAACGGAGGATGAGGTGGTAGCTTTGTGGAGAGATGTGAATGTGTAGGAATAGTAAAATTTTAAGAACATGTTGAGTATTGTCTTGCTTATCGGAACCACTTAATGACTTTATAGCCACTTAATTGCAGGCAATCAAATATATGGTGGGAAAATATACGGCCGCAAAATATATATTCGGCACACACACATACACACACACACACATACACAAATACACACACACACACACACACACACACACACACACACACATATATATGTATATATATATATATTATATATATATATATATATATATATATATATATATAGAGGAGTAAAAAAAAAAAAAATATATATATATATATATAGAGTAAATATATATATATATATATATATATATATATATATATATATATATATATATATATATATATATATAATATATATAATAAAAATAATATATATATATATTTTTTTTATATATATTATATATATATATATATATATATATATATATATATATATATATATATATATATTATTTTTTTTATATATATTATATATATATATATATATATACATATATATATATATATATATATATATATAGAGGAGTATATATAAACTTTGGACCGAAACCGAATAAGTATAAATTTAGTACATTGAAAATCGAAACCGAACCGAATTTAGTATATTCAAAACCGAAACCGAACCGAATTTTTTTAAATTTAGTATGTTCGAAACCGAAACCAAAACCAAAACCAAATCAGCGGATCAACCTCCTCGACCGTAGGTACTTATAAGTATTGACTGTATCGGATTAGTATCGGTCTATCGGTTTGGTATAGGCCGTATCGGTTGGCATTGGTCTTAGCGAATTGGTATCGTCCTATCCGATATGTATCGGCCGTATAGCTAGGACTCGTATTGGCCTTATCAATTCGGTATCAGCCATATCCGATAGGTATCGGCATATCGGATTAGTATCGGCTGTATCAGATTAGTATGGTAGAAGGTTTAGTAACAACTGTACTTGGATTTCTCTCTTCTCGAGCTAGATTACCATTACAAGAGAGTTACATGAGCGTAGCTGGCCAGTTACAGAACATACATGCTTCCTTTTAATCTCGCTTTTTCTGATAGAAAAGGAAGCATGTATGTTACTGTAACTGGCCAATTATGATCTGGTGACTCTCTTGCAATGGTATTCTAACTCGAGAAGAGAGAAATCCAAGTACAGTTGTTACTAAACCTTCCACGATACTAATCCGAAATGGTCGATACTAATTTGACACGACCGATACCTATCGGATATGACCAATACCAAATAGATAAGGCCAATATGAATCCTAGCTATACGGCCGATACATGTACATATTGGAAAGGACGATACCAATTTGTTAAGGCCAATACCTATCTGATACATCCTAGACCAAACCGATAGATCGATACTAATCTGATACGGTCGGTACTAAGTACATCCGGCCTAGACCAGCGGTCGATACTAATTCTGTTAATCTTACGATACAGATTTTTACCTCCAATCTGCGATGGATCGTTACTTCTTTGATCGTACATGGATGTACAAATGATAACACGAGAGAAGAATAGATGTGAGTGACAATTTTTAGACAGATGTGAAAGTGTTTCTTAAGTATGCCATGAGCAAAGCTCAGTACATGGACGGTACCCAAATCAAGTGTCCATGTCGTAATTGTCGCAATAGACGTTACGAAGAAGTGGTACTGTGAGAGATCATTTGACCTGTAAGGGTTTTGTATGTGATTATGACATGTGGTCATCGCAAGGTGAACTATATGCGGAAAGACAGGTTATGATCGCTGCTATTTATGCTTTTACTGATAATGCTGCAACAAATTTTGTCATCGAAGACGAAGGTTGCTCTGTTGATTATGGAGACCTGTAGTACCTTACACGAGATATGGTGTACGATGCGACAGGGCCTAATTTTGATCCGGAGGATCCTAAACCTGAGGCGAAGGAGTTCTATGATATGTTTTAGGATGCAGATACTCCTCTACATCCTGGTTGTGATACTCATTTTGTACTGTCAGTGACGATGCGGTTGTTGAACATAAAGTCTGATTTTAACTTGCCACAAGCTTGCTATGATCGGATTACACAACTAGCGAGAGAGATCTTACCGAAGGAATCAAAAGAGCTCCCAAAAAACTTCTACAAGTCAAAGATGATGGTCTGAAAACTGGGACTGGGATACGATAAGGTAGATTTTTATCGTAACGGTTGCATGTTGTACTACAAGAAGAAGGAGGACATAGAAAGTTGCAGCTTCTGTAATGTGGATCGTTACAAGCCAGTAAAGGAAAAAGGAAAGTCAACTATAAAATGACGTCCTTACGAATATATGCATTACTTGTCGATCACGAAGCACTTGTAGAGGATGTATATGTCTCTGAATACAGCTGAACACATGATGTGGCACAACGAAAAACGCACAAAGGACGATGGAGAATTATCACATCCTTCGGACAGAGAGGCGTAGAAACATTTTGACTTGTGTCATCCAGATTTTACTGCAGAGCCTAGAAATGTACGGTTGGCGCTATGTTCTGATGGCTTCGCCCCTTTCGGGTAGTCGGGATCTCAATACTCCTGCTGGCCGGTCATTCTTACCCCTTATAATCTGCCACCATGGATGTGTATGAAGACTCCTTATATGTTCTTGACAGCTATCATACCGGGTCCCAAAAATCCGACGAAGAACATCGATATATATATTTACAGCCGTTGGTGGATGAGCTTAAACAGCTGTGGGAGATCGGTGTCGCGACCTATGATATTTCCAGAAAATAGAACTTTCAGATGAGAGCTTCACTGATGTGGACAATAAATAATTTTTCAACATATAGTATGCTGTCGGGATGGAGTACTCACGGCAGGATGTCTTGTCCGATATGCGTGGAAAATAGTAAGGTGTTTCGCCTTAAGCATGGAGGAAAATTTTCTTTCTTTGACTGTCACCGTCAATTTCTGCCAGCAAGTCATCCTTGGAGGAAGAACAAGGACGCGTTCAGAGCTGGAAAACAAGAATTTTCTCATCTGCCTGCCAGATTGTCGGGATACGATATTTGGGATGATATAAAGGACTTACCCTCCGTAATTGAAGATCCATTGAACAATTGTGTCGAGGGGTTCGGACAAAGCCATAACTGGACCAAACGGAGTATCTTCTGGGACTTGCCTTATTGGAAAGATAATCTTATAAGGCATAATCTTGATGTCATGCATATCGAAAAGAATGTGTTCGATAATGTCTTCAATACCGTCATGGATATTAAAGGAAAGACGAAGGACAATCCAAAAGCAAGACAAGACATTATCGAGATATGCAAGCAACCTCATCTGAACTTGATACAAAGGAAAGCTGGTGACAATTAACTAAGTCGGGAGCACAATACACATTAAGCAAAGAAGATAGATTAATAATCTGCAAGTAGATATCTACTTTAAGATTTTTTGACGGCTATGTGTTAAATTTGTCTAGATGCGTTGATCTCAATGAACACAAGCTAACGGGAATAAAGAGTCACGGCTGCCACATATTTATGGAAAGATTACTGCCCATTGCGTTGAGAGAGTTGTTGTCTTCTTTTTTATGGGTTCCGTTGGCCGAGCTATCTACATTCTTCAGGGATATTTGTTCAACTAAGTTGACGGTGCAACACATGGTTGAACTTGAGGGGAAGATCGTCTTAACGATTTACAAGTTAGAGAAATATTTCCTTCGGGCTTTTTCGACAGCATGGAGCATCTACCGATTCATCTAGCATACGAAGTCCGTTTCGGTACATCTGTTCATTATCGATTGATGTACCCATTTGAGAGGTACATAAAATCGATATAATTTAAGTTGAATTTCATTTTTAACTACACTGATAATTTCTCTCTCTAGATACCTATACCACTTAAAGAAGAAACTTGGCAACAAGGCTCATATAGAGGCTTCGATATGCGAAGCATATCTTATTGAGGAGGTATCAAACTTTTGCTCCATTTATTTTGATACTCATGTTAAGAAAAATCGAAATAGACCTCAAAGGAATGACGAAGAAGTTGAGGATGGAGGTATATTCAATGTAAGGGGCAAGTCTATTGGGGCTAGTAAGAAACGGTTGTTGACTGACGATGAGTATGATGCCGCTCACCGATATGTCTTATTAAATTATGATATACAAGAAGTGAGAGATTTGGAGAAGTAAGTGACTACACTTACACTCGTTATAATCTCTAATTTGGTGAAGTAACTGACTAAACTTATTCTTACTCTCTAACAGTGTATTTAGAGATGAAGTCCAAATGAGGACACCCGATATTATCGATGAAGGACTTTAAAGAGAGGTTGAATGTACCTTTCCATCCTGGTTTCGCAAATCCGTAAGTAACTGAGATAATAATTTATGTGGCTACCATTAAAATATATGCATCTAAAATATTTAAATTATCAATATTTGTTTATAGGTTTTATTGCCTAAAACAACACTCACAAATGATAGTATTCGTTATTTGGCATTGGGACCGAAGAAGCATGCAAAGACTTAGCCAGGCTATGTCGTTAATGGCTTCAAGTTTAAGGCAACTCAGAATGCTATAAATCTTGAATTTCTCAATGACGACTTCAGTACCAAGGATTCTAGTATTTGCATAAGAGGTACCATCTATGACGACGAGCCAGACTTTGACTATTATGGAGTGCCTCGGGATATTATAGATTTACAATATGGTGCCACATATGATATGCATATTGTGATATTCAAATGTGAGTGGTTCGATACGATACCAAATATCGGTTGGAGAATCGAGAAACAATATGGATTCGTCGATATAAATTATCGCAGGAGGTATAGAGGGTCCGACACGTTCGCGATAGCAAGTCAGGTTGTTCAAGTCTACAATACAAGCTACCCAAGGCGTCATAGAGATCGATTTGACTGGTGGACAGTATGCAAGATTAAATCTAGAAATACATTCAACGTTGGAGACCCAGCATACCAAGAGGACCATATCGAAAAGTTCCAATACTTGGTACAACATTTGTGTCACGACCCGCTACCCAAATTCTTGGGCCAGGCCGTGTCATGCCCAGCCTACGTTTGAGATAAAACGTAGTAAGCTGTTCTAAAGACAACATGATAAGACTAAATGTGCTAACAGTTCTATAAGTGAAATAAAGTCATAAATGCTCCAAACACAAAAGTCGTCTTATATAGAAATAAGTCCAAAGTACAAGTGATCTGAAATATAAAACTGGATACATGTCCAGTTACAAAATATGTAGCCTAATACATGACTACACTAGATATCCCAAACAGCTAAGCAAACTAGACGAGTCTTCCCGCAGGAACATCCTCGTATGGCAAAGCCGGGTCCTCGGCAGTATATCCATAATATATGTCGCAGAGTAACTTCTCCTCAGTAAGGACACCTACAACGTTATCCTGTCAGGACGAGAGCAAGTACTGAATCTAGCAAACTAGCATATGAAACATGGAAATGAACATAAGAGGAATAACTGGAAACATGGCATCACACAATCTATCATGGCAAGGACACATATGTCATAGAGACAGATGTATATGTAATGTTTAAAACTGTAGCAAGTACGTGATCGGTCAATAGATGTACAAAATGCTGGAGCACATGTAAATAAAATGTACATACGTACAAGTGTACAGGCATAGGTGTACCTCCGTACAGAAATGCTGGATAATGGCCTACGGCGCAGTATCATATAGAATAAAACTTTGCTCGGTACGATAATGGGGGCATGATCACGTACTCAACTAGTAGTTTCCCCATAACCCATATTCTATCATGTGAGAGATACATAAAAACTGTTCTAAGCATGGTAGTAACTGGAAGTACAACATGTAGAGATCTAACTTGCTACCCCAAGGATCAGTATTTAACATGGTGGGGTTTGCAGTTCATTTATGTGACAATATGTAAAGTTCGTAGAAAGTACTTGCCTCTAGCAAAGCAAAACAAAACAAGCTGCGATAAAAGTGCTATGAATGTCCGGTAACTCGTCACTGTAGAAGTAAATGCAATAACTTAGTTTTTACACTAAGCTAAAACGCTAAGACACTAATTGGTGAAACACGACTTGTGACTGGGCACCTAGCCAAAATGATGACTCTAGCATAGGAGACCAATGTGGGGTGACACACTACTTTAACTAACTTTCTAGGGTCTTTACACTAGTGAGGGGTGAGGTTCAATACGGCTAAAGCTCAAAGTAATACAAAAAGTTACAAGTCGTAATTAATCAATAAATAAATCAAAAGATCATTGTGTTTTAACAATTTTTGAGATAGACAAAAAGCCTAGTTTTACTTAAAATAAAGTACCAAAATGATCCTAGTTAATCATAGAAATTTATTATAATTTTTCTGGAATTTATTAACCAGTACAAATATTTTATAAAAATCAGTTTTCCTAAGTATACAGAAAATAAGTTTTGGTTCCATAAGCCAAACTAGTGGCAAAACTGTAATTTAAATACTATAAAAATTATACTAAATTAGCTAACTTAACATAGTATCTAAATACTATTTTTCCAGAATTTTAGCAGTACTTTAAGTATTTTTAGAAATCCAAAAACAGTATTGCACACAATTAAAATTAAATAATTAATTATCTGCATATTTTGTCCATGTATATAATTTGAACCAAGGTTCAAATACAGGACCCAAGGCCATGAATCAAGTCCAATATGACTTGTACAGGTCTTGAATGTGTGAAAACACATTTGGGCCCAAAAACCCATGCTAGGCTTGGACACCAAATGGTTGCAGTAATTTAAATACACTAAAATACAAATTGGTAAAAAGTACAAAATAAATATTAATATTTTAATAAGGTAAAATTATGCATAGTGAAAATATACATACATATGTTAAAAAGTACATATATATATAAGGAAAATACTTAATTTATAAAGTATATATACATATACAAATATTGTATACATATATATATTAATATATATATATATAATAATATATACACATGGAAAAAAAAATATACACATGGAAATATATACATATATGTATATAAACACAAATATATATATATATATATATATATATATATATATATAAAAGTTTACTAATTATAAAATTATATATACATATATAATATACTGCCAAAAATATAGTATATAAAATATATATATACTAATATATATATATATATATATATATATATATATATATATATATACATATATATATATATAAATATATATATATAGAAAAATAGAAAAAAGAAAAAGGAAAAGAAAAGAAAAAGAAACAGCAGGGGGGCTCGAACTCGGCCCACTTGGGTCGGGTTTTGAGTTGGGTCGGGCTGGCCAGGGGGTCAGCCCGAGCTCTGTGTTAGGGTTAGGACTTAGTTTAATCTTAGTTAGGTTTTAAGCAAAAACAAAAAATATATATATAAACACAGTCCTGTGTCCTGACAGTTAGGGACACAGGTGTCTCGTGTCTACACTCAGCACGACATGCACGATTTGATTCGGCCGTGTCCAAGCTTACCCAAAGATTGCCCGTGTCCTAGCGAGTCGTTCACGTGAAATCGAGACACAAACAAGACACAGTGACAGTACTGATACGTACGTGTCCGGAGTTGGGTTGTTGTCGGGGTGGCGACTGGGCGGAGGAGGCGTCGTGGTCAGGGCGGTCGGGTGGCGTTGGGGTCGGCTTGACAAGGCGAGTCGAACGGTGGTGGTGGCGACTGACGACGATGGACGGTGAGGCGGCGCTAGGGTACGCCGGAGTTAGGGTTTAGAACCTAAGGTTTTTGCCGGAGAAGACGAGCTACGGTGGTCGGTAGGGTTTGGGTCTGGGGAAGAAGGGGGGTTTATTTATAGGGGTTTAGGGCGGTGGATTGGCCGAGGAAAGCGGGGAAAAGTGGGTCGGTGGTCGTCGTCGGCGTGGCAGTCGGCCAGCCGAGTCGTCGGGGGCAGTTAGGGTTAGGGATTTGCACCTAGGCCCCCCAAAGTTTGGGAAATTACACAATTGTCCCCACAGTTTGTAAATGCAAATAATAATTTACATTCCGCAGTTTAAAACAATTAATAAATTACAAACTGATATATTAACAATTAAATAAATTGCATACTGATATAAAAACAATTCAAAAAATGCAGAATAATATTAAAACATTTTAGAAAATTGTAAATTGATATTTTAGTATTTAAAACTCATTTAAAATTCATTTAAAAATTCTAGAAAAATTCCTAAAAATTATAATAGATATTTTAAGGCTAAAAATGACATTAATAATTAATTAACACTTAATTAACTAAAATTTGAAAAACAGGGGCTTACAAGTCTTCCCTCATTAAAAAATTTTGTCCTCGAAATTCACAATGATTGAAGACCCGACAATATTCTAACATAGCAAGCAATGCAACAAAATGACTAAGGCTGCGATCGAAACTAACCTCTAAGGTATCAAGCGGGAACGGGTGGTTCCCTCGCAGCGGTTGGATCGAACAAGTAAGGATATCTCTCCCTCATGTCTGACTCCCTCTCCCAAGTAGATTCACCTGGAGAGTGACGGCTCCAAGCTACTCGTATTAAGGGTATAACCTTGTTCCTCAGCCTCTTCTCCCTCCTGTCTAATATCTCCACTGGCTGCTCAAAAACTGTAATACTCGGTCCGACCTCCAACTCTGAATGATCTAGCACATGACTGGTGTCTGGGACATATCTCCTCAGCTGAGATACGTGAAAGACGTCGTGAACTCCTGCTAGGTTGGGTGGAAGTGCAACCCTGTAAGCTACCTCTCCGATCCTGCCAAGTATCTCGAATGGCCCGATGTATCTAGGGCTCAGCTTCCCTCCTCGTCCGAACAGGATCGTGCCTCTAGTAGGTGATATCTTCACTAGCACCATATCACCATCTGCGAACTCCATCGGTCTGCGACTAACATCAGCCCAGTGTTTCTGCCTATCCTGAGCTACTCTGAGCCTGTCTCTGATCATCCCGACTTTCTCTACTGCATCCGTGATCATCTCTGGCCCAAGCATAACTTTGTCTCCAACATCATCCTAAAAGAGCGGTGTGCGGCATCGTCGTCCATATAGCGCCTCAAAAGGAGACATACCGATACTGGCTTGGTAGCTGTTGTTGTATGAAAACTCTACCACGTGCAGATGGCTCTCCCATGATCCTCCGAAGTCCAGCACGCAGGTCCTCAACATATCCTCCAGTATCTGTATCGTTCTCTCGGACTGTCCATCTGTCTGCGGGTGGTACACCGTACTGAACTTAAGCCTCTTGTCCAACTCCTCCTGCAAGCTCCTCTAGTAGTGGGATGTAAATCTGCTGTCTCTGTCTGACACGATGATCACCGGTACTCCGTGTAGGCGAACTATCTGCTGCATGTATAGCTCCGCCAACTTCTCGGTGGAAAGCCCCACCTTGAAGGGTATGAAGTGCGCACACTTCGTCAGCCTGTCCACGATGACCCAATTGGCATCCTTCCTTCCTTGGGAACGAGGAAGCCCTGAGACGAAGTCCATCGTAATATGTTTCCACTTCCACTCGGGAATGGTAACGGCTGCAACAAACCAGCTGGCCTCTGGTGCTCCGCCTTGACCTGTTGGCAAACTAGGCATCTCGAGATGAAACGCGATACATCCCTCTTCATCTCGTGCCACCAAAGATGTTCCCGCAACTCACGGTACATCTTGTTAGCACCAGGGTGAATAGAATATCTCAATCGGTGTGCCATCTACAAGACTGCCTCTACCAGCTCTCCCTTCGGCACGCACAATCGGCTGCCATGCCTCAGGGATCCATCCTCTGCTATAGTGAAGTCATCCAGCAATCCAGTTAAAGCCTGGGGTCGAAGTCTGCGAAGGCTCTCATCTGTAGACTGTGCCTTCCGGATCTGCTCTATCAAACCTGACTGAATGTCAAGCGCCATCATCTGTATCACTGATCCTGGCCGAACTAGCTCGATACCGAGCTTCTCCAGATCCTCCCCCAAATGCCGATCAATCATCAGGTACCATGCCATCGGATGCCTGCTCAGCGCATCCGCGACCACATTTGCCTTTCCAGGGTGATACTGTAAATCGATGTCGAAGTCTTTTATCAACTCCAACCATCATCTTTGCCTCATGTTCAGCTCTTTCTGCGTGAACACATACTTCAAGCTTTTGTGGTCAGTAAAGATCTCCATAGCTCTCCGTATAAGTAATGTTTTCATAACTTGAGTGCAAATATCACTGCAGCTAACTCTAGGTCATGGATAGGATAATTTCTCTCATGAGTCCGCAATTGCCTAGATGCATAAGCAATCACTTTCTATGCCGCTGTAGAACACATCCTAGCCCCTTCCCAGAAGCATCGCTGTAAATGGAGAAACCTCCAGAACCTGAAGGTAAAGTCAGAACTGGAGCGGTCTTCAGCCTCCTCTTCAGCTCCTCAAACGCTGCCTGGCAGTCCTCTGACCAGATGTACTCTGCGTCCTTCCGCGTCAGCTTCGTCATGGGTTCAGCTATCCTAGCAAAGTCCTGGAAGAACTTTCTATAATAGCCTGCTAAACCCAGAAAGCTCCTGATCTCTGAAACTGACGTCGGAGCCTTCCACGTCTCAACTGCAGCAATCTTCTTGGGATCCACCGAGATTCCATCTCCAGCGACTACATGGCCGAGAAACTCCACTCGGTCTAAAAAGAACTCGCACTTCGACAATTTGGCAAACAATTTCTCCTACCTCAGAATCCCCAAAACTATCCGCAAGTGCTCTGCATGCTCCTCTGGCGTCTTCGAGTATATCAGGATGTCGTCGATAAACACTACGACGAACTTATCCAGATACTGGTGAAATATCTTATTCATCAAGTTCATAAAGACAGCTGGCGCATTTGTGAGACCAAATGGCATCACCAGAAACTCGTACTGCCCGTACTTCGTGTTGAACGCCGTCTTCTGGATGTCTGCTGGCCAAACCTTCACATGGTGGTACCCGGATCTCAAGTCTATCCTGGAAAACACCTTCGCCCCGCTCAACTGGTCGAACAAATCATCTATCCTGGACAGAAGATATTTGTTCTTGATGGTGATGGCATTCAAGGCCCGGTAGTCAATACATAACCGGACTGTACCATCCTTCTTAGGCACAAAGAGCACTGGTGCTCCCCATGGAGAAGCACTGGATCGAATGAAACCCTTTTTCAACATGTCATCAATCTGCTCTTTCATCTCTATGGCCTCCTTGGGATTCACTCTATAGCAAGCCCGGGATACTAGTGATGAACCCGGCACTAAATCTATAGTGAATTCCACATCTCTGTCCGGCGGAAGTCCTGGAAGATCCTCTGGGAATACATCCATAAACTCCCTAATGATAGGGTGTGGCGGTGCTACGTCCCCGACTGTCGCACAACAGTTCGGCTCTAGGCTGATCTCCGGCCCTGTCCTCTTGACTCTGAATGGTGCTGTGCCCGGGGGACTGAACAAAATACTACCCTCATGGAAATCTATAGATGCATGGGCATAGCTAAGCCAGTCCATCCCCAATATGATATCATAACCGGGGAGTGGCATCACAAAGAATCGCCCCTCAAACTCTCTCTCGGCTATCATAATAGAGCATCTATAGCTAGCTCTAATAGGCACTGGTCCTCCTCCCGTCATTACTCTACTAATCTCCGCAGTAGGTGTAGATACTAAGTGATGTTCATGTATAAACTCTAATGACAGAAAGCTATGAGATGCACCAGAATCAAACAAGCATAGAGCTAGAAAAGTATACAAATAAACATGACCTGTAATGACGTCAGCTAAGTAATCTGGCTCCGAAACCTGCTTCGGCTCCGGCTCCAGAGCTAGGCTATAGACCTTCCCCTTAGGTCCCTTCTGCTGCTGCAGATGCTGCCCAAACCTCTGCTGCTAAGTCGGGAGTGGTCCTCTAGGCTTCGCTGCTGGGCAGTTCTGAAGCTGATGGGTGGCAGACCCACAAACTAAACACTGACCCAACCTCTTCCTGCAGACGGCGAAGTCATGACCTGGTCTTCCGCAGAAAGAACATATAGCTCCCTTCTGCTGCTGCTGCTGTCGGGGTCCCGGGGCTCTAACTGGCGGGGTCTGATGATGTGGTGTAGGGGGACGGTAAGTATGCTGGGACGGCATCGGTGCTCTCTGCTGGAAAGCCTGACGCTTGGACAGTCCCTCATGATGTACAGAAGCCGGCCTCTTGCTAGATAGAAGACGCTCCTCGATGCTCCGGGCCAACTCTAGGCTCTGGTAATAGTCAGTCGTACCATTTGCCACTATAAGAATGCCGATGTCTGGGACTAGACCATGGCAAAACCTACGGGTCATCTCCTCTGGATCTGCAACCAGACTAGGAGCGAAACGGCTCAGGCGACTAAACTCTGCCGCATAGTCATCAACAGAACGGTTCCCCGGCTGGATGTTCTGGAATCGTAGCCCCATGGCTGCTCTAGCAGTGGTCGAGAAGAATTTCTTCTTGAACTGGGTCTTGAACTGATCCCAAGTGGCTCTCCCTCTCGCAAACAACGGCTCATTCCGGAACCAGACTCCTGCTAGGTCTATCAGCAGAAATCCCGTTGCCTCGACCTGGAGGTCATCCGACATCCTAACTCCCAGAAGCTTCCTCTCTACCGAATCTAGCCAGTCATCTGCTACTACTATGCCCTCAGTCCCTGAGAACTCCTTGGAATTCAGACCCATGAAGTCCTTGATCGTCCCCGCTCTCTGCCGTGGCTCTACATATGGTAGGACCACGGGACGTCCCTCAGAACGCTCCATGCTCTGGCGGAGTAGGGTAGTCTGCTCCTGATGGGTTGTTAGGAACCCCTGAATCAGAGTGAGCAGCTGGTTCCCGTTGAGTGTGACGGAAGCCTGGGTGGGTATAGTGATAGGGGGTGGTGGAAGTATCGGGGCCTGCTAGGACTGTGATGTGGAAGGTGGTGGAGGCATCTGGGTCTGTGGATCTGTGGAGTGGGAGAATGTGGTAGGTAGAGGTGGGGGTATATCAGTCAACTGGTCAGCTGACTGGATATGGAGGGCTCCATTCTCGGGCGTAACATACTGGGACGAACGAGTAAGCACCATCTAATAAAAGTAAAAAGGACTTATAAGGACTTGTTTAAAGTAAGCAATCATAGGCAAGAAAATCTAATTATAATAGCAAGCATGTGATGTTTTTCCTATGTTGCAATCCTAGCATTCCTCTAGGTGTTCTAAGCGTCATTCCTAAATGTTGTTTAATTACCTTAAGTTCCTAATTGCAGGCATGCTTGGTACAATAACGTAACCAAACAGTTTAGTCGGGACCTGCGTGGGCCACCACTAAAAACATGTCACGACCCGCTACCCAAATTGTTGGGCCAGGCCGAGTCATGCCCAGCCTACGTTTGAGATAAAACGTAGTAAGCTGTTCTAAAGACAACAGGATAAGACTAAATGTGCTAACAGTTCTATAAGTGAAATAAAGTCATAAATGCTCCAAACACAAAAGTTGTCTCATATAGAAATAAGTCCAAAGTACAAGTGATCTGAAATGTAAAACTGGATACATGTCCAGTTACAAAATATGTAGCCTAATACATGACTACACTAGATATCCCAAACAGCTAAGCAAACTAGACGAGTCTTCCCGCAAGAACATCCTCGTATGGCAAAGCCGGGTCCTCGGCAGTATCTCCATAATATGTGTCGCAGAGTAACTCCTCCTCAGTAAGGACACCTACAACGTTATCCTGTCAGGACGGGAGCAAGTACTGAATCTAGCAAACTAGCATATGAAACATGGAAATGAACATAAGAGGAATAACTGGAAACATGGCATCACACAATCTATCATGGCAAGGACACATATGTCATAGAGACAGATGTATATGTAATGTTTAAAACTGTAGCAAGTACGTGATCGATCAATAGATGTACAAAGTGCTGGGGCATATGTAAATAAAATGTACATACGTACAAGTGTACAGGCATAGGTGTACCTCCGTACAGAAATGCTGGATAATGGCCTATGACGCAGTATCATATAGAATAAAACTTTGCTCGGTACGATAATGGGGGCATGATCACGTACTCAACTAGTAGTTTCCCCATAACCCTTATTCTATCATGTGAGAGATACATAAAAACTGTTCTAAGCATGGTAGTAACTGGAAGTACAACATGTAGAGATCTAACTTGCTACCCCAAGGATCAGTATTTAACATGGTGGGGTTTACAGTTCATTTATGTGACAATATGTAAAGTTCGTAGAAAGTACTTGCCTCTAGCAAAGTAAAACAAAACAAGCTACGATAAAAGTTCTATGGATGTCCGGTAACTCGTCACTGTAGAAGTAAATGCAATAACTTAGTTTTTACACTAAGCTAAAACGCTAAGACACTAATTGGTGAAACACGACTTGTGACTGGGCACCTAGCCAAAATGATGACTCTGGCATAGGAGACCAATGTGGGGTGACACACTACTTTAACTAACTTTCTAGGGTCTTTACACTAGTGAGGGGTGAGGTTCAATACGGCTAAAGCTCAAAGTAACACAAAAAGTTACAAGTCGTAATTAATCAATAAATAAATCAAAAGATCATTGTGTTTTAACAATTTTTGAGATAGACAAAAAGCCTAGTTTTACTTAAAGTAAAGTACCAAAATGATCCTAGTTAATCATAGAAATTTATTATAATTTTTCTGGAATTTATTAACCAGTACAAATATTTTATAAAAATCAGTTTTCCTAAGTATACAGAAAATAAGTTTTGGTTCCATCAGCCAAACTAGTGGCAAAACTATAATTTAAATACTATAAAAATTATACTAAATTAGCTAACTTAACATAGTATCTAAATACTATTTTTCCAGAATTTTAGCAGTACTTTAAGTATTTTTAGAAATCCAAAAATAGCATTGCACACAATTGAAATTAAATAATTAATTATCTGCATATTTTGTCAATGTATATAATTTGAACCAAGGTTCAAATACAGGACCCAAGGCCATAAATCAAGTCCAATATGACTTGTACAGGTCTTGAATGTGTGAAAACACATTTGGGCCCAAAAACCCATGCTAGACTTGGACACCAAATGGTTGCAGTAATCTAAATACACTAAAATACAAATTGGTAAAAAGTGCAAAATAAATATTAATATTTTAATAAGGTAAAATTATGCATAGTGAAAATATACATACATATGTTAAAAAGTACATATATATATAAGGAAAATACTTAATTTATAAAGTATATATACATATACAAATATTGTATACATATATATATTAATATATATATATAATAATATATACACATGGAAAAAAATATACACATGGAAATATATACATATATGTATATAAACACAAATATATATATATATATATATATATATATATATATATATATATATATAAGTTTACTAATTATAAAATTATATATACATATATAATATACTGCCAAAAATACAGTATATAAAATATATATATACTAATATATATATATACATATATATATAAATATATATATAGAAAAATAGAAAAAAGAAAAAGGAAAAGAAAAGAAAAAGAAACAGCAGGGGGGGCTCGAACTCGGCCCACTTGGGTCGGGTTTTGAGTTGGGTCGGGCTGGCCAGGGGGTCAGCCCGAGCTCTGTGTTAGGGTTAGGACTTAGTTTAATCTTATTTAGGTTTTAAGCAAAAAAAATATATATATAAACACAGTCCTGTGTCCTGACAGTTAGGGACACAGGTGTCTTGTGTCTACACTCAGCACGACATGCACGATTTGATTCGGCCGTGTCCAAGCTTACCCAAAGATTGCCCGTGTCCTGGCGAGTCGTCCACGTGAAATCGAGACACAAACAAGACACAGTGACAGTACTGATACGTACGTGTCCGGAGTTGGGTTGCTGTCGGGGTGGCGACTGGGCGGAGGAGGCGTCGTGGTCAGGGCGGTCGGGTGGCGCTGGGCTCGGCTTGACAAGGCGAGTCGAACGGTGGTGGTGGCGACTGACGAAGATGGACGGTGAGACGGCGCTAGGGTACGCCGGAGTTAGGGTTTAGAACCTAGGGTTTTCGCCGGAGAAGACGAGCTACGGTGGTCGGTGGTGGGGTGTAGAGCTAGGGTTTGGGTCTGGGGAAGAAGGGGGGTTTATTTATAGGGGTTTAGGGCGGTGGATTGGCCGGGGAAAGCAGGAAAAAGTGGGTCGGTGGTCGTCGTCGGCGTGGCAGTCGGCCAGCCGAGTCGTCGGGGGCAGTTAGGGTTAGGGATTTGCACCTAGGCCCCCCAAAGTTTGGAAAATTACACAATAGTCCCCACAGTTTGTAAATACAAATAATAATTTGCATTTCGCAGTTTAAAACAATTAATAAATTACAAACTGATATATTAACAATTAAATAAATTGCATACTGATATAAAAAGAATTCAAAAAAATGCAGAATGATATTAAAATATTTTAGAAAATTGCAAATTTATATTTTAGTATTTAAAACTCATTTAAAATTTATTTAAAAATTCTAGAAAAATTCCTAAAAATCATAATAAATATTTTAAGGCTAAAAAAGATATTAATAATTAATTAACACTTAATTAACTAAAATTTGAAAAACAGGGGCTTATAATTTGGATACCATGGATGTTGAAAATATTGTTGAGAAAAATAGAGGGAAAGAAGAGGTTGATACACAAGACTTAGCTATCAACCAGGGAAAAAAGAGGCATCTTGTCCCAATTACGTGATGAAGCCGATGATGAGGATGAGGATGGGGATGAGGATGAGGATGAGGACGAGGCTAGGACGAAGACGAAGATGATGACTAGATTAAATATAAGTATATATTAAAAATACTTTCAATTACGTGATTTTAGTTTGATCTCATAAAAGCACTTATAACTAACTTATATGAATTCAATTTAAACTTTTGCATATTCTTGTTGCAGATGGCACTCCTAGTTGTTCTTTTCTTCGCGGCGTCACTCGTCGCCCTACTGATGGCTAGCACTCGTCATCGTGGTGGTGCGGGCCGTGGTGGTGCTGGTGGTACTGGCCATGGTGGTGGTGGTGGTCGTGCTCATGGTGGTGGTCGTGGTCGCATTCAGCCTTCCCGGACGGTGTTCCCATCTAGCGAGCTCGGCCCAGAGAGTACCCCGGGCACAGACTTATCCCGCCGTTGATCTACATCCTGGGGCTATCGACACATTCGTCGATGGGGTCTCCATCCAGTAGCGGATCCACTAGTGGATCCACCAGCGGCTGAGCGATAGTGGGCCCCGGAGTACCCCCATATTCAGTTACATTCGGTGACTGGCGAGTACATGCGCGGAGCCGCGAATCTGCCTAAGCTACCATAGAGGCCTATGGCCGTGTTCCGACGAGAGCTATGACCCGCGGGCAACATGTAAGTAAATTTAAGTTAATTTAATAAATTTGTTTCATTTATTCAAGTTAATAATCCTGTCGGTGCTTCTTTGTAGGTTTTTCCCGTGGGATCCTACCAGGCTTCTAGGGCAGATTATCCGGACCAACTACCATGGCCCTTACGTCAATTTCTCTGAGGTGTCCTAAGACTTGCAGTACCTCTGGCCCGACAAAATAATGGTATATATATATATATATATATATATATATATATATATATATATATATATATATATATATATATATATTGTGGTTAATTATTAATTATACTTTAATCAAACATTTTTTTAATATCGTGATAATTGAATTTGTATGTCAGAGGACCTACTGGTGGCCCGCCCATCATGAGGAGGCGATCCGCAAGACCTATAGAAGCACAGCCGGAAAGAAGATCCGGGATGCGGTTCATGACCTTTGAATGTCACATTCGAAGAAGGAGTGGCTCCGACAGGACTACTATGAGCAGATGTTGGAGAAGATGGATACTCCTGCCTTCAAGAAGAAATCGAAAAAAGTGAACCGACGGGCCGGGGGGTTACATACGGGGGGATCAAAGCCCCACGCAGCGACGCTTGCAGATCTGGTAAGATACCGCAAATTTATTCACTACCTAATTCGGTACTATTAATATACTTAATTAATCAAATTCTACGAATATTTTGTATGCAGACCCAAAAGGTGTTGAAGGAGAGAAAACCTGCTGACTCGGTCACCATGCACGATGTATTCCAGCATGTCCACAAGAGACGGAAGGACGGGAGCTTCGTCGACGAAAGGGCCAAGGCGACGGATGTAAGTACTTACGTTTATGAGATTTATGTTAGAATTATAAGTACTCAGACAATAACTTAGGTAAACTTAGGATTCAGACAATAACTTAGGTAAACTTAGGATTCAGATTATAACTTAGGGTAACATAGGATTTAGATTATTACTTAGGTAAACTTATAGTATAATAAACACATTCACTTGATAGGCTGCGTATCGTGAGGCCCTTAGTCGAATTCAGCCATCTGCTCCCGAGGATGTCGACGAAACGACGCCCGTCGGGATGCCCTCTTCTATGGCCACTCACTATGACTACTTATTCGTAGATACCGTCGGCGGCTATAGGAAAGGGCGCGTGTACGGAGTCGACTTCCTGGCTAATTTGCACTCGGCGATTCTAAGATTTTTACCTCCCCCGCCTCCTCCCGCAGTCCCGGCAGACGATGATGTGAGGTCCCAACTTGCATATCTGAACGAGGCAGTCTCGAAGATTCAGACGCAGTTGTCCACGTACTTGCATCCTTCTACTGGTGCTACCGGTCCGTCTGCTCCCGGTCCATCTACTGGTGCTGTCGGTCCTTCTAGTGCTGTCGGTCCTTTTTTCGTCGGGCATCTCTCTTTTGACCCTGCTGCCCCTATCGTACCGCCTCCTACATTGACGGCCCTCCTTGACATGATGATGCCAGAGCAGCTATGCCAACTTTCAGGCCATGTCTACGAGGGATTGCCGCCGTACTTGGTGGACGAGTATATATGTCAGGCGCAGCAGGGAGTACCACCACCAGTGGGCGATCGCACCCCTCGTCGTTGATGTTTATAATTTTGGGATTATTTTATTTGTGTTGGTGGATATTGGCAATTTTGAAAAATGTTTAAATATTGAATATTTGTGTGTTTTGTGTGAACAATTTGAATGCTTGGGATTATTTTGTTTGTGTTGGTGGATATTGGATATTGGGAATTGTGTATATTGGGAATGCTCAGTTTATTTGTGTTTTTGTGGGAACAATTTGTGTGTTTATTTGTGTGTTTTGTGTATGATGCCTGATTGGAATTGTGTATATTGGGAATGCCCGATTTTATGCTATTTTTTTCAAAAATTTCTCAGATACCGACGAATTGGAGACCAATTCCCGACGGACTATCCGTCGCTAACTAGGGATTCCCAGTTAGCGACGGATGCGCGACTAAAGGCCGACGGATAATCCGTCGCCAAGGTTCTGAATATGAAAGATTCACAGCACAGGGCCGGCGAATAATCCGTCGGCATGCCGTCGCTAGTAGTCGGAAAAAATTGGTGACGGATAATCCGTCGCTAAAAGGGCGACCGATTGGCGACGGTCTAGCGACGTTTGCCGATGGAGTAACAACGGTTTATCCGTCGCCAAGGTTCTAGAAATATGAATAATTCACAGAACCGGGTCGACGAATATTCCGTTGGTACTCCGTCGCGAATCCGTCAAAACTTAGCTACCATTCGCGACTGATTGACGACAGAATTTGCGTATCAGAAACTCTCTGATACGCATTTATCGATTGATTAGCGACGGATTTGTCCGTCGGTAAGTGATACATTATTACATCTTTTGATACGTGATTTGACGGTAATCCCTCGGCGAGTCATCACAAACTGCACGAGTATGGTTGACGGCAGTCCGTCGCTAATTCGTCGCTTGGCGACAACTTGCCGATGGATTGTAGTTAGCGATGAGGCTTTTCCCGACGACCTTTTTTAACCAATATCCGTTGACCATCCGTCGCTAATTACATTTATCGACGGATTTTCGACGGATATAGACGTCGCTAAATCGATGAATTTTTGTAGTGTTCTTACTATAGTATTTGTCGTCTGTTTAGCTGGTGCAGTATATGACTGGTATCGTAGTTTACCAGATGGTTGTATAACCTCTTTCGATGGCTTCAAACAAATGTTCTTGGAATTATTTTATGAAGGAACCAACGACATGACTATGTCTGCTCTCATCAAAATCAAACAACGACATAATGAAACTACTGAACGTTTCATTGAATGATTTTGCCGTGAAGCACTTAAAATGTCTCTCGGAACCCCAGATGCTTTGACTATAGACACTTGCAAATCAAACCTGTTGTCTATAATCAGCATGTGGACAGGATCAACACAATTTCAAGACTGGCCTTCCTTTATAGTGATTGCCAAAGCAGCAGAAGAGAGCGCTGACAAGTTCAAGCAATTAGGTATCCAAATGCCTAATCTTGACAAAGATGAACACGCTACACCAAATAATAGTGGCCGTCAAAATAATCGCAAGAGAAAGGAGACTTTGGCCATTAATCTTAATGGCAAAGAAGCCCTAGCCATCAATGTAAATCAGCCAACATCTACCCCAACGGCACCATCACAACAGGCACCACGTCTAAAAGAAGAATACTCTTTTGATGAAGATGATATCATGAGTATCTTTGATTGCCTCATCAAGAGCAATAAACTTTAACTGCCAGAACCAAAACGGCCAGATGAAGTTAGTAAGACTGACCATCCTAAATATTGTGTTTACCACAGGTTTATTGGGTATCCAACTCGAGCGTGCTATGTGCTTAAGGGTAAAATTTAGGAGATGGTCAATTCCGGTACAATTACTCTCCAACAAGACGAGAAAACTGTAACGGCTAATGTCGTCTCTTTACAGTTTGGAGATTTTCCAGCTCAACTTGTGCAGGACGGTGTCATCCCTATCCCGATAACTACTATAGAGATTGTTAATCTTCCACCTGCACGAACTGATGGTCTTGTTCCTCTGTCTACTGATAAAGGAGAAATTATATGGATCCATACAGATTTAGTGGCGGACTTCGAAACACCATCTTCTTCCACCAAGTCTAAGAAGGCCACTAAAAATAAATCATGTCATATGATTTTATTTGGTGAACAGTGTCTTCCACCTCTAACTGCTACCTTCATCTCGACAGCAGATAATCCTTCATCTTCTTCACCTGCTGAGACAACATTGGCAAAATTAGAAGCCAAATACCAACTAGCTTTTCGTCTGTATAGTCCACAGTCTCATGAATTAATGATGAAAATGGGATATGATCTACAAAAGGCCTCTGGTTTGAACCATGGAAAGGGATCTCATGTACCTCTATCCCTATGTCTTTCTCACAACCAATCTCGGGTTGGTTTGGGTTACTGGACAAACGCTCCATCCTGCCAAAAGAAACCTTCCAGAAACAAGATCCAGGCAAAGAGTTGCAATATGGTGTCCTTTGAGCCTGTATCCGAAGAAGAAGTCTTGACTGGTACCAGGTCTGGGAAACCTTACCTAAGAGACTATTCAGAAGGTCAAGAAAACCTTGCTCCTGCTCTAGAGGATCCTCAAGCATCATCTTCTCCTGCTGTCAATGATCCACCAGCTTCATCACCTCCAATAGAGCCAACTTTTTCCAAACCGACGATAGCCGACAAAGGAAAATAGCCTGTCTGTTTCGATAAAGTATTGAAGAAGACTTCAACTTTGGGACTTGACAAGCCATATAACTTTGATATACTGGCTCAGCTGGCTAATACCCCGGTAAGATTGTCAATTTTTGAGCTACTCTGCCTTTCGAAGGAAACTCGAGAAACATTGAATGAAGCTTTGACGCAAGCTGATACTTGTCTAGCACTTCTCAAAAAGCCAGAGAAAGAGCCTATAACATGCCTTCATTTTCATAGTGTAATGAAGCTGATGCCAAACAACACTTTTACACAAGATGATATGCTGTTGGAAGATAATCGTCATGACCGACCCCTCTAATTCACGGGATATGTCGATACCATGAAGGTTGATCGTATTTTGATCAATCCTGGGTCTGCACTTAGCATCATGCCAAAGACTCTGCTAGATGCATTGAAGATTCATGTACACAACCTTTCAACAACCATCACGACAATCTTAGGATTCAATTCTGGAAGAAGTGAACCTTTGGGAAAGATTCGCCTGAAAGTTCAAATAGGCAATCTTCGTACGAAGGTTACTTTCTACGTGATCGATAATTACGGGTCTTACAATGCTTTGTTGGGAAGACCCTTTCTGCATGAGCATAACATTGTACCATCCACTTTATATCAATGCTTCAAATATGTGGACGTCAATGGAGAGGTCCAAAAGGAAGTAGTTGACTTAAATCTTTCAAGGGCATTGAAGCATATTTTACAGACTCTCGGATGTAGAAGGATGAGTTCATGAAAGTTGTATTGGCAATAGATAGTGAGGAAGATCAGAAACATACTTCAAAAGATGTTCTCACGATCCCCGTCAAAGGACGTACTACTCGTCCCTCTTTTTCTCAGACATTGACTATACATCTTTCCTCTCATAACAAACAGCCTCCTGTTGTAGAAAGGGAACAAAGGGAGCTCACCTCTTCTGAGCCTCTTGTTATCGACCTTCGTCATAACAAACCTTCACCTTCCTCTTCTCTTTCTCCTCCTCTGGTCATCAACCTTACTAAGCCTTCTGTTAAGGCTAAGAATCATGTTATAAATGATGATGTACAAGTCAATAAAGTAGCATCTCCTTTACAGTATATTGATGTCCTTTATTGTACTCGATATTATTTAAAAATGTTAGATAACTTCAAGCCACTTACCATAGGAGCAGTTGAAGCTTCCCAAAATGAAGTATTGCTCGAGCCAATGCAGGACTCCTTCTTCCTAGTCCCTTCCAAGAAGAAAGATGAACTTTCTATAATTTTTAGTAAATGAACGGAACAGAAGATCATGCCCAATAGTGAAGAAAAAAATCACGATAATGAAAGACTTCAGCTACGTCGTTATAGTCAGCAGTCAAAAGATATCATTCAAAAGATGGGCGACAACATTAAAGCTGCTTTCAATGGCGGCAAAAGAAGGCGAACTCCTATTCGTATTCCTACACCGAAAGGAAAATCACAACAATACTACAGCAAAATGAAGCGGGGATTAGGTTATACTTCACCAATTCCGACTCCACAAGCTTCTGAATCCGATGAAAAAGAATGATCTAACTCTTCTGATTCTGTCTCATGGAATTCAGATACCAGTGTAGGGCACGTCCATCAAGTGACTCTATCTTCTAATATGGTAACTGTTGAGTTATCAGAAGATGACAGAGATTTTGTCGAAGTCTCTGAATGTGATCCTTGGGCACAAAGGATGGATACTCAATGGGAGCTTCGCTTTGAACAACTTGAGCCACCTACGGAAGATCAGTTGGTTCAAGTCAATATTGGAGATGAAACTTCCCCAAAACTAATATTTTTCAGCAAAAGCCTCCCTGAAATAGATAAAGAAGAAGTAATCCAGCTCATTGGGGAATACATTGATGTATTCACCTGGAGCTATGATGATATGTCAGGATTGGATCCTCAGATCGCTACCCACAAGCTCAACATCCTACCAAATGTGAAGCCAGTCAAATAGCAACAACGTCGGTTTCGACCCGACATGATTAATGCCATAGAAGCTGAAGTTAAGAAACTTATTGCCTGCAATTTTGTCAGAGAAGAACAACATTCGGACTGGGTGGCTAATGTTGTCCCAGTTTTGAAGAAAACAAGAAAAGTCCCAGTCTGTATCGACTTCAGAGACCTTAATGAAGCTTGTCCCAAGGACGAATTTTCTCTTGCAATCACTGATGTTATGATCGACAATACTTGCAGATTTGAAGGTATGTCCTTTATGGATTGATTTTTAGGATATAATCAAATCAAAATACATCCAGAAGATGAGAAACATACATCTTTTTGCACTCCCCTTGGAGTTTATTGCTACACCATCATGTCATTTGGTCTTACGAACGTTGGTGCAACTTATCAGCGGGCCATGAGTATCTTTCGTGATTATTTATGAAAGACTATTGAATGTTATGTTGACGATATTGCGGCCGAAAGTCGTCTAAAGAAAGATCGCATTCAAGACTTGAGAACTATTTTCGATCTAATACGCCAGCATCAACTCAAGATGAATCCCACCAAGTCATTCCTGGGAGTCTCTAGTGGCAAATTTCTCGAATTCGTCATTACCTCTAAAGGTATACACGTAGATCCCGAGAAGATCAAAGCCATTCAAGAGATGCATCCTCCACGTAACCTAAAAGAGCTACGAGGATTCCAAGGACGGCTTGCGTATATCAGGAGATTCATCTCAAATCTCTCTGGACGTTGTAGACCGTTCACTCAACTCATGAAGAAAGATGTGACTTTTATTTGGACTGAAGAATATCAACAAGAATTTGAAGACATAAAGCGGTACTTGATGAACTCTCCAGTTCTAGTGCCTCCAGTGTCAGGAATACCCTTCCTGATGTATGTTCGAGCAATGGACTATTCCCTAGGTGCTTTATTAGCTCAGAGGAATAAAGAAGGTCATGAGCAGGCTATCTATTACCTCAGCTGTACATTGATTGGAGCTGAGCATCAATACACTCCAATAGAAAAGGAATGTCTGGCTTTAATGTTTGATGTTCAAAAGACGAGACATTATATCACTGGCCAAACTATTCATGTTATTTCTAGAGTTAACCCTCTCCGGGTCCTGATGAAGAAGCCCTAGTACACTCAATTCCAGGCTTGCAACATGGGCCATATTGTTAGCACAATATGATATAGTTTATGTTCCTCAAAAATCTGTTAAAGGTCAAGCCCTTGCTGACTTTCTGGCAGCTCATCTAATTCCCGAAACGTCTAAACTCTACGACAAGATTCCAGATAAAACCTTGGAGTCCAATATGATTTCAGAAGAAATTCTTACATGGCATTTATTCTTTGATGGTGCATCCAGAATTGGACCAAAAGGTGCTATTGTTGCTGGAGTCGAAATCGTCCTCCTATTCAAAGAGCTTATTCTTTAGATGAGTCGTGTTCCAATAATGTGGCTGAATATAACGCTCTACTCATTGGTCTCCAATTGGCTAAACAATTAGATATTGAGTATCTTGAAGTTTACGGAGACTCCAAACTAATTGTCAATCAAGTTAGAGGCACATACGAAGTTCGACATCAAGATCTAGTTCTATATTATGTGTCATGACCCGTACCCTAGAGTAAGGGCACGAGAAGTGGGTACGTCCAGCCTACACCACAGTGTCGACGGTAGAACGATGTCCTATGTAACAAAATCTAACAATATAAGGTACCTGTACAGTATATACACTCCAAATGGAGGTAACATAACAGAATACAGTCTCAATCACAACTAAGGTAGAAATACGATAAGATATATAGATATGACCCGAATTCGTAAAGTACAAATAGATAGAGAGTCTAAGTGTCTAAGATAACACCAATCCAGAAACATCCCTAAAACTCAAATACAGTAATCCAGAGAATAAATACAACTAAGAATTAACTACTCTAGACTAAGGGTGTGTCATCCACTGCTAATGGATCCTGCTAGAGATCCAGGTCACAGCAATCCTCTAGGATAGTCCCATAATATGTGGTACAGAGCACCTCGTCCTCATCCTCTGTAATATTTTCAACAGGTCCAGTCAGGACAGGAGCGAGCACAATACATCTCATGCAAATTATAACAGGTTAGAAAATATAAACATGCTAGAGAGTAAGATACATGAAACTGATAGAACAATATGATGTAAAAGAGAGACTGTAAGTAAATAGCTACAATATATATAGAGAACTATCAGTGACTAGTGATTCAGAGTACAAGATAAACATGTGAACTGCTGGATGTGATTCATGGCTATACTAAAGAGGTGATTCATGACTATACTTCTTTGGAATTATTCACATGTTTAGTTCTACTCCCCCATCTCCAATCAATACACAAGGATCCAGTCAAGTGACTTTAAGATTCATGACTACGCTACTGGCTCATAAAGAGTGATTCAAGAGTGATTCATGAATAGATTCATGAAGGCTTTATGATTCATGAGAGTACAAGAATCACAAGCAGATTCATGATAGATTCATGATAATAGAAGCATAAGATACATGATGTAAGTGAAACACACGAGACATGAGTATCTGATGCTCCCAAGAGGGATAATATCTCATGAAGGGATCCATATAGTACCAATCCGTGTTACCAATGTGTCAGCATCAAGTAAAGTAATCTAAAGCAGGAATATAATCCTAAGCAAGATATGAAATGATTAGAGAATGTCTCGCCTGATATCTGTATGTCTGAAGAGAATATACTGTCTGAGGAGTGGTGTCTGGCTCCTATAGAACAGTACAAGTCACTACATGTCCAAAATAGTAAAATAGACTGCTACAATGCATTCTACATGATGTTTGGGTCAATCTAGGCTAAAGTCAACCTTTGGTCAACTCTGGTCAACTTACACTAGTCAAACTAGGTCAACTAGGTCAAGCCTAACCCAAACAAGTCTCACTAAACCTAGCCAACCTATTCTAGCAAGCACACATCATCACAAGGCATTACAAGACTAACAACACACAAGTCACATGTGTATACATGCCATACACATAGGCTACCGCATAGGAATCTACATAGGCTATATGCCATATATAGTCTATATCACACATATTTCACACATTATATATATATCTATCTATATACTAATTTAATATATGCAACTTACATACAATCACATTATTATTATCACATAGATTATAGATATCATATATGTAAACATAGAGTGAGAAAGAGACGTGTGTGTGTGGCATTGATAACAGTGTGTGTATATGTGATAGGGCTATAGGTGTGTGTATGAATGTGTGAATGAGTTAACATTGTGTTCAGGAAGAGTGTGTCCTGTGTACCTGTGTGTGTGTGTACTATGATATATAATCTCAGTTTTCAGTGTGTAATAACAGTAGCTTATAGGTTCTCAGGTCTTAGGCTCATGTGCAAGAGTGTAGAACAATGTGTGTGTATGTGATATGCATATCAGTTTGCAGGTAGGTATATACAGATAGCAGTTCATCATGTGTGTGTGTGTGAATAGTAACATGTGTATGTATAAAACTAACATGTGTGTACAATATGTATAAGTGTGAGTGAGCTAACAGTGTTCAATAGGTAAAACAATGTCAATATAATAGCTATTTAGTTCTCAGAGTTTAGTGTGTGTGTACATGAGTGTGTGAGAGTGACATCAGTGGTGAGTGTGTGCATATGAAATGGGAAAATATTGTGAGGGTTCAGCCATGGGTTTAATAGGAAAACAATGTCAATGTGAAAACAGGAAAACAGTGTATAACTGTTCTTTGGTAGCAGTGCAAGTGTGTGTGTGGTTGAAATCAGTAGGGAAATGTGTGAACATTGTGTTCTCAGTTTTGAGTGAAATGTGCGGTAGGTTTCAGGATTTCAAAACAGTGAATGTATGTATAGGAAAAAAAACAGTGTTTTGACTCAGGGAAATACATATGACAGTTTTCTGGATTTCAGTCCAATAGTAATTCGAAAACCAACGCATCTAGCTAACATGAAACCTAATCATGAACATTAATCCTTACATATGTAGATGAACTTATCATGGTAAATTATCATTTAGAAATCAGTTGAAATTACATTTAAAATCTCAAAAATTCAAACAGTGCACTGTGTATCAGAAAAATTGGAGAAACCTGAATTATGAATTGTGTCACGACCCACACCCTAGGGTAAGGGCACGAGACGTGAATACGTCCAGCCTACGCCGCAGTGTCAGCGGTAGAACGCTGTCCTAGGTCACAACATCTAATAATGTAAATATCTAAACAGTTTATACTCCCCGAATGGGGGTGACATAGCAATAGAAACTCAATCACAACTAAGGAAGATATAGCACGATATGAATAGAACTCAAGGAAATGAAATAGATAAACAATAGTCTGAGGTAATCCCAGCAGTACAAGTCTCAGATAAAAGAATATATACAACTGATCTCCACATAGAATCTAACTAACATAATCCAACTACATAGATAAAAGCCTAACTATCTAGTCTAGGCAGTCGGAAGAAGGTCCTCAGCTACTGCTGGATCCTCCTGAGGGTCCAGCTCACAGGTGTCATCAAGGGCTGCCCCGTAGTAAGTGTCCAGGCAAGCCTCCTCCTCGTCCTCTGTAATATTTTCAACAGGTCCAGTCAGGACAGGAGCGAGCACAGTACATCTCAACAATTCATAGCAGGTTAGAAAATATAAACATGCAGTAAAGTAAGATACAAGTACTGAAAGAAATGCGATATGTAAACAAGGAGAGAACTGTAATAGAAATATCTACTATACATAGAGAACTAGCAGTGACTAGTGAGTCAGAGTACAATCATGAACATGTAAATGGCCTGGGATGATTCTGATAAGACACTAAGGAATGATTCTGATAAGAAACTACTGGTGTATTATTCACATGTCCATTTGTACTCCCCCGTACCCCCAATCAATACACAAGGATCCAGCCAGGTTATGTTATATGATGCTATGTAACAGACCCCGAATGTGATAGACCCCGAAGGTGATGAACCCCGAAGGTGATAGACCCCGAAGGTGATACATAGTAGTCCCATGAATGGGATAAGGATTCTAGGAAGACTCTACGATCATAAGAGTATATGTCGTAAGTGATCAAAGAACCAATGAAGCATGCGATACGCCATGCAAGTGAAACGCACAGAACATGTAGTACCTGATGCTCCCTAAGGATAACATCTCAAGAAAGGATCCATATAGTACCAATCCGTGTGACCAACGTGACAGTACAAGTAAAGTAATCTACTGCAGGAATTAATTCTAAACAGGATATAAAATGATCAGAGAATGTACTCGCCTGTAACTGAGTGTCCGGTATGAAACGTACTGTCCAAGGAGTGGTGTCTGGCTCCTAATCAGAACAGCACAAGTCACAACAAGTCCAGAATATCAAAATGGAGTCCTACTATGCATTCTATATGATTCTAAGTCAATCTAGGCCAAAGTCAACTCTAGGTCAACTTTGGTCAACCCTAGAAGTCAACTAGGTCAATCCTTGTCTAAACTAAGCTAAACTCAACTAGCTAGGTCTAAAGAGTCATGCTAGGCTCTAACCAGGCTATACTAGACTACACACCATATTTCAAGTATCTAAATTACCTATATATATTCACATATACATAGACACAATACATATACAAGTATTAGATTACTCTATGCATTCTTAGGCTAATATTATATGTATAGGCATATAGGCATTCAACACACAAGTATACATGTCTACATGTTGCACATAAGGTATTTTCACACTACAATAGGCATTCCTATCTAAGGGTGTTTAACATATACATTTAGAGGAAATGTGTGTGATACATAAGGTTGTGTGTGTAGGCAATAGTGTATGAGGGTAATGTGTATGTACAAGACATGACAGTGCAATAAAAGTGTGCAGGAAACAAGAAGGAAAAAAAAAGGAACAACCCACATACTCAAACTGGAACCCAGTTATACATTCATCAACCCAGGAATAGGATAGTTCACAGTAAAAATTCAGGGATACATTATGAAGCTAATTTCCAGTTAACACAGGGATTCATTAGGAAGAAGGAAAATCAATTCATATGTGTATATTAAAACTGAACTTAATTCACAGTTTCTACTTTAACAGTTGAACCTAAAGCATACTATGAAATATAACATTTAACTTCAACAATCAACTGAGCTAAATTCTCAGGAATCCCCCAAGACATTTGCAGTAAGGGAAAAGAAATCATTTAACTGGAATTGAACATCACTGCTATGCATTGAACTCAAAAAAAAAACATGCATCATTCAATATCCTTCCCATTCACAATCTACCCAACTCCCAACATTCCGAAATCGAAACACAAATAGATATAATGTAGGAGAACACATTGGACTTAAAATCATGAATTAATCAACAATTTGCAGGTTAAATATCTGTCAAAATCATATTTGAAACTGGAATTCAAAAGACTGATACTACATTCAATCTCAGATTTTGGAAGTTGGAAAATAACTAACAAAACCCCATTCTCTGGTATCCTCTAACTCTATTTAGGGAAAAATCATTTGAAAACAATGATAACAGTTCATAAGGACTGGTAATGACAGTTAACAATTGAAGGAAGTATGTAACATCAATTATCACCTATTTGAGGATCAACCCAATAGCCAATATCTCATATTCTCAACCAAAAGCCCATATTCAAAAGTAAAAACCTAGATAACATGTATATTGATATGTGGGGACAAAATTAATTGAAAACATAGCAGAACAGGAGATTAGATAGGTTTGAATCGCTGGAAATTCACTGTGTCAGTTCAAGTATCAGGGAAAACAGGTCATGTGCCAAAAGGAATCCAATAATCCACATATAACCTAACTAACAACCTGTAAACAAATCTACATACATATACCATATAATAGGATCTAATTTAACACTTTAAATCAGGGATCAACCCTAGAATCGAGTTGAATCAAACAGAATAAAACCCAACTGTGCACACGCACAGGCCTACCCCATGCACACGAGTTTTCGTGTCCGACACGACATCAACTGACACGAGACTTGGGGAGTGTCGTGTCAGACACTGCCCCGAGCTCCACGTCAAATGACACGTGCCCAAGTGTCCTAAATAGCCCACACGAGCCCACGAACAGCAGGACACTGCTGTCCGCGCGCGCGCAGGCGTGTCTACGAGTCCTCTATGACTTGGACACGACTCAAAACAACCCCAGTCCAACACAAACGTGTAAGCAACATCAAAATGATAATATCTATTCAAACACAAAAGGAAATATCGAACGAAATGCTCTTTGGGGCATTTCGTCGAACACAAAGCCACTATCACTGATACGTGTCCAGAATGGACACGAAACCACTGACACAGGACACGAATCTTATCCAAACCCTAGGGGGACCCTTAAGGCTTCCTATTCATGAAGATTGACACGGATTCCATGGAGATTTGGAGAAGTTACCTTAGTTTGAACTTCCAATAGGAAAGGGGCTCTTTCTAACACTTTGCTTGATGTCCAAATCACTTCCAATCAATAGCAAGCTGGACCAAAACATTAATAGCAGCAAGAATACCAGCATTAGAAATCATTGCAACTGATTTGAGGATTTTAGGACCTAAAATGAATTTATGGTGAATTAAAGAAGACAAAAACTCACCTCCTTGAAATTAGGGCTCTTCCTATGGAAAGAGGCAACCCTAGTTTTGAGAGGGATTATATAGGGTGGGATTCCCTAGGCTAAGGGTGGTCGGCCACTTGGGGATTGGGTTGGGATCTTGTCATTTGGTTGGGCCTTGGGCCACTACAAAGCTAAATGTAGATTAGATTAACAATGGTTCTAAAACCACAAGTCATGACTTATGACTCCTATTACTATTTGCTAAAAAAAGACCTAAACCAAGTCTTAGGCTAGGTTAGACTAGAGTCTATTGACCTAACCATGGCCCACTAACTAGGGTTAGTTTCTAGGTTGGTCTACAAAGTCAACACTAGACAAAAGTCAACCAAGTCAAACAATTCCAAATAAATTCCTAAAAATTTCCATAAATTCTAATTAATTCTAATAAATTTAAAAATACCCCAAAATGACAAAAATATCCTCGTACTAGAAATATGGTAATGATAAATCTACCCTCCTTAAAAGAATTTCGTCCTCGAAATTGAAAGGCGAAATGCAACTGATGAGAAGGATAGAAAGTATACCTCAAGGTCCAAAAAGATAAGGGTACCGCTCGCGCATCTCATCCTCCCGCTCCCAGGTAGACTCTCCTGGAGAATGATGCCTCCATGCGACGCGTACCAACGGTATCACCTGGTTCCTCAGGACCTTCTTCCGTCGATCCAGAATCTCCACTGGCTGCTCTGGATAGCTGAGAGAAGGGCCCACCTCAATCTCCGAATGATCGAGCACATGGCTAGGGTCAGCCACGTACTGTCTCAACTGTGATACATGGAATACGTTGTGGACCCCCACAAGTGCAGGCGGCAAGTCTAGCCTGTAAGCCACGTCACCGACTCTCCCGCTGATAACGAAAGGGTCGATGAAGCGCGGGCTAAGCTTTCTGCCTCCACCAAAACGTATCGTACCACGAGTCGAAGATATCCTCAAGAAAACCTGGTCTCCGACCTAATCACAAGCAAGGTCTCAATTAATATAAATAACAAACATGATCAAAATCACAAACAACAACCTAAATCTAATCCTACTCTAATCTGTACCTCAAACTCCAAGGGCCTCCGGTGGCTATCAGCCCAATGCCGATGTCTGTCCTACGCCACGCAAAGTCTGTCCCTGATGAGCTTCACCTTTTCGGCCGCATCCACAATCATCTCTGGCCCCAGCAAAGCTCGCTCACCAACATCATCCCAGGATAAGGGTGTACGGCACCTACGCCCGTACAGAGCCTCGAAAGGTGACATCTCGATGCTGGCCTGGAAACTATTGTTATAGGCAAACTCCACCAAATGAAGATGATCCTCCCAAGAACCTCCAAAGTCCAGGACGCACGTCCGCAGCATATCCTCAAGGGTCTGAATAGTCCGCTCTGACTGTCCGTCCATCTGGGGGTGGTATGCAGTACTAAACTTGAGCTGAGTGCCCAAGCTGGTCTGCAGACTCCTCCAGAAATGGAAAGTAAAACGGCTATCCCGATCTGAGATGATGCTGACCGGAACTCCGTGGATCCTGACTATCTGCTGCATATACATCTCCGCCAGCCTCTCTGTAGACGTACCCACCTTGAATGGCAAGAAGTGGGCCGATTTGGTCAACCTGTCCACGATGACCCAAATCGCGTCTTTTCCTCCTGGAGTACGCGTTAATCCTGATACGAAGTCCATCGTGATATGCTCCCATTTCCACTCGGGAATGGGCAGCGGCTGCAACAATCCACCGGGCCTCTGTCTCTCTGCCTTGACCTGCTGACAGACCAAGCACCTAGCTACGAACTGGGACACCTTCCACTTCATTCCTGACCACCATACATGCTCCCGCAGATCTCGGTACATCTTGTTGGCACCCGGGTGAATAGAGTACTGCGATCTGTGGGCCTCCTGCATAATCTGCTCTCTGAGCTCCCCGCTAGGCACACATAACCTGGCACCGTGCCTCAGGGCACCATCCTCTGCAAGTGAGAACTCAGGATCCCCCACTCCTATACTGATATGCTCTCTGATACTCTGAAAAGCCACATCCTCAGACTGGGCCGCCTTGATCCTGTCCACCAAATCTGACTGAATCTGCATCCCCCACAGCTGCATCTGCACTCCTGGCACGATCACCTCAATCCCAAGGCTCTCCAAGTCGGCAAGCAAATGCCGATCCATGGTCAAACACATGGCTGTCGAATACCTGCTCAAGGCATCGGCAACCACGTTGGCCTTCCCTGGATGATACTGCAGTACAATATCGAAGTCCTTCATCAACTCCAACCATCTGTGCTGTCTCATGTTCAACTCCTTCTGAGTGAACACATACTTTAGGCTCTTGTGATCTGTGAAGATCTCCACCCTCTCACCGTACAGATAATGCTTCCACAGCTTCAAAGCAAAAAATCACTGCTGCCAGCTCCAGGTCATGGGTAGGGTAATTCTTCTCATGGGGACGTAACTGCCTGGAAGCATAGGCAATTACCTTCCCGTGCTGCTGCAATACACAATCCAGCCCCTTCCCTGAAGCATCACTATAAATAGTAAATCCACCTGATCCTGAAGGCAACGTCAGAATCGGAGCTGTCGTCAGCCGCTTCTTCAACTCATCAAAAGCTGCCTGACACTCCTCTGACCAAACATACTCAGCATCCTTTCGGGTCAACCGTGTCAACGGCTCTGCGATCCGGGAGAAATCCTGCACAAATCTCCGGTAATATCCTGCCAGCCCCAGGAAGCTCCTGATCTCTGCAACTGAAGTCGGCGCTGTCCATGCCTCGACTGCTACAATCTTCTTGGGGTCAACCGAGATACCATCTCCAGTCACCACATGCCCCAAGAAGTCCACCCGGTCCAAGAAAAACTCACACTTGGAGAGTTTTCCAAAAAGCTGCTCCTTCCTGAGAATCTCCAGTACTATCCTCAAATACTCCTCGTGCTCCTCCTCAGTCTTGGAATATATCAAGATATCATCTATGAATACTACCACAAACTGATCCAGATACTGATGGAACACCTTGTTCATCAGGTTCATAAACACAGCTGGTGCATTGGTTAGCCCAAACGGCATAACCAAAAACTCGAACTGTCCATACCGCGTCCTGAAAGCGGTCTTGGGAATATCCTCCCCCTTCACCTTCACCTGGTGATATCCCGACCTCAGATCAATCTTGGAAAATACCCGAGCTCTGCTCAACTGGTCAAACAGATCGTCGATCCGCGGTAGTGGGTATCTGTTCTTGATCGTGAGGTTGTTGAGTGCCCTATAGTCAATACACATGCGTACTGACCCATCCTTCTTTGTCACAAACAATACTGGTGCACCCCATGGCGACGAACTCGAGCGGATGAAGCCCTTATCCTGTAGCTCATCCACCTGCTTCTTCAGCTCCACCAGCTCGCTGTTGTTCACCCGATAGACATGCTGAGAAATGGGCTCCGCTCCTGGAACCAAGTCTATCGAGAACTCTATGTCCCTGTCTGGTGGCAGTCCCGGCAACTCCTTCGGGAAAACATCCATGTACTCTGCTATCAAGGGGTGTGGAATCGTCTGCTCCTCGACCGAGACTCCACAGAAGACTCCGCTGCTCTGCTCTGCCTGACGTCTGGAGTACTCGAACTCTGGCTCCCCCGGCGCTCTGAACAGAACTCTACCCCCTCTGCAATCAATGTTGGCGTGGTGCCTGCTCAACCAATCCATGCCTAGTACTATATCGTAGTTCGGCAATGGCATTACGAGCAGGCTCACCTCCAACTTACGGCCTCCCAAAACTACTCTTCGACCCATACAAACATCACTCACGAGGATAATACCACCCCCGGTCGTGATCTTGTAAGTCCTAGGCAACGATTCAGCTATGATACCGTGTCTAATCACAAAAAATACTGAAATGAAGCTATGCGATGCACCAGAATCAAACAATGCAAATGCTGGACTGGAGTCGAGAAGAATCGAACCTGTAATCAGCTCTCCAGTCACCTCTGCATCTCCAGCTGCCATGGCGAAAGCTCATCCCTGCTGGCCTCCCCTGGCCTGCTGCTGGTGCTGAACAAACCTCTGCTGCTGCGTCGGGAGGGCTGGTCCCCACTGCTGGCCTACTGGAGCTCTGGCTCCTCCTCCCGGAGCTGCTCGTACTATACGGCACTCCCTCATCTGGTGGTCTGCTGAACCACACAGTAGACACAGGCCCAGCCTCTTCCTGTACTCACTAGCAGCATGTCCATTCCTCCTACAGTATCCACAAGTGGTAACCTGCCTCTGGCCCTGCTGGTGCTGCCTCGGCTGCTGCTGGTGCTGAGCTGGCCTCTGCTGGATCGGCTGAGGCTGAAACTGCCTCGGCTGCTGAAACTGAAAGTGGGGCCTCTTGGCCTGGCCCCCGCTGCTACTGCCTCCAACTGGGTCTCTCCCTCTCTTGAGCCTAAGCTCAAGGTCATCCTCAGCTAACAGGGCCCCCGTCAAAATCTTCTCAAATGTAGCATCTCGGTTCCCCTTGGTCAGGGACTTGACCTCCTTGACCAGACCCTTCCGGAACCTCTGGGCCTTCGCCGTCTCGCTCAACCCCTCAACAAACCTACCGAGACGGCCGAACTCTCCCGCATACTCCTCAACTGAGAGGCTCGCCTGGACCAGGCTCTCAAACTGCGTCTCCAAGGCTATGACTGCTGAATCTGGGAAGAACTTCTTCTTGAAGAAGCCCCTGAACTGCTCCCAAGTCTGCCCTGGTACCCCCACTCTGGGGTCCGACTAATACCAGGTGCGAGCAAGATCTCGCATCCGGCTAGCTGCTGCCTCGATCTGAAGGTCTGCCGGGATCCTGGCCAAGCAGAAGATCTCCTCCATAGGCTCGATCCACTCGTCGGCATATAGGATCCCCTCTGTCCCCATGAAGTCCCTGGGGCTCATCTTCTGAAACTGCTCGATCCCTGGTGTCCTCTGCTGCTGCACCACGGGTCGAGCTGCGGCTGTCGTGACAGCCAACTCCATGCCTCTATCCTGCCGAGCCTGCTGTCGGTCCATGAACTGCTGAAAATAAGCGAACATCTGAGCGACGTCCACTTGTCCTGGAGGCGGTGGTGGCTGGAAAGGATCCTCTAGATAGACCGGGTCCTGCCTCCCAGTCGGTGGATGCATATCCCCTGCTGCGGCTGCCGAAGTCTCAATACGAGCTGAGGTGGCAAGAGCTGCAGTCCCCTGGCCTCGTCGTGCTGGCTGAGAGGTAGCAGTCCCCTCTATAGCATCCTCATGGACGGCACGCTGCGAACGAGTCTCTACCATCCTGAAGATAGACAAACAAGAGTATCAATTTCTGAGAAAGAAGCGAAATAACAAAGGCGGACAATATAATTCAAAGGATCAGCAGACAAAAGGATTTTGATGGCAATAAAAGAAATTTTCCTAAAATGATTGAGTATCTTAAAATTTATATCCTATATCCTATAGCAGGCTGCAGTGATACTCTAGTTCGAGTACCACTACACTTCTAGTCTAGACCTGCATGGGCCACCAATAAAAACGTGTCACGACCCGCACCCTAGAGTAAGGGCACGAGACGTGAATACGTCCAGCCTACGTCGCAGTGTCGGCGGTAGAACGCTGTCCTTGGTCACAACATCTAATAATATAAATATCTAAACAGTTTATACTCCCCGAATGGGGGTGACATAGCAATAGAAACTCAATCACAACTAAGGAAGATATAGCACGATATGAATAGAACTCAAGGAAATGAAATAGATAAACAATAGTCTAAGGTAATCCCAGCAGTACAAGTCTCAGATAAAAGAATATATACAACTGATCTCCACATAGAATCTAACTAACATAATCCAACTACATAGATAAAAGCCTAACTATCTAGTCTAGGCAGTCGGGGGAAGGTCCTCAGCTACTGCTGGATCCTCCTGAGGGTCCAGCTCACAGGTGTCATCAAGGGCTGCCCCGTAGTAAGTGTCCAGGCAAGCCTCCTCCTCGTCCTCTGTAATATTTTCAACAGGTCCAGTCAGGACAGGAGCGAGCACAGTACATCTCAACAATTCATAGCAGGTTAGAAAATATAAACATGCAGTAAAGTAAGATACAAGTACTAAAAGAAATGCGATATGTAAACAAGGAGAGAACTATAATAGAAATATCTACTATACATAGAGAACTAGCAGTGACTAGTGAGTCAGAGTATAATCATGAACATGTAAATGGCCTGGGATGATTCTGATAAGACACTAAGGAATGATTCTGATAAGAAACTACTGGAGTATTATTCACATGTCCATTTATACTCCCCCGTACCCCAATCAATACACAAGGATCCAGCCAGGTTATGTTATATGATGCTATGTAACAGACCCCGAAGGGGATAGACCCCGAAGGTGATGAACCCCGAAGATGATAGACCCCGAAGGTGATACATAGTAGTCCCATGAATGGGATAAGGATTCTAGGAAGACTCTACGATCATAAGAGTATATGTCGTAAGTGATCAAAGAACCAATGAAGCATGTGATACGCCATGCAAGTGAAACGCACAGAACATGTAGTACCTGATTCTCCCTAAGGATAACATCTCAAGAAAGGATCCATATAGTACCAATCCGTGTGACCAACGTGACAGTGTAAGTAAAGTAATCTACTGCAGGAATTAATTCTAAACAGGATATGAAATGATCAGAAAATGTACTCGCCTGTAACTGAGTGTCCGGTATGAAACGTACTGTCCAAGGAGTGGTGTCTGGCTCCTAATCAGAACAGCACAAGCCATAACAAGTCCAGAATATCAAAATGGAGTCCTACTATGCATTCTATATGATTCTAAGTCAATCAAGGCCAAAGTCAACTCTAGGTCAACTTTGGTCAACCCTAGAAGTCAACTAGGTCAATCCTTGTCTAAACTAGGCTAAACTCAACTAGCTAGGTCTAAAGAGTCATGCTAGGCTCTAACCAGGCTATACTAGACTACACACCATATTTCAAGTATCTAAATTACCTATGTATATTCACATATACATAGACACAATACATATACAAGTATTAGATTACTCTATGCATTCTTAGGCTAATATTATATGTATAGGCATATAGGCATTCAACACACAAGTATACATGTCTACATGTTGCACATAAGGTATTTTCACACTACAATAGGCATTCCTATCTAAGGGTGTTTAACATATACATTTAGGGGAAATGTGTGTGTGATACATAAGGTTGTGTGTGTAGGCAATAGTGTATGAGGGTAATGTGTATGTACAAGACATGACAGTGCAATAAAAGTGTGCAGGAAATAAGAAGGAAAAAAAAGGAACAACCCACATACTCAAACTGGAACCCAGTTATACATTCATCAACCCAGGAATCAGATAGTTCACAGTAAAAATTCAGGGATACATTATGAAGCTAATTTCCAGTTAACACAGGGATTCATTAGGAAGAAAGAAAATCAATTCATATGTGTATATTAAAACTGAACTTAATTCACAGTTTCTACTTTAACAGTTGAACCTAAACCATACTATGAAATATAACATTTAACTTCAACAATCAACTGAGCTAAATTCTCAGGAATCCCACAAGACATTTGCAGTAAGGGAAAAGAAATCATTTAACTGGAATTGAACATCACTGCTATGCATTGAACTCAAAAAAAAAACATGCATCATTCAATATCCTTCCCATTCACAATCTACCCAACTCCCAACATTCCGAAATCGAAACACAAATAGATATAATGTAGGAGAACACATTGGACTTAAAATCATGAATTAATCAACAATTTGCAGGTTAAATATCTGTCAAAATCATATTTGAAACTGGAATTCAAAAGACTGATACTACATTCAATCTCAGATTTTGGAAGTTGGAAAATAACTAACAAAACCCCATTCTCTGGTATCCTCTAACTCTATTTAGGAAAAAATCATTTGAAAACAATGATAACAGTTCATAAGGACTGGTAATGACAGTTAACAATTGAAGGAAGTATGTAACATCAATTATCACCCATTTGAGGATCAACTCAATAGCCAATATCTCATATTCTCAACCAAAAGCCCATATTCAAAAGTAAAAACCTAGCTAACATGTATATTGATATGTGGGGACAAAATTAATTGAAAACATAGCAGAACAGGAGATTAGATAGGTTTGAATCACTGGAAATTCACTGTGTCAGTTCAAGTATCAGGGAAAACAGTTCATGTGCCAAAAGGAATCCAATAATCCACATATAACCCAACTAACAACCTGTAAACAAATCTACATACATATACCATATAATAGGATCTAATTTAACACTTTAAATCAGGGATCAACCCTAGAATCGAGTTGAATCAAACAGAACAAAACCCAACTGTGCACACGCACAGGCCTACCCCATGCACACGAGTTTTCGTGTCCGACACGACATCAACTGACACGAGACTTGGGGAGTGTCGTGTCAGACACTGTCCCGAGCTCCACGCCAAATGACACGTGCCCAAGTGTCCTAAATAGCCCACACGAGCCCACGAGCAGCAGGACACTGTTGTCCGCGTGCGCGCAGGTGTGTCTGCGAGTCCTGTGTGACTCGGACACGACTCAAAACCGCCCCAGTCCAACACAAACGTGTAAGCAACATCAAAATGATAATTTATATTCAAACACAAAAGGAAATATCGAACGAAATGCTCTTTGGGGCATTTCGTCGAATACAAAGCCACTGTCACTGATACGTGTCCAGAATGGACACGAAACCACTGACACAGGACACGAATCTTATCCAAACCCTAGGGGGACCCTTAGGGCTTCCTATTCATGAAGATTGACAGGGATTCCATGGAGATTTGGAGAAGTTACTTTAGTTTGAACTTCCAATAGGAAAGGGGCTCTTTCTAACACTTTGCTTGATGTCCAAATCACTTCCAATCAATAGCAAGCTGGACCAAAACATTAATAGCAGCAAGAATACCAGCATTAGAAATCATTGCAACTGATTTGAGGATTTTAGGACCTAAAATGAATTTATGGTGAATTAAAGAAGACAAGAACTCACCTCCTTGAAATTAGGGCTCTTCCTATGGAAAGAGGCAACCCTAGTTTTGAGAGGGATTATATAGGGTGGGATTCCCTAGGCTAAGGGTGGCCGGCCACTTGGGTATTGGGTTGGGGTCTTGTCATTTGGTTGGGCCTTGGGCCACTACAAAGCTAAATGTAGATTAGATTAACAATGGTTCTAAAACCACAAGTCATGACTTATGACTCCTATTACTATTTGCTAAAAAAAGACCTAAACCAAGTCTTAGGCTAGGTTAGACTAGAGTCTATTGACCTAACCATGGCCCACTAACTAGGGTTAGTTTCTAGGTTGGTCTACAAAGTCAACACTAGACAAAAGTCAACCAAGTCAAACAATTCCAAATAAATTCCTAAAAATTTCCATAAATTCTAATTAATTCTAATAAATTTAAAAATACCCCAAAATGAAAAAAATACCCTCATACTAGAAATGTGGTAATGACAAATTGAAACACAATAAAAAACATGCAAAATAGGTCAGGGTCGAGTCGCACATGTGTCCAGAGTCCACCCGAGTCCCCACGTGTCTCCACGACTAGACACGACGTGTCCAAGTCACGAACACACACAGACACATTCGCGTGCACAGACTGCATCGTGCTGCGATGCAGTCGTCTTGTGGATACGACACGTGACACATCATGCCATGTGATCACGTCTACGTGTAGCCCAACACTAGGGCTACACACTGGATCCATCACAACGTGTCCACGACGTGTCAAACGTGGACACGAAGCCCGTATCAGATCGAGTCAACACGTTTCACATGCCCAATCCCAATGCACTCGACACCACGTGTCCGACACACGACTATTCGACACGAGGCTTGGGGGCTGACGTGTCAGTCATTGCCCCCCTCCTCTGTGTCAAACCACAGGTAGCCACGTGTCATATACAGCGAGCACGAGGCCTCGAGCAGCAGGGCACTACCCTAGGCTGCTACGAGCATGTTTGTTTCCTGTTTGGACACGAATACGGCTCCAAATTGGACACAAATCATAGGGAAAATATTAAACACATAGATATACATTTCTATTCAAATACATTTTAAAAACAGCAATAAATTACTCTTTGAGGCATTTAATCAAACACTTGGAAATAGATTATGATATGTGTCCGATACGGACACGAAACCAAATGCAATTGACACCAAACCATCACTACAGCTAGAGGACACCTAGATCTAGGCTACCATGCAAAGAAAACAGAATTAAACTATAATTTGAAGGGTTTTACCAATAGGTGCAAATGACCAAGAAAATACTACTAAAATACAATATTTTAGCGACGGCCCTATCCGTCGCTAATCCGTCGCTAATTGAAGTTACCGACGGATTACCGATGGATACTGGCTAAAAAAATTCGTCGGGAATAACCTCGTCGCTAAAAAAAATCCGTCGCTAATCCGTCGCTTAGCGACGGATTACCATTGGCTACATCAAAAGAGTTAGCGACGGCTAGCCGATGATTTTCCGTCAACTTCGACAGTTTAAAATTTTTATATAGCAAGCGACGGAAATATCCGTCGCTAAATTGTCATAAATATGTCGGTAAAAGAGTATCGGAGAGTTTCTGATACGTAATATCCGTCGCTAATCCGTCGGCATGCCGTCGCTATGCCTAAATTCCAGAACCAGGCCGACGGATAATCCGTCGGTAACTCGTCGCTACCTCGTCAGATTAGTGGCAGTCTAGCGACGGATAATCCGTCGCCATACTTCTGGATATCTTTCATATTTCCAGAACCTAAGCGACGGGATATCCGTCGCTATTCTGTCGCTCAGTATTTTTCCAGAACCAGGCCGACGGATAATCCGTCGGCAATCCGTCGCTAAACTGTAATTCATACAGATAGCGACGGATTATCCGTCGCTATCTTGTCGCGAGTCCGTCGCTAACTGCAATATTTTTGAAAAAAATTGCAGGAAACAGACTATTCCCTGTACGTACAGCATATCCAACATCCACCATACACAAATATAACATATCCAACATCCACCATCCACCTTACACAAATATAAGATATCCAACATCCAACATATCCAACAAATATCCATATTGCCAACACAATATCTCCAAACATCCAATATATCCCAACATACACAAAAAATATCCAACACAATAAGTAACAAAATATCCAACACAATATCCAACACAATATCCCAACATACACACAACAAAATATCCAAACATAAACAAAATATCCAAAATATACACATATCCAAAACCGCAATAGTCCAAAAGCATAAGAAAAATCACTGAGAAGGAGGAGGTGGATCGTCTCGTGCTCTCTCTGCCGCTTCTGCTCTGCATATATAATGCTCCACCATGTTTGCCGTCACTTGGGACAAGACATGGTCTGGAAGCGAGCATAGCTGCTCTGACGACATCATGTCAAAAAATGCCACGATAGCAGCATCTGGTACCAGGCGGGCCTCGGAAGAGCGGTCAAAAGAAAGCCGTCTGGTGGAAGAAGGACCAGGTCGATCCGAAGCATCAGCAGCAGCAGTAGACAGAGTAGGAGCAGACGGAGCAGGAGCAGACGGACCAGGAGCAGACGGATCGGGAGCAGAAGAAGGATGCGGATAGTGCCCCAGCACTATCGCCCATAAATCCGACACCACCGTGGTGAGAGTCGCAAGCTGCGTCCTCACATCGTCTGCGGGGGGCACAGGAGGAGGCGGAGGCGGTTGATATCTCGGAGTCGACGCCTGGAACGACTCCGCCATAGAACCTAAGCCATACAGGCGCCCTTTCCTAAAGCCGCCGGCGGATTCTATGAGCACGTCGTCGTAGCGAGCGGCCATAGAAGAGGGCGTCTGGGTGGGCGTCATTTTGCCGACATTAAATAGTATATTAATAGTACCGAATTAAATAGTGGAATAAATTTGCGGTATCTCACCAAATCTGTACGCGTCAATGCGTGGGGCCTTGATCCCCCCGTATGCAGACCCGCGGCCTGTCTATTCGCCTTGGCTTTCTCTGATTTCTCCTTGTATTGAGAAATATCCATTTTCTACAACATCTCCTCATAGTATTCCGCCCGGATCCAGTCCTTCTTCGTATGCGCCGTACGAAGGTCGTACACCGCATCCCGTATCTTCTTTCCGGCGACGGCTTTGTAGGTCCTGCGGATCGCCTCCTCGCGATGGGGGACCACCAGAACGTCCTCTGACATACAAATTCAAATATCACATAATTAAAAAATTAAAAAATTAATTAATAATTAACCAAAAGATATATACCCTCATCTCGTCGAGCCAGATGTACTGTCTGTCCTGAGGCACCTCAAAAAAATTGAGGTAGGGGCCATGATAGTTATCTCGGATAATGCGCCCTAGAATCCGGGCAACATTCCACGGGAAAAATCTATAAAGAAGCAACGACTGGATTACTGACATGAATAAATGAAACAAATTTAATAAATTAACTTAAATTTATTTACTTACGATTCACCCGCGGGCCATATCTCTCGTCGGAACTCGCCCATCGGCCTCTCTGGTGGCGTCGGAGGATCCGAGGGTCCGTACATGTACTCCCCGGTAACAGGATGAAACTGAATACGGAGGTACTCCGGGACCCACTGTGCAGTAACTGCTCGGTCCGCTGCTACATCTACTGATGCATCCGCTGGTGCATCCGGTGGCAGAACGGATCCGCTAGCGGATTGAGTCGCAGGCCTCGACGAAGATGACGGTGGCACCGAGGTAGATTTATGGCGGGAAGAGTTTGTGCTCGGGCTCTCCAGGTCGGGATCGGAGGTCACATCTGGAGAAGACGGATGGCGACCATGACCGCTACCACCACGCCCACGCCCATGACCACCACCACCACCACTACCACCACCACCACGGCCGGCACCCCCATCACGAGTTCTCACAACCATGTCATGTAAATAGAACACATAAACATAATTAATAATATAGAAGTATAAATGAATATAAAACTAAACTAAAATATATATATATATACCAGTAGCAGGGCGACGAGTGCCGGCCAGACGAGTAGGACTAGGAGTGCCATCTGCAGAAAAAAAATTATACAATAAGTATATTTCCTAAAAATCAAGTTACATCTATCAAATAGGCAGAGAATTCTCAATTGCGCACCCTTCAAATGAACTGCGCAGGAAACAGATTGTGCTACAAATTAAACGTGCGAGCTGAACTGCGCTACCACCCGAGTGCGCTACGCTGACGTGGCAACGTCATCATTACCTGACAAAGATCAGATCTTCTGACAGTCTGACATCCCGAAAAAACGAGGAGTCCATTCGTTTCTTGTGCAGCACAGCGCTCGAGAACAGCTGTACAACTTTAGCACAGTTTGCCAGTCCAACTTCAGCGCAGTCTGCCAGTTCAACTCCAGCGCAGTTTGACCAAGTCTGAATTCCAGTGCTGTCCTGTGACTAGAAGGAAGCGCAGTCTGATGTTAGCACTATTCGGTTGGCATAATTCATCAAATAACTGACATTTATTACGTGGCTTACATGCCATCAATTGCTCGCCATGTGGCAACTGCCTGTACACGACCAAGCGCATTTCAATCAAACAATGCCACGCATCTGAATACAGTTAGCCCACGATTGAGCAACTGCCCAATAGGTCAGCGCAGTTTGCAGTCTGCGCAGTCTGTCGCCAGCGCATTTCATTATGCGCAATCCAGAGTAACTACAAATTAGTTATTTCTAGAACTCTATAAATAGAGTTTCAAATCCTTCATTAAGGGGATCAGATCATTATTATCATCAGAGATCAGGAGTTCTTGTCCAAGTGCTGCTGCATTCTTCAGAGGCTATCATCTTCAAATTTTACATCATCCAAGGGATAAAGCGATCGTCTTCAGATCGGATTCCTATAGTTGTACTTTTCCAGAATTCAATTGTAATCTTCTTACAAAGTTTATGAAATAAAGACTTTTGTTTTTGCAAACAAAATGACGACTCTGCTGGGGATAACTTTCTCCTCCGACGAGGAATTGATAACTCAATGTGACGTTGCGTCTATCGGAAAGACGCAGAAGACGCTGGTTGTAAAGGACAACCAGGCTGCCTACGAAGCGATGATCAATTCTGGGGCTACTCATCGCACTGTGGCCTCTGCCAAGAGCAAGATTCGTTCAGTGTGGACTCCGAAGTCCTCTGCGTAATCCTCTGCACAGTCATCTGCGCAACCTGCTGTCTCTGCTGTCCTTGCACAAAATACCACCTGCGCTGCCAAAGCGCAAGCCAGAGCTCCTACTGCCCATGCGCAATGTACTGCTCCTCTTGCTGCAGCGCAATCCACAACCTATACTGCTTTGGCAAAATCCAAAACCCCTCTTTCTCTTGTGCAATTAGCGAAGTCTTTTCCTCCTGCGCAGTCCACTGCTCTTTCCAGCAGAGCGCAATTCAAGCCCTCTATTGCCAAAGCTTCACTTATTGCTTTTTCTAAAATACAAGTTGCACCACCTGCTTGTTCTATGGCCAAGGAACCCTCTGTCATCATCTCCAGAGGACAACTTGCTGCTTCTTCTGTTCCTGCACAACCCACAAGGGGTAGTCTTTTGACTGCTCCTCCTCCGTCTTAGCATAAACAGAAAGGCCCTTTGGTCTTTTCTCAATCTTCCGCAGTCCAAAACTCGGAAAACAATAGAGGGAAACGCTCTTTAGCCAACCCTCCTCACAAAATAAAGGAAAAGGTTCTTTGGTCTTCTCTCAGTCTTCTCCGGTTTTTACCACAGAAGATCCATCTGAATATGCCTCGGCACTAAACAGTACAAAAACTCTCCATGCTAAAGGAAAGAATATTGATCAGAGAGGCATCTTGCCTACTCCAGTTGTACACTTTTAAGATCTCCCAACTCTTCGGATATCCTGTTCGAAGTAGGAGAAATTATTAGTGTCTCAAACAGAGGCCCCTGGGGGTGAATTTACCGATTTACGGACTTATCTCAATAGACCAGCTTCTATGAAACACAAGCAACCGATGCCAAAGGCAAATTTGCATCAAAAGCATACTTCCAGGAAGAAAAATCCCGATACCTATGCCAATGAAGTGAGCACTTCTCTGTATACTCATGGGACAAAACATCTGAAGAATCGGAATCATGTTTCGAATGTTATCAAGGAACATATCCCCGACCTCCGGGAACACCTTAAGCAAAAGCAGGACAATATCTCAACACCTCCAGTTCAATCACTTTAACGCCATTGTAATCACAAGGTTGTCATCAAGTGTTGTTGCCAGACAACAAAACGATCTGTTTTCGATCGTCTGAATTTTGTAACTTCTGAACCAATGTCAGAAGACGAAGACAAAGTGTTGTATGCTTCCGTCAACATGGCTTCTCGAGACACTAGGGGTAGAAAGTGCTCCAAACACGGCAAGCCTCGCAGGCCCAGCCAGCGGTACTTAGATTTACTCCAAGAATCTTCTGAAGGAGTATTTCGACACACCGGATCCCGAAGTCGAGACACAATCGGTCATAGGAATCTTCTCCAAGATCCCTCTGGTCATCATCCTATGTCTTATTCAGGAGATGATTCCTTCTCTGATTATGATACATACAGCAAAAGTTCTGAACAGACGGTGTCTTCTACTGTACCTAGAGAAGTGACAGCTTATGTTGTCACTGAAGACCCAGACGCTTCTAGTTCAGCAAATCAAGAACAACGAATAGCTGCACTGGAAGACAAGCTGAAGACCATGGCTGAAATGGTCGCAAGTATGCATTCTATCATCGTGGCCCAATATATGATACCACCGACCGTACCTACTGCAAATCCTGAGATTATAGCATCGTCGGTGCCTGTCAATACAGGTCTGGGGGTAGTATCTCCTCAAATACCTCATGTACAAATTCAACCCACACCCAGTCAGTTAGGAGCTTGAGGTAGCACTTACCACGCTGTTTCTCCCCCTAACACTATAATTCAGCCTGTTCCTTCTGCATCATCGAAGGATGCTAATGAAGCCGTAAAACTCTTGTGCACTCAATTCGAGGCTTTTAAAAAAGAAGGACAATTTATAGAGATTGGGGATCAAACAACCCTATCCGATTGAATGGAAGGAAGTCCCATTCCCTTCAAAGTACAAGATTCCTACAATTTTGCTATTTGATGACAGCACTTCTCCGAGTCAGTTCATTAACCACTTTGAGGTAATGACTGTTCAACTTCAGCCAAATGACGCTCTTCTTACCAGGGTATTCGTCGGCTGTTTAGCCGATGTAGCATACGATTGGTACAGGAGCTTGCCTGATGGCTGTATCACCTCTTTCTCGGGTTTTAAACAAATCTTCTTGGAGCGATTCTACAAGGGAATCAATGACATGACCATGTTGGCCCTCAACAAGATCAAACAAAGACATAATGAAACCGCTGAGAGTTTCATTGAAAGATTTTGCCGATAAGCATTAAAGATGCCTCCTGGAACTCCGGCCGCTGTAACTATAGATACCTGCAAGGCAAATCTTTTGCCTATTATCAGCATGTGGACAGGGTCAACTCAATTTCAAGATTGGCCTTCATTCATTGTCAATGCTAAAGTAGCTAAAGTTAGCACTGACAAGTTCAAGCAGTTGGGGGTGCACATGTCTAACCCCGACCGGGATAAACACCCGATATCCAGTAGCAGTAATCGCCAGAACAACCGCAAGAGTAAAGAAACTTTGAACATCAATTTGAAGAGCAAAGAATCTCTGGCTGTCAACGTGGCTCCACCTACGTCTACTTCCACTCCTTCTGCTCCTCCACCAAGGAAAACTTGTCCGAAAGTAGAATACTCCTTTGACGAGAACGACACCGTGAGCATCTTCGATTGCTTGATCAAAAGCAATAAGCTCCAACTCCCAGACCCGAAGAAGCCTGACGAGGTCGATAAGACTGATCATCCCAAATATTGTGTTTATCACAAGTTCATTGGTCATCCCACTCGAGCATGTTATGTGCTCAAAGGCAAGATTCAAGAGTTAGTCAATGATGGTGTTGTCACCCTTCAACAAGATGAGAAGACTGTTACAGCGAACATGGTCTCAGTACAGTTCGGTAACTTCCCTCCACAGATGGTACAACATGGTGTTATCCCTATCCCCAAGGCCACTCTTTAGATCGAAAATCTCCCTCCTCCAGGGAGTAAAGGTCTCGTTCCCTTATCTCTTGATAACGGTGAGATTATGTGGATCCACCCTGACCTTGTTACAGACTTCGAAGTTCCTTCTTCCTCCAAGCAAAAAGAATACTCCAAGGGAAAAACAAAGAACTGCAATATGGTGTCTTTTGACCCCATAGTTGAAGAGGAAATCCTGCTGGGCACCAGGTCAGGGAAAGCCTATTTACGGGAATTTCTCGAAACTCGAGAAAACCCTGCCTCTTCTTCTGAGTCTGCTCCAGTACAACCTATTTCTACTGAGGACATCCCTGCTGTGTCCTCACCGGTTGTAGAACCCATTCCCCCTAAGTCGACGACAGCCGACAAAGGCAAACAATAAGTCCGCTTTGACAAGCCTTTAAAGAAGTCATCTCCTTCTGGACTTGAGAAACCATACAACTTTGATATTTTGGCTCAACTAGCTAATACACCGGCTAGGCTGTCGATCTTTGAGCTCTTACGTCTCTCAAAAGAAATTCGGAAGACGTTAAGCGAAGCCTTGATGCAGGCTAACACTTGTTTAACTTTTCTAAAGAAGCCAGAATCAGAGCCTGTCTCTTGCCTCCACTGTCACAGTGTGTTGGAGTTAATCCCAAATATCACCTTCATACAGGATGATATATTGATGGAAGACAATAGGCATGACCGTCCTCTATACTATACAGGATACATCGACACGATGAAGGTCGATCGTATTTTTATAGATCCTGGGTCAGCACTCAGCATCATGCCGAAGACAATGCTAGATGCACTGAAGATCCCAGTGCATAGTCTTTCTGGCACAATCACCACCATCCTGGGGTTCAACTAGGGAAGAAGTGAGCCTCTGGGCAAGATTCGCCTAAAACTCCAAATAGGCAATCTCCGCACAAAGGTGACCTTCTATATTATAGATAACCATGGTTGCTCTTACAATGCTCTTTTGGGAAGACCATTCTTTCATGAACACAACATTGTTCCTTCAACTCTCCATCAATGTTTCAAGTACGTTGATGACAATGGAGAGGTTCAAAAAGAGGTTACGAATCTCTACCCTTTTAAAGGTGTCGAAGCATATTGTAACGATGCTTGCATGTATAAAGATGAGTTCATGAAGGTAGTGCTGGCTTTGGACACTGAAGAAGACCAAGAAGCAGTGCCCAATGATACCCTCATCATACCTGTCAAAGGGCGTATTTCTCATCCTCAGTCCTCCAAACCATTGGCTATTCACTTGCCAGTCCGGAAGCAATCAACCGATGGCGGTCAAGATCAAAGGGAGCTCACCTCTTCTGAGCCACTTGTTATCGACCTACGTCGTAACAAGGATAATAGGGTGCTCACCTCTTCTGAGCCGCTTGTTATCGACCTTCGTCGCAACAAGTTTAAAACTCCTTCCTCTTCTGATCCTTCTCTTGTAATCGATCTAACCAAGCCAGCTAAGGCTAAAGGTCCTGTTATAAATATGGATGTACAAATCAATGAAAAAGTATCTATTTTCCAGTATACTGATGTCGTTTATCATACTAAATGCTATTTGGATATGCTAGACAGCTTTCAGTCATTTACAATAGGAGTCGTACAATCCTTTAAGACGGAAGTATTATTTGAACATCCAGATGACTCATATTTTGTTGTCCCTTCTTGAAAGAGAGGTGAGAGTCCAATACTTTTTAGTAAAGGGCCAGAACAAAAATTCAGCTATACGGATGACAGAAAATTGACGATATGGGACGTCTCCAACTCTGTCGTTATAGTCAACAATCAAAAGATATCATCCGAAAGATGGATTATGACTCCAAGAACGGCCTCAATTATGGCAAGGGTAGACGAACTCCTATTCGTATGGTTGTTCCGAAAGGAAAGTCAGAGATGCATTACAGCAGGACGAAAAGAGGTCTCGGATATACTTCACCTCCGGTTTTATCTCCAACAGCCTCCGAGTCTGATAGTGAGGACCGTTCTAACTCTTCTGATTCCAGATCATGGGATTCTGACACCAGCATCGGTCAAGTTCATCGATTGATCGTATCTTCTAACATGGTCTCCGCTGAACTCCCGGAAGGTTATGACGAAGATATCGAAGAAAATCTCGAAATAGATCCTTGGGCTCGACAAATGGACACCCAATGGGAACTCCGATTCGAGCAACGAGAACCTGCTACCGAAGATCAATTGGTCCAAATTGACGTAGGAGAAAATGGGTCACCTCGTCCAATATTCATCAGCAAGAACCTCCCAGAGACGGATAGGCAAGAACTAATTCTTCTCATTCGAGAATACATTGATGTCTTCGCTTGGAGTTATGAAGACATGCCAAGTTTAGATCCCAAAATTGCCACTCATAAACTGAATATTTTGCCTAATGTAAAGCCGGTCAAGCAGCAGCAAAGGCGATTCAAGCCAGAAATGATGGACGCGATTGATGATAAAGTTAAAAAGCTTATAGCTTGTGGCTTTATTCGAGAAGAACAACATCCAGATTGGGTAGCCAATATTGTCCCAGTCTTGAAGAAAACTGGCAAAGTTCGAGTTTGTATCGACTTTCGGGATCTTAATGAAGCCTGTCCGAAAGATGAGTTTCCTCTCCCTATTACAGACGTCATGATCGACAACACTTGTGGGTTCGAAAGGATATCTTTCATGGATGGATTCTCCGGATACAATCAGATTCAGATGAATCCTGAAGATAAAAAACACACTTCTTTCCGTACTCCTCGCGGAGTCTACTGTTACACAGTGATGCCATTTGGTCTCAAGAACGCTGGTGTAACTTACCAACGAGCTATGAATACCATCTTTCGAGATCACCTGCGCAAGACTGTCGAATGCTATGTCAACGATATTGCTGTCAAGAGTCGTCTAAAGGAAGATCACATCCAAGATTTAAGAACTATCTTCAATCTAATGCACCAACATCAGTTGAAAATGAATTCCACCAAGTCATTCTTGGGTGTCTCTAGTGGTAAATTTCTTGGCTTCGTCATTACCTCTAAAGGTATACACGTGGATCCCGAGAAGATCAAAGCCATTCAAGAGATGCATCCTCCACGCAACTTAAAAGAGCTACGAGGATTCCAAGGTCGACTTGCGTACATCAGGAGATTCATTTCAAATCTGTCCGGACGCTGCAGACCATTTACTCAGTTAATGAAGAAGGGTGTATCTTTTATTTGGACTGAAGAATGTCAACGAGCATTTGATGATATAAAGCAATATCTCATAAATCTACCAGTCTTGGTGCCACCAATTTTAGGCATACCATTCTTAATGTATGTCCGTGCTATGGATCATTCATTGGGTGCTTTACTTGCCCAGAAGAACAAAGGAGGCCAAGAACAAGCCATCTACTATCTTAGTCGTACTATGATTGGTGCTGAACACCGTTATAGTCCGGTTGAGAAAGAATGCTTAGCTCTTATATTCGCTGTTCAAAAGACTCGGTATTATATCATTGGCCAAACCATTCACATCATTTCTCGAGTTAATCCTCTTCGGGTATTGATGAAGAAGCCTAGCACACTCAATTCCCGGCTGGCTACATGGGCCATTCTGTTAGCCCAATACGAAATGGTTTATGTTCCACAAAATTCTGTTAAGGGTCAAGCACTGGCTGACTTTTTAGCAGCTCATCCTGTTCCGGAGACATCAAAGCTTTATGATGAAATTCCTGATAAAACATTGGAATCAAACATGAACTTTGAAGAATTTTCTACCTGGCATCTATTCTTCGACGGAGCATCCCGGATCGGACCCAATGGGACCATTATCGCAGGAGTTGGAATTGTTTTAGTCTCTCCAGAAGGATTAGCTGTCCAAAGAGCCTATTCCTTAGATCAGCCATGCTCTAAGAATGTGGCTGAATACAATGCCTTGCTTATTGGACTTCAATTAGCAAAACAGTTGGAAGTCGAATATCTCGAAGTCTACGATGATTCTAAACTGGTTGTCAATCAGGTTAGAGGAACATATGAAGTTCGCCATCAAGATCTAGTGCCCTATCATGAAGCTGTAATTTACATGGCGACATCATTTAAAGTTTTCTTTATTGAATATGTTCGACGAGCTTGTAACACTGAGGCATATGCTTTACCTAATCTCGCAGCAGTCTTAGCAATTCCAGTCAAAAGACAACAAATAGTTGTTGTTTCCAATAGAGAGTTGTTCTGTATCAAAAATAATCGCAACATTGAGTACAGTAACCTCGCAGAAGTCAATGTTATCAATGAAGATTGGAGAGTTCCTTTTATCGACTTTGTGGTTCATGACATACTTTCTGAAGATCCTAAGGAGGACGAGTATTCGCCGACGATCTCTTCGGTTCTACTATAATCAGATCACCAAGACTCTCTATCGACGGACTTATGACGGTCTACTCTTGTGCTGTCTTGCTGGTGATGAAGCAAAGCAAGTATTGCATGAAGCTCATGATGGTGTCTGTAGAGCACATCAACCAGGCCCTAAGCTACAAGATCGTATCCGACGAATGGGTTATTATTAGCCCTCTATGGTGTCTGACGCCATCAAATATGCCAAGAAATGTCGAGCCTGTCAAATCCATGCAGATTTCATTCATCAACCATCAGAATTCCTTCATCCGACTGCTGCTTCCTGGCCTTTTGAAGCTTGGGGCATGGATATTATAGGTCCTATCAATCCTCATTCTTCTAAGGAACATTGGTTTATACTAGCCATAACGGATTATTTCTCTAAGTGGGCCAATGCTATACCTTTGGCTGAAGTCAAAACCAGCAGCGTCATCAACTTTGTCAAACATCATGTTATCTACAGGTTTGGTGTGCCTCGACGAATCATTCATGACAATGGACCTCAGTTCATCAGTCAAAAGTTTACCAGGTTCTGTGACGATCATCGGATTGACAATGTCGCCTCTACGGCTTACAATCCTGCTGCTAATGGCTTGGCTGAAGCCTTCAACAAAACTATTATCAAGATCCTTAAGAAGTTTGTGTCTACCAACAAACGGAATTGGAGTGAAAAACTTGGAGAATGTCAATGGGCCTACCGCACTACGGTCTGTAACCCTACAGGCTGTACACCTTTCTCTCTGGTGTATGGTTGCGAAGCAGTTCTGCCTTTGGAACTTCAACTTCCTTTCTTGAAGATTGCCATCGCTAACGAACTTACTGCGGAGAACAATGATCTTCTTCGACTTCAAGAACTAGAGGCGCTCGATGAGAAGCGACTATTAGCTCAACAACACATAGAGTTTTATCAAGCCCGTATCTCGAAGACTTTCAACCATAAAGTTAAAGTCAGAGCCTTTCAGAAAGGAGAACTCGTTCTTACAGTCAGACGTCCCATGACTATAACTCACATGAGCAAAGGCAAGTTCGATACGAAATGGGAAGGGCCTTATATCGTGAGTAAAGTCTTCTCAAATGGAGCCTATCAACTCACAGAGTTAGATGGTCGAGTTGCAATGATGCCCATCAATGGCAAGTTCCTTAAAAAATATTATGTATGAATGTAAAAAGGATTTCTTATAAATATGATCAAATAATTCATAAATAAAGTTTGATTTTATTCCATCATAAACGATGTTAAATAATATCAAGGACGAGAATCACTATCATCCTTCTTGAAGACAGGACAAGGACCACTACCGTCCTTTTTAAAAATATAGTCGGCAAAAGAGCCGAGAACATCCTTGCCCGATTTCACTAGAAATGCACAAGCAGTCGGTCTCTCCTGGGTCAACCAGGAAGTCCAAGATGTCCCTTGGTGGCTTGGGTGCAGACGAACCTTCGCCTGCTTCTGTCTGCTTTAGCTGGTTTGGTTCGGCTAGACGTTCCTCCGTGATTTCTTCAACCTTCGGGACAATCTCAGCCTTCTTGGATACATCTTCAGACGACATTTTTTTGTTGAAAAGTGAAAGTGATCATTCCATCTAAATTTCTGTTCTATTTATAGGTAGAGATTCTTGAAACATCGAAGCGACACATTTTCTGCAACGTTCATACATTCATTCGACGGTTCATCTGTTCATTTCATTCATCTGACGATTCATCCGTTCATTACATTCATTCGACGGTTCACCCGTTCATTACATTCATTCGACGGTTCATCCGTTCATTACATTTATCCGACGGTTCACCCGTTCATTCCATTCATCCGACGATTCATTTCGTTCACACATTTTGACGGTTCATCCATTCATCCCGACGATTCATTTCGTTCACACATTTTGACGATTTATCCGTTCATCCACATCAGCAACTTGTCACGTATTTATTACCTCTGATTAAGTTGTCTACCGAAATAATGATATTCAACAAATTATATTCGGCCATGTCCACATTACCTCTGAGCAGATATAATGAATATAATTATTTTCTAAATCAAGAGATATATTATGTCCTAAACCTCTGAATATATTTTCTATCGCTATTATTTATGTCCGAAATAGGATATACAATAAATAATAAAGCCACAAAAATAATGTCTTTGTATTGATCAAGATAAAAGGCATTACAAAAAGACATATTACAAAGGAGAAAGTACAAAAGATTCATTCAATCGGTGGGGTCATTAAAGTAGCTATCTGCTGCTTCAAAGTTTGAAGTCGTTCCTCACGAGAATCCAGTACCCGCTTTCTAGCTTCCTCCATTCCAGATTTATCGTCAAATGCCGGCAAGGTTACTAGTCGGCGAGCGATTTCATCTTGATGAGACGTGACAAACTCATTCTTCTCCTGGGTCAGAATGTTAAGTTGTTGAACTGCAGCTTGATGTTGTGTAGTCTCTTCCTCAAGAGCAAGTTGAACAACTCTCAACTCTTCTTGAAGTCGAACAAACTCTGCATTCAGTTCAGCAACCTTCTTTTCTTTCTCCCCAGCAGCAGACGCTAATATCTCCATCTGGGAATCATACTCTAAAGACTTTGTAGCAAAAGTGTTCAAGAAAATCTTAAAATCAGCTTTCGTGACTTCAGCTTCTCGAGTCATCCTTTCAAATTCAACATTTACCAGGGGCTCTACCTCTCCCCGATTAAGATCTTTGTAGATCTTAATTGATTCCTCCAGTTCATCTAGTATATGTTCAAGATAGGCAGCTTGAGCTTCATCACCCTGACTTCGGATAGCGCCTATCAGATAAGTAGTTGGACTTCTGACGGTGATGAAACCAACATTCTCTTTCTCTATTACCCTTTTTACTAAGGGTCCTAATGAAGTGAAGAAGAGGTTGGTGAAGGAACCAACTATAAATTTATTGGTAGCCGCTGCACTGGGTGTAGCAGCTACTCCTATAGAAGTTGAAGCATCAGATACCTGTAAAGACGGAAGTTCGGCTTCTGGAACATGGGCTGAAGTCTCTCTGGATAAGGGAGCCATAGTGGAGCTAGCTGTCCCTCCCAGATGTTCCTCTGCAAAATCAAATAAACATCATCAGTTTGCAGTCATTAGCGATTATCAAAAAGGATCAAAAATAAGGGTAAGCTTACCATTACTGGGTTTAGTGACAAAATTGTCATTAGGTGACATAGGCTGCAGCCTCGTAGAAGTAGCTTCAGATATCACTGCCTGATTACTTCCTGCTTCAGAGCCGTCTGATAAATGACGGCTACTGCTGGCTATCGCCTTTACCTACCCTATCTCAGTGCATACCGGAGGAATTGGAAAAGATTGAATTTCTGCATGAATGTTAAGATGTCAGTCATTTGATCTATAAAAGAAGATTATCAATATCAACAAGTACCTCTTGGATCAGTGACAGTAGCTTCCTCCGGTGCTACGTCATTAACAGTGTTCTTTTCTTGGGATTCATGGGCATCGGCATCCTCTTCCAGATTCAGATTGTCATCATCTGTAGATGTTTCTTCATCATCTGCACCCTCTTCTTGTGCCTTTTCGCTATCACTCGCGTCGACTGGATCTATATCATCATTGAAGCCGAAGTCACAGTCTTCCAGGGCCTCGATCATCAATCGATCTTCTTCAGCCCTACGCGATCGTGGTGTAGCTGGAGGATGAGCAGCTTCCATCGCAAATGTAGGAGATGGCAATACTTCGACAGAGGATCCCGATTCATTGATTGGAGTTGGAGTTGGAGTTGCAGTTGCTTCTGCAGCCCTATCCTTTGTCTCTGCGGTCTCCTCTCTTGTCTCTGCAATCTGGTCTCCTTTCTCTATACTGGAAGTTTCCTGCCTGGGCTCGGAAGCAGGTGTCGGAGAAGCCATAATTACCCCGACGACAGCACTGATCAAGGCCGATGTATGAGCAAATCTCGGGGGAGTGGTGACTTTCTTTCTGAAAGCTAATTTTGTCCTGCGTAGAGGTTCTTCCGGGATCTCTACGTCTGCTGCATGTGTTTTTCTTTGGACAGAAGTAGGGGTTGTTGCCTCGTCTCTAATTTGCCGAGACTGTGAGCGAGTAGTGACTCTTTCTGAAGAGTCCACGGTGGTCTTCTTCTTTAAGACAGGAGAAGATGTTTCTTATGCCTTCCTCTTCTTCTCCTTGGTCGGAGATCTCACAACTTTCAGAGAGACACGCAGCGGCTCGTAGACTTCTTCAGGGAAGTTGGCTTCCCTCGAAGCTTCTAGAGGCGCATCAGCTGGTTCGTGCTCTTCCTCATTACCAGGAAGCACTATAACAGGTGCTCCTTTCTTAAATCTAGTTGCCATAGCAAAGCTGTCTGCTAGATTGAAGTTCTCAACAAAAGTATTTGCTGATGTATAAAAAAGCGAATAGGTGTACAGCATGCGAGGGCCACGATCGTTCCTCGTCGGCATCAAAAACGTCGTCCTGGTGTCACGAGCATTATAATATACCCAAGCTCGGGCTCCATCAATTAAAAAACTGTTTCTCTGTAGGCATGTTATAGCATTACCTACGTGAAATTGGTCATAACCGAATTGGCGTGCAAATCGGCTGGGGAGATAAGGCTCGAGATAACATTCATCCTCGAACCGGTACACCAAGTGTGATGGCCGAAATGTTCTCAACCAGTCGAAAGCTGTATGGCCCAATGGCTGCATCCTCATGGAGTGGACGAGGTTGGTTGACATATGCTCATAACCAACTGGAGGAGGAACGCAATAAAAGTTCCATCCCTTGCCGAGATTCAGAGTTCGCCGGCAGTCTCTCAAAGTGGTGTAGATCCACTTACATCCAGAAAATCTTCTTAAAAAGCTGCCGCCCACTGCCCCCATGTTAGGATTCATCAAAGAAGGATGGTGCAAAAGCAACCATCCAAACAGATAGGTGTATGGCAGTTCCAGCCAAGGAAAACTTCCCTTCTCTCCTTTTCCTCGAATCATCGAATCAACGAAGAGACGGAGGCCGGCATTCACCCTGCATGTCATTGCTGACAGCAAATCCATCCGGTAGCCGAAAACCAGACAGACAACAGCAAATAGTACACCGCGATGGAAGCGGTCAACTGTACTGGCCCCAGCAACGACGTATCGTCGAAGCCAGTAAGTGAGGAAACCCGCTAGCTGGGCTTCCTTCGACATGGGTCTGTAGTCCATCCTCATGTAGCTTTCAATAATGTCGTCTTTCTTAAAAGAAGGATATTGAAGGTCATCCTCAATCTTGATATCCATATCACCATGTGTCTCCATCAGCTCTATCACTTCACTACTGCTAAGTGGTCTGAAGAAACTAGGATTGCAGTTTTCATGCTCTTTAGTCTTCTTCTCAATGATATGGTTGAGAAAAAGATACGGCAACCATTTAGTGGAGTAGCAGGTGTCGGCTGTGCCACTCTTATAATATAGAGAGCAAATTTTGTAGTGGCAGAGGAGTTCTTCAAAGACAGATACCATATCGGTATTTTTCTGGCACAGTTTGTCCAACTCATAGTTTGTCGGGACAAACTCTTCATAGGGGATATCCCCTATTGGCAGGTGAGAGATATACTTCATCTCGTGCAAAGCTAATCCAATCTCTCCGCATGGCATCATGAAAGTCCCAGTCCTGTAGTTGTATCTTTCCGCCAACGCGAGGAATAGATGAGGATTGGGAGGGAAGCCATAAACAGTGGCATACACTGCATGGTACAGATCAATCTTCTTGAGCCGAGCTTCAAATTGGACCAATATCCAATTGGTTATGCAGATCTATCTCTTATTATCCGGGTTCACAAGACCTGTCAACCGCAGATCTTGGTCCGGGTACCTTTTCTCCACCTTCGCAAACTCATTTGCGAATATCGGAGTTCTCACTGGGAGCAGCAGAGAAGAATCTTCCGACGGGATGCAACCGGGTTTTAATCCTCTGAGTAAGGAGCTATGACGCTCAGAGGAACTGTAGAACATATCTTTGTGATCTGGTCCCTTCTTAACACAGATATTTTCCGCTCGGGCTTGCTGAAGCGGAGTTATGTCCCATTCTATTCTTCTGGGATAACCCGCAAAAGCATATCGGGACAAAAGAAGGCATCTGGAAATCTCTGGCAGAAGTATTGTCTTTTTACCCCTCTGGAAAATCTTCTGTTCCATACGAGGTCTCGACTGAGAATTCTTGTCAAGAGCCTCACCAAACAAGAACAGAAGTTTCTTATGGGTGACTGCGTCAGCAGTCTGAAGAGGCTGCCCGTTCATCAGTCACAGTAAAGTGTCATTATCTTGTGCGGTCAGGATAGCCTGCCGAGAGGACGGTAGGGCATACTGAGACAATGTCACGTACGAGAGATCTTCCTTGTATTCAGGTTCAGACAGGGATCCTGTAAAAATCTCATAGTTGGGATCTTCCGTGAGGTTAACTGCATTAATAAAGAAGGCAAAGATCAGTATATGCAAAATTAAAAAGTTTCTTCAAAAGATCATCAATTTGTGCTGTGTGAAACAAACTATCAGATAGCGCCAGCACAGTCAACTTGCGCAAACTATCAGATTGTGCCAGCACAGTCAGCTGCGCAAGTAATCACATTACGCTAGCCCAGTCAACCTGTGCAAGTTATCAGGTTGCGCCAGCACAGCCAACATGTGCAAGACGTCAGGTTGTGCTAACATACTTGCGCAAGACATCAGTTTGCGCTGGCACAACCGACTTGCGCAAATCGATGGATTGCGTCGAACATTTTGTCAGCACTTTCCAACCGATTGCACAAGAGTATAGTTTTCATAAAAATGAAAACTATTGTATATGCAGCCGAAACCCTAAAAAGGGTGGCGCAAATACTATCAATCTCTAAAAAGAGAGAGGTATGAAGGTCTGAAAACATCGAAAACCCTAAAAAGGGTTTCGATCATAGTTCGTCATTTACCTTGAAGCGCAGGATGATCCGTCTCATGATGAGATACTCGTGGCGCAACACGAGTCGAGGGTTCGGCGGGGGCCTTTTCCTTCTCGGCAGCTGATCGCTTGGGTGCCATTTCTGTCGTCGACGAGAGGAAGAAGAGGAAGTTGGAGTAGGAGAAGAGCTTCTATCTCTTGAGAATTAGAAAAGCAAGTAAAGGTTGAAAGAATGAAAAAATAGAATATTTATAGTTTCAGAAGTGTAACAGTCACCTCCAACTGCGTCACAAAAGACGGAGCTAATTCCTCCAAACGCGCAATCAAAGCGCAACTTGCGCAACTTGATTTTAAAATTTGAAATTCAAAGTATTTCGAAACTTTGAATATATTCAAATTTCGAAAACTTTGAAGGGGGTCTTGTATGTCCTAAAAATCAAGTTACATCTTTTAAATAGGCAGAGAATTCTCAATTGCGCACCCTTCAAAGGAACTGTGCAGGAAACAAATTGTGCTGCAAATCAAACGCGCAAGCTGAACTGCGCTACCACCCGAGCGCGCTACGCTGACGTGGCAACGTCATCATTACCTGACAAAGATCGGATCTTCTGACAGTCTGACAGCCCGAAAAAATGAGGAGTCCGTTCGTTTCTTATGCAGCACAGCGCTCGAGAACAGTTGTACAACTTCAGCATAGTTTGCCAGTCCAACTTCAGCGTAGTCTGCCAGTTCAACTCCAGCGCAGTTTGACCAAGTCTGAATTCCAGCGCTGTCCAGTGACTAGAAGGAAGCGCAGTCTGATGTTAGCGTTATTCGGTTGGCGTAATTCATCAAATAACTGACATTTATTACGTGGCTTACATGCCATCAATTGCTCGCCACATGGCAATTGCCTGTACACGACCAGGAACATTTCAATCAAACAATGCCACGCGTCTGAATACAGTTATTCCACGATCGAGCAACTGCCCAATAGGTCAGCACAGTTTGCAGTCTGCGCAGTCTGTTGCCAGCGCAGTTCATCATGCATAATTCAGAATAACTACAAATTAGTTATTTCTAGAACTCTATAAATAGAGTTTCAAATTCTTCATTAAGGGGATCTGATCATTATTATCATCAGAGATCAGGAGTTCTTGTCCAAGTGCTGCTGGATTCTTCAGAGTCTATCGTCTTCAAAGTTTACATCGTCCAAGGGATAAAGCGATCGTCTTCAGATCGGATTCCTATAGTTGTACTTTCCCAGAATTCAATTGTAATCTTCTTACAAAGTTTGTGAAATAAAGACATTTGTTTTTGCAAACAATAAGTAGATGATCGAATGACAGAAACATGAACTGAAATAAGAATACAGAAGTTTAATTTAAACTAAATCGTCCTCGTCCTCGGCCTCGGCCTCGGCCTCGGCCTCAGCCTCGACAAAAACATGAACTGAAATATACCGATATTTAATCATCGTCCTCGTCCTCATCTTCATTCTCATCCTCATCCTCATCGTCGACTTCATCTGTATCCTCATCCTCATCCTCATCCTCATCCTCATCCTCATCCTCTTCAAGTTCTTCTTCTTCCTCTTCATCTTCTTCTTCTTATTCTTCTTCTTCTTCTTCTTCTTCTTCTTCTTCTTCTTCTTCAGTCTCAATACTTGGGAACAAACGCCTCTTTCTCTCCTGGTTGACATCTAAGTCTTGTGTATCAATCTCTTCCTCCCCTCTACTTTCTTCAGAAGGAGGTATATCAACCTCTAATTCAACATCCATGGTATCCGACTGTTGTCCCAAGTATTGGGGCTTTTCGATCTTGTCATCTTGGTATGCTGACGTTGAATGTATTTTTAGATTTAATCTTGCATACTGTCCACCAGTCAAATCGATCTATACGACACCTTGGGTAGCTTGTATAGTAGACTTAAACAGCCTGACTTGCTATCGCAAACATGTTGGACCCTCTATACCTCGTGCGATGATTTATATCGACGAATCCAAATTGTTTATCGATTCTCCAACCGATATTTGGTGTCGTATCGAACCACTCACATTTGAACATCACAATATGCATATCATATGGGGTACTATATTGTAAATCTACAATATCCCGAATCACTCCATAATAGTCAAAGTCCGGCTCGTCGTCATAGATGGTGCCTCTTATGCAAACACCAGAATCCTTAGTACTGAAGTTGTCATTGACAAATTCGGCATTTATAGCATGCTGAGTTGCCGTAAACTTGAAGCTATTAACGACATAGCCTGGCCAAGTCTTCGCATGCTTTTTCGGTCCCAATGCCAAATAACGAATGCTCTCATTTGTGAGTGTTATTTCAGGCAATAAAACCTGTAAACAAATAATGATAATTTAAATGTTTTACTTGCATATATTTTAATGGTAGCCGCATAACATATTATCTCAGTTACTTACGTATTTTTGAAACCAGGTCAGAAAGGTACAATCAACCTCTCTTTGAAGTCCCTCATCGGTAATATCAGGTGTCCTTATTTTGACTTCTTCACTAAATACACTGTTAGAGAGAATAAAAATAAGTGTAGTCACTTACTTCACCAAATTAGAGATTATAACGAGGTGTAGTCACTTACTTATCTAAATCTCTCACTTCGTGTATGTCACAATTTAACAAGACATATCGGTGCACGGCATCATACTCATCGTCAGTCAACCACCGTTTCTTACTAGCCCCAATAGGCTTGCCCCTTAAATTGAATATACCTCCATCCTCAACGTCTTCGTCATTCCTTTGAGGTCTATTTCGATTTGTCTCGACATGAGTATCAAAATAAATGGAACAGAAGTTTGACACCTCCTCGATAAGATATGCTTCACATATCGAAGCCTCTATATGAGCCTTGTTGCCAACTTTCTTCTTTAGATGGTGTAGGTACCTAGAAAGATAAATTATCTTGAAAATTAACAATGAATTATAAAATTTCACTTACATTATATCAATTTTTATTTACCTTTCAAAGGGGTACATCCATCGATAATGAACAGATGCACCGATATGGGCTTCGTATGGTAGATGAATCGGTAGATGCTCCATGCTGTCGAAAAAGTCCAGTAGAAATATTTTCTCTAACTTACAAATTGTTAAGACAATCTTCTCCTTAAGTTGTACCATATGTTGTACTGTCAGCTTAGTTGAACAGATATCCCTGAAGAATGTAGACAACTCGGCCAACGGAACCCATACAGCAGAAGGCAACAACTCTCTCAAAGCAATGGGCAGTAATCTTTCTATAAATACGTGGCAGTCGTGACTCTTCATTTCTGTTAGCTTGCGTTCATTGAGATCAACACATCTAGACAAATTCGACACATAGCCGTCGGGAAATCTTAAAGTAGATATCCACTTGCAGATTAATAATCTATCTTCCTTGCTCAATGTATATGGCGCTATAGGCTTAGTTAATTGTCCACCAGCTCCCTTTTCTATCAAGTTTAGATCATGACGTACGCATATCTCGGCCATGTCTTGTCTTGCTTTTGGATTGTCCTTCGTCTTTCCTTTAATATCCATGACGGTATTGAAGACATTATCGAACACATTCTTTTTAATATGCATGACATCAAGATTATGCCTTATAAGATTATCTTTCCAATAAGGCAAGTCCCAGAAAATACTCTGTTTGGTCCAGTTATGGCTTTGTCCGAACCCCTCGACACGATTGTTCGATGGATCTTCCATTGCGGTGGACAATTCCTTCATAACTTCCCAAATATCATATCCCGACAATCTGGCAGGAGGATGAGAAAATTTTTATTTTCCAGATCTGAACGCGTCCTTGTTCTTTCGCCAATGATGGCTCATGGGCAGAAATTGACGGTGACAGTCAAAGAAAGAAGTTTTTCCTCCATGCCTAAGGCAAAATGCCTTACTATTTTCCATGCATATCGGACAAAACATGTTATCATGCGTACTCCATCCCGACAGCATACCGTATGCAAGAAAATTATTGATTGTCCATATGAGTGAAGCTCTCATCTAAAAGTTCTGTTTCCTGGAAATATCATACATCGTGACGCCGATCTCCCACAGCTGTTTCAGCTCATCCACCAACGGCTGTAAATATATATCGATGTTTTTCGTCGAATTTTTGGGACTGGATATGATAGCTGTCAAGAACATATAAGGAGTCTTCATACACATCCATGGTGGCAGATTGTAAGGGGTAAGAATGACCGGCCAGCATGAGTATTAGATTTCGACTGTCCGAAAGGGGCGAAGCCATCAAAACATAGCGCAAGGCGTACATTTCTAGGCTCTGCAGCAAAATCTGGATGACACAAATTAAAATGTTTCCACGTCTCTCCATCCGAAAGATGTGACAATTCTCCTTCGTCCTTTATGCGTTCTTCGCTGTGCCACGTCATGTGTTCCGCTGTATTCAGAGACATATACATCCTCTATAAGCGCTTCGTGATCGACAAGTAATGCATACACTTGTAAAGACGTCATTTTCTAGTTGACTTTTCTTTTTCTGTACTGGCTTGTAACGATCCGCATTGCAGAAGCTGCAACTTTCTAATACGCAATTCTCTTTGTAGTACAATATGCATCCGTTGTGACAACAATCTATCTTCTTGTACCCCAGTCCCAGTTGTCGGACCATCATTTTAACTTGTAGAAGTTTTTTGGAAGCTCTTTTGATTCCTTCGATAATACCTCCTTGATTAGTTATGTGATTCGATCATAGCAAGCTTGTGGCAAGTTAAAATCAGACTTTATGTTCAGCAACCGCATCGTCGCTGATAGTACGGAATGAGTCTCACAACCAGGATATAGAGGAGTATCTGCGTCCTGAAACATATCATAGAACTCCTTTGCCTCGGGATTAGGATCCTCCGGATCAAAATTAGGCCCTGTCGCATCATACACCATATCTCGTACAAGGTTCTGCACATCTCCATAGTCAACAGAGCATCTGTCACGCCCCGATCCCATAGAGTCCTTTTGTCCTCGCTTCGGGCTCTTTGGGACCGTTCGTCCTCGCTAAGGCATGATGCCGTGCAAGCCTAAGTTGCGCTTGCACAAGGCCAAGACCTGAAGCAAGACAAGATAGACAAGATTGACAATACGCAGCGGAACGTATCGCAGATAATTGAAGCTGTAGCGGACATATTTCAGAATACATGCATTGAACACAATGGTAACATAAACATTTCTCTTTATTGATTTTATTTGAATAGATTACAAGCTCTCGATTCTCTCTGATACAATGTTACATTCTCTCAGAACTTTACAGATTACAATGATCTCGTTCCCATACATTACATCCCTTTATATACAAAACCAACTCTTGCAAACAGATATCCATCTCTTGGCATCTCTTCTGATTTCTGGCTCCTGAGGATGAGGCTCGGGCTATCGCTTCGAACTATCCTTCTCGATGCATAGTGCACTTGCATGCAGACTGATAGTGGGTCAGTATATCAGCATACTGGTAATTGTGAACAAAGAGGTACATTTGTCTGAAACGATCACTGTTCATTTAGTGAGAAAATGTTTCTTGCGATGTGATCTTGCTAGTTTTATCTAGATTCATTCCATGCATACAGAGTCAGTTTGCATATCTTTTTGAAAACACATCTTTGAAAATCCAACATTTGTTTCATTTCATTTCAAGCATACAAGGGACTATTCATTTCTAGCACGATGACTATTCATTTCATGTGCAGTGTGCAGCGTGTTTCATGAGCATATTCCTTTCTTTGATCAAGCAACTCTTACGGACAATTATAAGCACGATATCATATCATTTCTTTGATTCAAGATATTCTAAGGGTCAGATTACAAGCATGATATTACATCTTTTCTTTAGTGGAACATAGCACTTCTTGGTAACAGATTAATCTTTTCCAGCAATTCGTATAGCAAACTCAAGCAATACATGTGTATCACTTCTCAGTGATTCTTACCATAGCCGACCGTCCATCCCTGCACAAGACAAGGATTAGCATAAACATTATAAAACCAACATCGACATTCCTTGTTCGTCTCTGCATCGTTAGCTCTTAAGCAAAACATATGATAGACACATGCAGACTGAATGGCAGCTGTGACTCTCCAGTTCAGCTCTGCACCAATCCACACCTATCTATATGATGGTCCATGGGAAACCCATGATTAGCCACTGTGACTCTCTTGGGTTCAGCTCGTCGCTAAGGACTCAGATATCGGCTACACTTTTAACATGGGTTTCTTTTACCCAGTGTGCTCATAATCTCTCCTAGGCCGAGCGGTTCCAAGCGCCCTCAGATACCACCCGAGAGACAAATTTTACTCGTGTACGAGTTGTCCGAGACCATATGCATGTTCTAGCAGGATTCTATCAGATGAGACAGATTTGTGATCAGATGTACGACATGTTCTTTTCATGCCTTTGCAGATATACGACATGTTTGTTTCGTGCCATCAGATTTATCTCAACACGTACGAGTTCGTCTGTACATGTCTACATTTTTAAGCATACTTGCGACAAGCAGATGATCATTCTTATAGAGCAGATCGAGTAGTAACACATATTCTTGCATTTGATTCAATTCAATTATCTTCTCTTATCTTATCCAGCATGACAAGCATCATTTCAGTTCTTATTAGCAGGCAACGAGTCTTCTTATTAGCATGACAAGGTTCTTTTTATCAAGGCAACATTCATTTCTTAGCAAGGCAACATGTAAATTCTCTTAAAGCATACTCGATGATTTACCATCTTGTTATTAACAAAAGCATTCAATCAAAAACTCAGATTCTTAATAGGCGTAAGCGAATCAACAAATTAGACTTCGTCCACTCACCCAGATTAATCGTCTTCTGTTGCAGAGCCAGCAATTCGATCTTTTTGTCTATCTAGTGCCTTCGCGGAGCGGGACACTACATAATTATCCAACAAAAAGAAGTTTTGTCCTCGAAACTTAAGGAGAAACTTACGATATCCGTAGCAGCGATAGTCCTCATCCTTCAACTTCATTAATCGATAAAACTCTCAATTCAGATCATATCAAAACTCTTGTTCAATAAAGCATCTCAATCTTAATCTATTAAATCGATAAAACATATGCCGACATCATAAAAAATTTTACGGACTTATTGTATGGAACGTTCATCTCATTGATGATATCAAGCGGCAAGAAAATTTCGATCAGGAGAACATCCATGAATCAACATTTGGCCAGAGGATCGTGTTGCTCTGATACCATTCTGTCACACCCCGATCCCGTAGAGTCCTTTCGTCCTCGCTTCGGGCTCTTTGGGACCGTTCGTCCTCGCTAAGGCGTGATGCCGTGCGAGCCTAAGTTGCACTTGCACAAAGCCAAGACCTGAAGCAAGACAAGATAGGCAAGATTGACAATACACAGCGGAACGTATCGCAGATAATTAAAGCAGTAGCGGACATATTTCAGAATACATGCATTGAACACAATGGTAACATGAACATTTCTCTTTATTGATTTCATTTGAACAGATTACAAGCTCTCGATTCTCTCTGATACAATGTTACATTCTCTCAGAACTTTACAGATGACAATGATCCCGTTCCCATACATTACATCCCTTTATATACAAAACCAACTCTTGCAAACAGATGTCCATCTCTTGGCATCTCTTCTGATTTCTGGCTCCTGAGGATGAGGCTCGGGCTATCGCTTCGGACTATCCTTCTCGATGCATAGTGCACCTGCATGCAGACTGATGGTGGGTTAGTATATCAGCATACTGGTGATTGTGAACAAAGAGCTACATTTGTCTGAAACGATCACTGTTCATTTAGTGAGAAAACGTTTCTTATGATGTGATCTTGCTAGTTTTACCTAGATTCATTCCATGCATACAGAGTCAGTTTGCATATCTTTTTGAAAATACATCTTTGAAAAGCCAACATTTGTTTCATTTTATTTCAAGCATACAAGGGACTATTCATTTCTAGCACGATGACTATTCATTTTATGTGCAGTGTGTAGCGTGTTTCATGAGCATATTCCTTTCTTTGATCAAGCAACTCTTACGGACAATTATAAGCACGATATCATATCTTTTCTTTAATTCAAGACATTCTAAGGGTCAGATTACAAGCATGATATTACATCTTTTCTTTAGTGGAACATAGCACTTCTTGGTAACAGATTAATCTTTTCCAGCAATTCGTATAGCAAACTCAAGCAATACATGTGTATTACTTTTCAGTGATTCTTACCATAGCCGACCGTCCATCCCTGTACAAGACAAGGATTAGCATAAACATTATAAAACCAACATCGACATTCCCTGTTCGTCTCTGCATCGTTAGCTCTTAAGCAAAACATATGATAGACACATGCAGACCGATTGGCAGCTGTGACTCTCCGGTTCAGCTCTGCACCAATCCACACCGATCTATATGATGGTCCATAGGAAACCCATGATTAGCCGCTGTGACTCTCTTGGGTTCAGCTCGTCGCTAAGGACTCAGATATCGGCTACACTTTTAACATGGGTTTCTTTTACCCAGTGTGCTCATAATCTCTCCTAGGCCGAGCGGTTCCAGGTGCCCCCAGATACCACCCGAGAGACAAATTTTACTCGTGTACGAGTTGTCCGAGACTATATGCATGTTCTAGCAGGATTCTATCAGATGAGACAGATTTGTGATCAGATGTACGACATGTTCTTTTCATGCCTTTGCAGATATACGACACGTTTGTTTCGTGCCATCAGATTTATCTCAACACGTACAAGTTCGTCTGTACATGTCTACATTATAAAGCATACTTGTGACAAGCAGATGATCATTCTTATGGAGCAGATCGAGTAGTAACACATATTCTTGCATTTGATTCAATTCAATTATCTTCTCTTATCTTATCCAGCATTACAAGCATCATTTCAGTTCTTATTAGCAGGCAACGAGTCTTCTTATTAGCATGACAAGGTTCTCTATATCAAGGCAACATTCATTTCTTAGCAAGGCAACATGTGAATTCTCTTAAAGCATACTCGATGATTTACCATCTTGTTATTAACAAAAGCATTCAATCAAAAACTCAGATTCTTAATAGACGTAAGCAAATCAGCAAATGAGACTTCGTCCACTCACCCAGATTAATCGTCTTCTGTTGCAGAGCCAGCAATTCGATCTTTCTGTCTATCTAGTGCCTTCGCGGAGCGGGGTACTACAACATCCGTCATTTTCGAGGACATCCATTGCAACATTATCATCAAAAGCATAAGTAGCAGCTTTCGCAGCCTGTCTTTCCGAATATAATTTACCTTATGATGACTACAGGCCGTAATCACGTACGAAACCCTTACGGGTCAAATGATCTCTCACAGTCGCCACTTCTTTATAAAGTTTATTGTGACAATTAACACATGGACACTTGATTTTGTTACCATCCATGTACTGAGCTTTGCTGATGGTATACTTAAAAAATACTTCCACGGCTGCCTGAAAATCGTCACTCACACCAATTCTGCTCTCGTGTTGCCATTTGTACATCCATGTACGATCAACAAAGTAACGATTCATCCTCGATTTGTATGTGAAAATTTGTTTTGTAAGACAAACTAAACATAAGAATAGCCCGATACTTTAAACCATCCTCATAAGAATATTCTGATACTCCGATCGGTATCGGTATCGGCCGATACATTAATAAATTATTAATATTAATAATTTATTAATAGCTATTTGTTTTTCGATACCAAAAAATCCGATACTCCGATCCGAACCACCGATATTACCGATACCCCCGATGCCGATACTCATAGGGATAGTCCGATACCGATACTAGGACATGCCAAACTGTATCGGTATCGGACAATATCGGATCAGTATCGGTCAATATTGGGTATCGGTCATTATCGGAGCGGGACATGCCAAACTGTACCGGTATCGGCAGTACCGGATCGGTATCGGCCGATACTTTAAACCATCCTCATAAGAATAGTCCGATACTCCGATCGGTATCAGTATCGGCCGATACTTTAATAAATTATTAATATTAATAATTTATCAATAGCTATTTGTTTTTCGATACCAAAAAATCTGATACTCCGATCCGAAACCACCGATATTATCGATACCCTTGATCCGATACTTATAGGAATGGTCCGATACCGAATCTGATTCGATACTCATGGGATTGGTCCGATCTGAAACCACCTATACCCCCTCCCCCGATCCGATAGTCTGATTCGAAACCACCGATACTCATAGGAATGGTCCGATCCGAAACCACCGATACCCCCTAACCCCCACCCCTACCCCGTCGGACAACAAACCCCCCTCCTCCTCCTCCACCTCCCACCCCGACAGCCCACCCCCGACAGCAAAACCCCCACCCCACCCCCTCCCTCCTATGACAGCAAACACCCACCCCGCTCCCCCTCACCCCCCCCCCCCCCCCCCGACAGCAAACCCTAAACCCAACCCTGACCCCACCCTCCACCCAACACCATCCACCTCCGCCCCCCTCCCTCTCCCCTCACCGCTGGCCCCCGCGACAGCCGAACCCTCCCCCCACCCGAAACCCTACCCCTGCCCGAAACCCTAAATCCTACCCTGCCCCCCGCCCTCAACACCCTCCCCCCCGCCCCCACTCCCTCCTCCCACCCCGCCAGCCCCAGCGACAGCCGACCCCCCCCACCAACCCGAAACCCTATATGTTATGCTAAACAGAGAGAGAGGGGGAGAGAGAGAGAGAGCATACCTGAGAGAGAGAGAGAGAGACCCGTCGAAGAGAGCTTCGCCGGAAAGAGAGACCCGTCGGAGAGAGCTCGCCGTCGGAGAGAGAGAGAGAGGGAGAAGAGAGAGAGTCTTTTTGGAGGGAATAAAAAATTCTCTCCTGTCGGTTCAATTTAAGTTAGGTTACAGTATTTAGCGACGGATTACCGACGGATATATCCATCGCTAGGTAGTCGCTAAATACCCACTAGATTATCGACGGAACGTCCGTCGCTAGTTAGACGCTAATTTATCGTGCCATTTTTTTTAGATTTTGTCGCCACAATGTGCGATATATTAGCGACGGAGATCAATCCGTCGCTAAATTTTCGTCAAATTAGCGACGGATGTGCGACTAATTTTGACACACAAAAAATATCTATTGCTTTTTGACGGTAGTCCGTCACAAGGTAGTCGCTAGTCCGTCGCTATTACCGACGGATAATATCCGTCACTAATAGTCCGTCGCTAAATTGCTGTATTTTAGTAGTGAACGCCCCAAATCGATTGATTCCCGTTGCTAGCCAAATCCTCCAAAGTGCTCACAAACTGAAATCACTCTCCATGAATATCAAATAGAGGATGATTAGAATCAATTGCAAAAGTTTTGGATTAAAAAGGAATTTAAATGGATTTGATATGAATTAGGGAAGATGGAAATTTATATTTCCTTTCTAAAAGTTGGAATGACACAAAAGAGGCAAGAACAAGTGGAAAGGAGATTATATAAGGGGGAATACCTAGGTTGGCCGGCCACTTAATGGCTTGGTTAGGGTTAGGGTTTCACTAATGGGCCTATGGGCCAAGTTGTATTAGTCATGGAAATAAATTCCTAAGTCATAAGTCATGAACCTAGTCTTTATTTCTCCTATTCAAACTTGATTCTATATGACTAAAATTGGGTTGACTTAAGTTAGACTAGGGTCCCACCATGCTAACCAAGTCACCATAGCTAGGGTCAACATCTAGGTTGGTCTCTAAAGTCTCAACTTGTCAAAGTCAAAAAATAATAATCACCACTTCAATAAATAAAAATAAATCCAAAAAATTTCAAATGACCAAAATACCCCCAAGCTAAAATGTGGTAGTGACAAATCTACCCTCCTTAAAAGAATTTCGTCCTCGAAATTAAAAATACGAAACTAAACTGATGAGAAGGATAGACAATCATACCTCAAAGTCCAAAAATATATGGGTATCGCTCGCGCATCTCATCCTCCCGCTCCCAGGTAGACTCTCCTGGAGAATGATGCCTCCATGCGATGTGAACCAAGGGTATCACCTGGTTTCTCAGTACCTTCTCTTGACGATCCAGAATCTCCACTGGCTGCTCTGGATAAGTGAGAGTAGGTCCCCGCTCAATCTCCAAATGGTCAAGTACATGGCTAGGATCAACCACATACCGTCTCAACTGTGATACATGGAATACGTTATGGACATCCACTAGTGCAGGTGGCAAGTCTAACCTGTATGCTACGTCACTGACTCTTTTGCTGATCACGAAAGGTCCGATGAAGCGCGGGCTAAGCTTCCCACCTCCACCAAAATGTATGGTACCACGAGTCGGAGATATCCTCAGAAAAACTATGACTCCGACCTAATCACAAACAAGGTCTCAAGTTACTAAATAATCAAGCATGATCAAGAAAACACAAACAACAACCTACTTTTAATTCTATCTCCAGTCAACTAAGTCAAACATAGTCAATGGTCAACTACTGGTCAACAACTAGTGAATTTGTCAACATCCTAGTACTTGGTCAACAACTGGTCAACTTCTTAGGATTTTACCTATGCTAGCTATCTAGGTGTTGGCAACTAGAAATTAGCAAAAGAAAAACTCTATAATAGACTAACTCTTAACTTCCCAAATCCTATCAAGTCACCTATAACTAAATACCTATAATCTAAGCACACAAATCCGAAATACCACATATACATAAGCTCAAGAACAACAATCCATTACATATATCCTAAGTATATCATATATATATATATATATATATATATATATATATATATATATATATATATATATATATATATATATATATATATATATATATATATAACTGATCATCAAAGTGTTAAAGTAGACTAAACTCATAAGGAACTGAACAAATGCTTAGAAATTAGGCTAAGGATGAATGATCTGAAACATCAATGTAGGCAAAAGGGAATGATGCTAAGGAGACTGAATTTATAAGCAAAAGGACAGGACATTAAGGTCCACTTATAAAATTAAAGTGAAAAAAAACTTACATGGTAACTGAAACATGTCTTTAGATCAAACCTGGGCCTCTCCTCTCTATATGGACTGAACACCTACTAAACTACATGCAGGACGGTAGTCTAAAAGAAGTGAACCAAACTGGTGTGCAGGGAATGCAATAGGCAGTATACTGCAAATGAGTGCAGGCTACATACCAAATCAAAATACATTACATATATACAAGCTATATATATTTAACTCTCATCACTTCAAACTCTACTCAAAGTCTAACAACACACACACCCTACCACATGTCTATCACTCCAATGAAGGGGTCAGATACTACAGGGTGTATTGGGATAGAATAGTGGTGTAGCATGGCTGCATATGAAGATGCAGAACAATTATATGTAGGATAATGATATGTAGGACACATACATATGGAAAATTGAACTAATGCCCAGGTAGAGGCTTTTGGAAGACTGACCAACAATGAAAGGAAGGGTTTGGACATGTATCTGGACAGATGGGCTAAACAGGTATCATCTGTATCTAAGAATAAAAGAGGGACAGAACAAATGATCAAAGAAGAACTCTTATTAACAACCCACATTATATCCCCAATGTATACAATTGTCCTAAATAGACTGAACAACCATGCCCAAAAAGGTTTAAACTCTATTGTAGGTCAGGTACTGCAGGTTATAATGAAGGGTATTGCAAGGCTATCAAGTAAAGTAAAATGCTAAGAGATGTAGTATGTCACCATGTACAGAAAGTAAGGATGAGTGCAGACCTCTAACATGCATGATACTAACTCTCCAAATATGGAGAATATGATAAGGGGTTGATGGTTATATTGGTGAGTCAATAATTGGGGTCTGAACAATAGTCCAGTGAAATCTATGATGCAACATGGTAGGTAATGAAATGTTGAGTGCAGTGAACAACTTGTACAAGTCTGAACCAAGGGGAACAGGGTATCTAGTGAAGGGTCTGCACACTACCTATAAAGGTTGATCTAACATGACTGAACTCACCACAAAGAGAACTCAACTAAAATAGAAAACTGTACCAAATAGGCTAAATAACATGTCAATACCCTATACAACAATGACCTATAGATACCAACCAAACCCCTATCTCATATGACAATCTCATCTGTAACCTATCTATATATATAGACCTCTCTGTCTTAGGTGAAACTACAACTACACTCAAGGACAGGCTCTGGTCATGGGTGCCCTACTGGAAAGGGTATGGAAAAATAATAAATCATCAAGGCTGTAAGGCATACTAACATCCTATATGAAAACTGGTAGGTCAGGGGAATCATCTACAATGGGTTATTATTCTAATACCAATGCTAACTATCATCTCTAGGGTACAGACACTCTACAAGTCATCATATCATTACACTATGAAAGAACTACATATGAATAAGCTCTACAAAACTAAAATATCCCTACTCTTAAGTTATTTGATGATGGAATACAATTTTATAACAACAAAAGGGTACGATAGAGATGATATATTTAAAAATTTTCTCAAGATACAATCTGATAATCATATACGTCTGTCCAAAATTATGTTACTCAGAGTCCTCGCCATGCCAGTAAGCAAGGCTGTGATAAACGATAGATTCCATAACTGGGATATGCACCTCTACAATCATGTCGTCTAGAATTCTTGCTATGCCAACTAGTATAGCTGCAAGAAATTCTAGATCTCATAACCAAAATATGTACGTCCAAAGTCAGATCTCTATGTTTCTGCCACGCCAGCTAATATGGCTGCGATAAACTATAGGTTCCATAATCAAGTAGACATTTTACCATCCTTGTTATTTCCATCAACATATGTTATCAGAAAATATCGTAACTCAGGCCATAAAATTTATTTCGATAGGAAAATCAAAATCAACAACGATACATCAAAATCAAATTCAATAATTAAGGAGTGAGAGCGAACAAAACAAAAGAAAGGTTTACAAATTGAAGTTTAAATAAAATTCTCAAGGGTCGTCCCAGGAATCTCTCAAGGAATCCTAACTTTGATTGAGTACCTTCAAAAATATATCCTAATCCTACTACAGGCTGTAGTGATACTCTAGTTCGAATACCACTACATAAACTCTAACCTGCAAGGGCCACCACTAAAAATGTGTCACGACCCACACCCTAGAGTAAGGGTACGAGAAGTGGGTACGTCCAGTCTACGCCGCAGTGTCGGTGGTAGAACGCTATCCTAGGTCACAACATCTAACAATATAAGGTACATGTACAGTATATACACTCCAAATGGAGGTGACATAACAGAATACAGTCTCAATCACAACTAAGATAGAAATATGATAAGATAAATAGATATGACACGAATCTGTAGAGTACAAATAGATAGAGAGTCTAAGTGTCTAAGATAACACCAATCCAGAAACATCTCCAAAACTCAAATACAGTAATCCACAAAATAAATACAACTGAAAAATAACTACTCTAGACTAAGGGTGTGTCATCCACTGCTAATGGATCCTGCTGGAGATCCAGGTCACAGCAATCCTCTAGGGTAGTCCCATAATATGTGGTACAGAGAGCCTCGTCCTCATCCTCTGTAATATTTTTAACAGGTCCAGTCAGGACAGGAGCGAGCACAATACATCTCATGCAAATCATAATAGGTTAGGAAATATAAATATGCTAGAGAGTAAGATACATGAAACTGAAAGAACAACATGATGTAAAAGAGAGACTATAAGTAAATAGCTACAATATATATAGAGAACTATCAGTGACTAGTGATTCAGAGTATAAGATAAACATGTGAACAGCTGGATGTGATTCATGGCTATACTAAAGAGGTGATTCATGACTATACTACATTGGAATTATTCACATGTTTAGTTCTACTCTCCCATCCCCAATCAATACACAAGGATCCAGTCAAGTTACGTTAAGATTCATGACTACGCTACTGGCTCATAAAGAGTGATTCAAGAGTGATTCATGAATAGATTCGTAAAGGCTTTGTGATTCATGAGAGTACAAGAATCACAAGCAGATTCATGATAGATTCATGATAATAGAAGCATGAGATACATGATGTAAGTGAAACACATGAGACATGAGTATATGATGCTCCCAAGAGGGATAATATCTCATAAAGGGATCCATATAGTACCAATCTGTGTTACCAATGTGTCAGCATCAAGTAAAGTAATCTAAAGCAGGAATATAATCCTAAGTAAGATATGAAATGATCAGAGAATATCTCGCCTGATATCTGTATGTCTGAAGAAAATATACTGTCTGAGGAGTGGTGTCTGGCTCCTATAGAACAGTACAAGTCACTACATGTCCAAAATAGTAAAATAGACTGCTACAATGCAATCTACATGATGTTTGGGTCAATCTAGGCTAAAGTCAATCTTTGGTCAACTCTAGTCAACTTACACTAGTCAAACTAGGTCAACTAGGTCAAGCCTAACCCAAACAAGTCTCACTAAACCTAGCCAGCCTATTCTAGCAAGTACACATCATCACAAGGCCTTACAAGACTAACAACACACAAGTCACATGTGTATACATGCCATACACATAGGCTATCACATAGGAATCTACATAGGCTATATGCCATGTATAGTCTATATCACACATATTTCACATATTATATATATCTATCTATATACTAATTTAATATAAGCAACTTACATATCAATCACATTATTATTATCATATAGATTATAGATATCATATATATAAACATAGAGTGAGAGAGAGACATGTGTGTGTGTGGCATTGATAACAGTGTGTGTATATGTGATAGGGCTATAGGTGTGTGTATGAATGTGTGAATGAGTTAACATTGTGTTCAGGAAGAGTGTGTCCTGTGTACCTGTGTGTGTGTAGTGTGATACATAATCTTAGTTTTCAGTGTGTAATAACAGTAGCTTATAGGTTCTCAGGTCTTAGGCTTATGTGCAAGAGTGTAGAACAATGTGTGTGTATGTGATATGCATATCAGTTTCTAGGTAGGTGTATACAGATAGCAGTTCATCATGTGTGTGTATGAATACTAACATGTGTGTGTATAAAACTAACATGTGTGTAAAATGTGTATAAGTGTGAGTGAGCTAACAGTGTTCAATAGGTGAAACAGTGTCAATACAATAGATATTTAGTTCTCAGAGTTTAGTATGCTAGTGTGTGTGTACATGAGTGTGTGTGAGTGACAACAATGGTGAGTGTGTGTATATGAAATGGGAAAATAGTGTGAGGGTTCAGCCATGGGTTTAATAGGAAAATAGTGTCAATGTGAAAACAGGAAAACAGTGTACCACTGTTCTCTGGTAGTAGTGCAAGTGTGTGTGTGTTTCAAATCAGTAGGGAAATGTGTGAACATTGTGTTCTCAATTTTGAGTGAAATGTGTGGTAGGTTTCAGGATTTCAAAACAGTGAATGTGTGTATAGCAAAATGAAAATAGTGTATTAACTCAGGGAAATACATATGACAGTTTTCGGGATTTCAGTCCAATAGTAATTCGAAAACCAACACATCTAGCTAACATGAAACCTAATCATGTACATTAATCCTTACATATGTAGATGAACATATCATGGTGAATTATCATTTAGAAATCAGTTGAAATTACATTTAAAATCTCAGAAATTCAAACAGTGCAGTGTGTATCAGAAAAATTGGGGAAACCTGAATTATGAATCGAAACACAATAAAATACATGCAAAATAGGTCAGAGTCGAGTCGTACATGTGTCCAGAGTCCACACGAGTCCCCACATGTCCCCACGTCTGGGCACGGCGTGTCCAAATCATGAACACACACAGACACATTCGCGTGCACAGACTGCGTCGTGCTGCGATGCAGTCGTCCCGTGGACACGACACATGACACATCATGCCATGTGGTCACGTCCACGTGTATCCCAAAACTAGGGATACACACTAGACCCATCACGACGTGTCCATGATGTGTCAAACGTGGACACGAATCCCGTATCAGACCGAGTCAACACGTTTCACACGCCCAGTACAATCCCAGTGCACTCGACACCACGTGTCCGACATACGACCATCCGACATGAGGCTTGGGAGTTGACGTGTCAGTCATTTTCCCCTCCTTTGTGCCAAACCACAGGTCGCCACGTGCCCTGTACAGTGAGCACGAGGCCTCGAGCAGCAGGGCACTGCCCTAGGCTGTTATGAGCGTGTTTGTGTCCTATTTAGACACAGACACGGCTCCAAATTGGACACAAATCATAAAAAAACATTAAACACATGTAGATCTACATTTTTATTCAAATATATTTTAAAAATAGCAATAAATTACTCTTTGAGGCATTTAATCAAACACTTGGAAATATATTATGATATGTGTCCGATACGGACATAAAACCAAATGCAATTGACACCAAACCTTCACTTCAGCTAGGGGACACCTAGATCTAGGCTACCATGCAAAGAAAACAGAATTAAACTATAATTTGAAGGGTTTTACCTGTAGGTGCAAATGATCAAGAAAAGTCCTAAATCGATTGATTCCCGTTGCTAACCAAATCCTCCAAATTACTCAGAAACTGAAATCACTCTCCATGAATATCAAATAGAGGATGATTAGAATCTATTGCAAAAGATTTAGATTAAAAAGAAATTAAAATGGATTTGATATGAATTAGGAAATATGGGAATTTACCTTTCCTTTCTAAAAGTTGGAATGACACAAAAGAGGCAAGAACAAGTGGAAAGGAGATTATATAGGGGGAATACCTAGGTTGGTCGTCCACTTAATGGCTTGGTTAGGGTTAGGGTTTCACTAATGGGCCTATGGACTAAGTTGTATTAGTCATGGAAATAAATTCCTAAGTCATAAGTCATGAACCTCGTCTTTATTTCTCCTATTCAAACTTGATTCTATATGACTAAAATTGGGTTGACTTAAGTTAGACTAGGGTCCCACCATGCTAACCAAGTCACCATAGCTAGGTTCAACGTCTAGGTTGGTCTCCAAAGTCTCAATTATTCAAAGTCAAAAAATAATAATCACCACTTCAATAAATAAAAATAAATTCAAAAATTCTCAAATGACCAAAATACCCCCAAGCTAAAATATGGTAGTGACATCATGGTGCAGCGATCAGGATGGCTACTTCATTCAAAGGCTTCTTCATCGAGCATGTACGCCGAGCGAGTAACACGGAAGCTGATGCACTCGCTAATCTTGCAGCAGTATTAGCAATTCTCGTAAGAAGGCAACAAATGATCGTCATCACTAATAGAGAGTTATTTTGTGTCGAGAATAACTTAAATACTAAATTAACAACCCAAACATAGAATTCAACAATTCAGTTGAAATTTGTGCCATCAATGAAGACTGTAGGACTCCTTTCGTAGACTTTGTGGTCCATGATATCCTACCTGAAGATCCTAAGGAGGCTACAACTATTCGACGACGGTTACTCAGTTTTTATTATAACCATACTACAAAGACACACTACCGACGAACGTTTGACGGTTTACTCCTACGCTGTCTTACGGGAGAAAAAGCAAAACAAATACTTCGTGAAGCTCATGACGGTGTTTGTGGTGCACATTAACTTGGTCCTAAATTACAGGATCATATTCGCCGTATGGGCTATTATTGGTCCTCGATGATATCTGATGCAATCGAGTATGCAAGGGAGTACCGAGCATGTCAAATCCATGCTGACTTTATCCATCAACCATCAGAATTTTTTTACCCGACGGTAGCATCTTGGCCCTTTGAAGCTTGGGGAATGGATGTCATTGGTCCTATCAACCCTCCCTCGTCTCGAGGAAATTGGTTCATATTGGCCATAACTGGTTACTTCTCAAAGTGGGCTGAGGCTATACCTCTAGTTGAAGTCAAGACAAGCAGTGTTATCAATTTTATTAAGCATCATGTGATCTACAGATTCGGTGTTCCTTGGTGAATCATTCATGATAATGGACCACAATTCATCAGTCAGAAGTTCACTCGATTTTGCAATGACAACAGGATCAATAATATTGCTTCTACAGCTTACAATCCCGCAGCTAATGGGTTGGCAGAAGCATTTAACAAGACCATCATCAAACTCCTCAAGAAGTTTGTTTCTACCAACAAACAAAACTGGAGTGAAAAGCTTGGAGAATGTTTATGGGCTTACCGTACTACTGTTCGTACTCCTACATGTTGCACACCGTTATCTTTGGTATATGGATGCGAAGCCGTCTTACCATTGGAAATCTAGATCCCTTCTCTAAGGATTGCTATTGCCAATGAACTCACAATCGAAAACAATGATCATCTGAGACTTTAGGAGCTTGAAGCGCTTGACGAGAAACGACTCCTAGCTCAACAACATATTGAGTTATACTAAGCTCGTCTATCAAAAGCCTTCAACCGTAAAGTCAAAGTCCGAACATTTCAGAAAGGAGAATTAGTTCTAACCGCCAGACGTCCTATGACTATGACGCACGTGAGCAAAGGCAAATTCAAAGCAAAGTGGGAAGGTCCCTATATTGTAAGCAAAGTTTTCTCCAATGGAGCTTATCAATTAACTGGTATGGATGGTCGAATCGCCATGATGCCCATTAATGGCAAATTTCTCAAGAAATATTATGTTTGAAGACAAAGAAGAAATATCAACACAGAGACTCAGAATGTAAATAAATTTCCTTTTTATTTACATAAATTTAGACAGAAGGAAATACATAAAATTAACGAGGACCGGAGCCCTCTTGATTGAAAACGTATTTCGCAAGAAGCTCAAAGACATTATTGTTCGATGACACCAGCAGTTCATAGGAAACCTTCCTCAGAGCTTCTTCCTCGACAGTTCTCCCAGGCTCCACCAGTTCGGCAAGAATATCCTACTTCTCTCCAGGAATAGTCGAGCTTTCTCCGACTTTTGGTTGAGTAGGCAGCGGAGGTTCGTCGGAAGGAGTGTCGGGGGCAGCTTCGATCTTTGGGATAACTCCCGTCTCCTTAGGCCTTTCTTCTGAAGAAATTTTGCAAAGGAAAACAAAGGGGTGAATGATGCTCTCAGAAAAGTTCCACACTATTTATAAACAGAAAAGCCAAACATTCTGTCTCAAGAATCGAAACGGCCTTTCCTTGAAAAGGCATGCTTATTCATCAGTCTTTTCATCTCTCTTCATTGCGGGAATGGGTCTACATTTATTATCACTTATTTACTTTTTCGTAAATAAAGCTATAGATAATAAAAACTCAAAATCCCCGTAGAGTCTATCCAAATCATCTATTCCGTCTTTTCAAACCCAGCTATTTTAAAAGATGTCTTTTCTTTATGATAAATCCAGATATTATCTTTTTAGACACGATCTTTTGTCTTTAAGTTCCAGTTGACTTGAAGATTATCAATAGAAAAAGAGTTCACGTCCACATTACCTCTGGATTCTATTTTCTATATCATCACATCAAATCAGATCATAAAGAAGAGAAAATCACTCTTTATTTCTTCTTTAAAAACATAGATACATCTTGATGGAAATCTGTTACATCTTGGATTTTCATTCTAATCTAACAAATGAAGTTCTATTACATCTTTGGATCTTCTTGTTGGTGCCAGTTCCTTGTCGTCTCAACCTGAAGCAGCGAGCAAGGTAACGAAATCAAATTTGGTCTTCTCTCTTAGAAAGATGAAAGAAGAACTACATAGTACAGCAGCTCGAAGAAAAGTTGTTGTCAATACAACTGGTGGAGGGGAGACGACCCTTTATGAGAAGTAGGAATGAGATCACTTTCGTGATACGATTCCTAATTCTGCGTCTGCACCGTCCAACTCTCATGTATAAAGGCCCTTCCTACCATATCGAGGAAGCCCTTTTTAACATGAAGAGTCCTGAGCTTTCTGATGTGTGTGTCAAAATGGTTCAACTTCATAGCATCTAAGATCACCGATGCCAGTTCTGGGGAGTTTTGTCAGTTGGTCCCCTGCAAACATCAGAAATACAGTAAAAGTTTTTTTTATTATCGTAACTATTCATATGTAATGGAGGTTGAAATATAATGCACGTCCATAGGTGTATATTTTGGGAAGAATGAAGCACAAAAGCACGAAAAGTGCCACATGTCGTTCAGAAGTTTGTGTTATCAGAACCGAGAAAAGTTAACGTGTTAAGACAGTTACACAACAAAGCTCAAATGCGCCAGGATTTAATAAGGTCCAATTTTTTATTTCGTAATAAAAAAGTTGACAGACACTACAGACATAGGTACTATAGCCATTATGTAAAATGACGCTCTCGTATCACGTCACTTCTTCTTCCCATCATCAGCCTGACGCAAAGCATCGTTCAATTCCTCCATGTTAAGGATTCTCGAACGATGCATCAATCGGAGGAATCCTTCCATATCTTCTAATGTGCCACGTTCTTCGGAAGAAGACGATGGCCCACCTCTAGAATGATCGAGGGCTATTGGGGTCAGGCCAAAATAGTCGAGAAAGTTCTCCGCCCTCAGGGATGTGTTAGCTTATAGCAAATACTCCGCATACGCAGAGTGTAACTTCTTCGGAAGAAGACGATGGCCGACTATGATGTGGTCCTAGGAATGGATTGGTTGAAGGAGCAATACGCAAGAATAGACTGCCATATTGGCAGGATTATTTTTCGTATTCCCGGTGAGGCAGAGTTTTTATTCTCTAGGGGCGAAGTAGAACCTTCTCCCCCAGTCTTGCAGATGGCAGTAGCTGAGGCAGTTCAGTTTCCCAGAGTCATTGAAGAGTTTCCTGATGTATTTTCCGAAGAGCTTCCAGGCATGCCCCCAGAGAGAGAGATAGAGTTTACCATTGATTTGCTTCCAGGGACGGCACCGATATCAGAGAGAGTCTACATGATGGCACCTTCAGAGTTGGAGATTTTATACAAGATGATTGAAGAACTCAAAACCAAGAGATTCATTCATGCTAGTGGATCGCCTTCGGGAGCCCCGATACTTCTTGTGAAAAAGAAGAATGGTACGTCAAGATTATGTGTTGATTATCGTACCTTAAACTCTGTAACAATCTGTAACTCTACATTTTCAATTTAAAAAAATAAAAATAAATAAAAGAACATATATATATATGTGTGTTTATATTATTTGATAGTTTAGAGATGTATTTTCTATAAATAATTATTGTATGGTAATAATATTAATTGCATATGTGTTTGGGCTGCACCCAGCCCAAGTAACTTGGCCCATGGCCATTTATTTGCTAAGAAACCAGGAGAAGCTATTTTATAATTGTGTTGATAACAACCGACTATGCATCACTTTGGAAAATTCTAATTTGCCCTCTCTTTCTAACCACTGTTAAATTCGAATCCCTACTCCACTACTTCTAACGGTCTAACAGACTGGCATCTCCTATTTAAACCTAATTCTTCATTCCCTCTTCATTTCTTCATCCATAGTGACTTCTCATTCTTTCTTCTTCTTCTTCTCCTCAACTCACCTCTCTCAAACCCTAAATTCGAGAACAAAGACCGGCCATGGCGGATGCTATCTTTTCGGTAGATCATCTTCTTCGGTCGACGAACGATGCTTAGGGTTCTCGACAACAGCAATGCCTTCGACAACTCAACTGTCTCTTTTCGACGATCAAGCGGCATCCCTTTGCACCTACAAGCGACGGTTCCAGCAGCGACTGCGTACAGACCACTTCGGCGATCAGATTTACGAAGACAACCATCCTCTTCGTCGATCGATCGAGAACTCAGTAATTGTGCTGGCATCTCAATGAACCTAAATTCTTGATCACAGGAATTACCCTTTAATTCTTTCCTGATCGTCTTCCTCTTCTCGTTATGAGGATTTCTGTAGAACGTCGAATCCAAATTGTTTAAATCGATCGAGAGTCACTACGTTGCATCAGGATCGAAGAAGTAACGGTAAGTTCGACTTGAACCTTCGTTCAAGTATCATGTTAATTTTCATCAGTGAGTTATGGATGTTTTGAACTTAATTTGATCCTTGATTCTTTACGTTTCTTGATGATCTTCGAATTAAATGGCAAATCGATAGGACCGATCGACCGAGTCGTCGATCAATTGATCAGTTATCTCGGGTTGGGTGAGTTGCCTCTGATTATTTCTTCAGTACTTATTTTAAGTTTTGAATTTAGTGAGTTTCAATTCTTGAGCGGGGATTGTTTCTTGAATCGATCAGATTCTTCTCAAGTCTTTTATGATTATTTGATCAAAATGTTGATCCTGGAAGATCCTGAATCAATTTTCGATTTTTGAGTTTCAAAAGAAACAGAGGAAATGCAATTTGTTTCGAATATTTTTTGAACGCCAACTGTTTGCTGGAATGTCTACGACAGGATTTCATCTGTGAATTAGACACGTGAGAGTTGTGTCCGGCTGCAAGGAGTGCGTCTTCACTACAAATTTGTTTTATTTCAGGTAATTCCTCTACGTCCTTGTTAATGCAGAACTCTTCGTTATGCTTAGAACAATAGTGTATGTGTGCACAGGCTTGAGTCGGGTGCGTGGAGTTTGAGTGTCTGTATCCATCGTTAGACTTGGCAGCAGTGTCATGTTGGTATCAGTTGCAAGGGATGACCGGACACGGAGAAGTATGTGCAGTCAGTAGTGAAGACTTGCCGTTGTAGGATTTTATAGCCGTTAAATTCAAATTCAGTTCCCTTGTATACAAATATGTAGATTATGTGATAGATGTGGTATGTTTAACTCTTGAGTGCTGCTAGCCTTAGGAGTTCATATTGATTAGACTCCTGTGGATGGGTTCAAGCCAGGAGGCCAGTATTCGAATTGAGCATTCTTTTCCATTTATGCAAGAGAAGGGTGACTTGTGTTTGGCGGGATCCTTGAGAGAAGTTTTTAGATTTGTGTTTTCTCGGATTACTCTGTCAGACTGTTGTATGAGTAACTTTTTGGCCATAGTTTAGTTTGGTAGTTGAGCTGGGATGGTTGTTTGTCGAACATTTAGAGAGGAATTGTGCAGAGACTAGCAAATACAAATGCATGATAGTTTAATAGCAAGTATATGTACAAAGCACTCTTGCAAACTCTATGAAGAAGGAACTGCATGTGTTCATTCTAGGTGGAGTTGGCTTATAGAAGAACTTGATGTGTTAATGTTAAGGATTTGTTAGTTTCCAATTGTCCTATATAGGGTTATTCTATTAATTTTGTTTATAAGAATTATCTATGTTATTCATAAGTATTTTAAAAGCTTTATTTTGAAAAATAAGTTGATATTTAATATTTCTATCCTACGAGCCATACCAAGTTTGCTAGACTCATAATTAACAGTTAAACTAGAGAAATGACTAATTGGTTAAAGAGGTATTACTAATTAGCAATAAATTAGCTAATGGTTAATGATTAGAACTTAACCAACTTGTACTTAATTAAACATGAGGATATCCAGCATTACTATCCCTACTTGATCACCCTGAGCAAGGCAAGTATACTCCTCGGACTTGTCCATTACTTCATGTCTTTTATTCATGCTTGTATCTCCTGGTTGACACGATGTTTCACGAGATTGTCTTGTATCTTGTTCCCTGAGTTTACTTGAGTCTGGAAGGGGAAATACTATAGACGTGTGATCAAACCCGAGTTACTATTCATATGAATAGTTTAGGCCCCGCATCATGCACGCGGGACCGAAGTCGTATTATTTTATGTTCCCTGAATCTACCCAAGCCGATCACACACTCTGGATGTATTTCGATATATTGCACACATCAGGATCATTGTGTATCTCATGTTCAAGTTTTATTTCATGTTCCTTGTATTTACTTTTCAGTATTCATGTTTAGGTTTCATGTCATGTTCTCATTTCTCATACTTTATATTTACCTGTATTCATTTCCATACCATGATGTTCATGTTCATGTTCATTTCCTTGGATATACTTAGCTCCGCTCTTGACTAGGATATGTTGTAGGTGAGTTGGAGGCTATCTGTCACACTTATTACGGGCAGGAGCCTGGAGGCACCTATGAGCTAGCCGAGATTGCTCAGGACTTAGAGACTGAGGAGGCCTAGTATCTACCTTTGTAGTTCATTTGGACTTTGTATTAGAGATATCAGTTTACTTTTCATTTGCTGGAAATGTAATAACTCTTAGACTTGTACTTGATTCTGGGATTCGATATTAGATGTTGTGGTTTATATTCATTATTATCTGGACTTGTAGTTTTTCCTTGAAATTGGTACAGCTTACCTCATCGTGTCTAACGACGAAGGCTGGGCGTGTCCGACTCGTGTTCGATTATTCGGGAGCGGATCGTAACATGTTTTTAGTGGTGGCCCATGCAGGTCTATCCTAATGGTACCTAGGTATTAGCATACTATTGGGAGACTTGATTAAACTAGAAAAACTTGATCACAGCATAGGAAAATCAGAAAATAAGGGTATATCAGGTATATCAGGTGCATTGATATTATAAAAACATTGTTTATTTTTTGGTTTTAGGGTTTGTCAATCAACGAAGTTTTCTTTCTATTGCAGGATGGTCACTACGAGGAAGACCACGGATCAGCATAGAGTTGCAGGCAGTTCGGGACAGTCCGCACCAAATATTCCAGTAGAGCAGCATCCGTCGCCGCCTTCTATCTTTCCTCTGTTGCCCCCGACGATGATGTTTGACGGCGTCCAGGTAATGGCTATGTTCCAGCAGTTTATGGAGGCCCAAAACTACCAGGCTGTACAGTTCAGAGCGACAGTCGTTGATGCACTCAGGACTCGAGAGCCGGCAGTACCAGCACCGGTAGCACCTCCAGCACCAGCAGTACTGAGACCGGGGACCGCCAGGGACTACCAGAACCTCTATTTGATGGATTTTTAGGGTCATGAGGGGATGGTATATGCGGATGAGTGGCTGGAAAATACGGAGCGGACGCTGAAGATGGCGAAGATTCCTGATGACTTGAAGGTAGAAGTTACGAGCATGTGACTTTTTGATCTCCCCAGAGCTTGGTACCGAGAGGAGCCCCAGTTAGCAGCGCCCCAGGTTCTTTGGACAGATTTCAAAACTCTGTTCAAGGAGAAGTTCTTCCTCGACATTGAGCGAGACGAGCTTCGGATGCAGTCCAAGGCCTTGCAGCTGGGGACCATGACGGTGGCAGAGTATACGTCAGAGTTCACTTGACTCAGCAGGTTCACAGAGAACCTAGTCGGCATGTCAGAGGAGAGGGCTTGGAGGTTCAAGAAGGGCCTCACCAGAGAGTTGCGACATACAGTGGCGATCAGCCAGGCGATGACTTATTCGAGCATCCTCAAGATTACTCAGGCTATGGAGAAGGAGATAGACCCGAGGCCCAAGAGGGATAGGGACATCGGTAGTAGTAGCTACCCGGCACCAACGAAGAGGACTCGATTCAGATTCAGACTCAGACGAGGCTACCACAGCCGGCAGCAGTTCAGCATCGTCCTGCCATAGTTCCAGCAGTTCAGCATCAGAGATAGCAGGGGGTCACTTGCACATACTGTCATCGGCCAGTAATCCGCGTGGAGATCTGTCGCAAGAGGCTAGGACTTTGTCTATTTTATGGGTCAGACGCACATCAGATGAGAGACCGCCAGCAGGCCATAGCCAGACTAGCAGGAGGATCCCGAGAAGCTGGAGGACCACTACATGCACCACCCAGAGCACTGCCTGCTGCACCCCAGAGAGGAGGACCAGATCTACCACCTCAGCAGCAGATATTTGCACAGCACCAGCAGCAGCAGAGGGGAGGACCACAGGAGGGATGTGCTTATGTCATGGCTACAGTTGAGGAGGAGGAGGCAGCTCCAGATGTTATCACAGGTTTTATCATCATATATTCATTTCCTGCTATTGCATTGTTTGATTCGGGAGCCACACATAGCTTTATATCATATGAGTTTCTGCATAGACACGGCTTCACACCTAAGCCCACTAGGAGGAACTATCGGATTATGACAGGAGGAGGACTAGTGCCAGTTAGTGAGATAGTGGATTGCCCTATCACTATAGCTGGGAGGGAGCTTAGGGCTCGACTTTTAGTGATGCCATTGTCCAGATTTGATGTAGTCCTCGACATCGACTGGATGTGTGAGCAGTTTGCTGTAATAGACTGCCATGAAGGGAAGGTTACTTTCAGCCCGCCGGGGGTTTCGCCATTCGAGGTCAGGAGACGAATCGCAGAGAGGCCAGAGGGAGTCTACTTTGGAGCAGTTACAGTAGACCAAGAGTTGCCGCATCCGCTGATTGTAGAGTTTCTCGATATTTTCCCCGAGGAGTTGCCAGGATTGCCGCCAGATCGAGATGTAAAGTTCAGCATCGACCTAGTGCCCGGATCAGCACCGAAGTCCCAGCATTGCTACAAGATCAACCCGAAGGAAGCTGCAGAGTTGAAGGCCCAGATTGATGAGTTGGAAGGCAAGGGTTTTATTCGGTCCAGTGCTTCACCCAGGGGAGCACCGGTACTCTCGTACCGAAGAAGGATGGGACTGTTAGGATGTGTATCGACTACCGTGCACTCAATAAAATCACCATCAAGAATAAATATCCATTGTCGCGGATTGATGAGTTGTTTGAATATTTCAGTGGGGCGAAGGTCTTTTCCAAGATTGACCTTCGGTCGGAATATCATCAGATGAAGCTTCGGGAGCAGAATATTCCAAAAACAGCTTTCAATACCCGTTACGACCAGTACGAATTCTTGGTGATGTCGTTCGGACTCACCAATGCCCCAGCAGTGTTTATGAACTTGATGAATAAATATTTTCACAAGTATCTGGACAAGTTTGTCGTAGTCTTCATTGACGACATCTTGATATATTCGAAGGCTGAGGAGGAGCATATGGAGCACCTACGAATTATGTTGGAGATTCTGAGGAAGGAAAAGCTGTACGGGAAGCTCTCAAAGTACGAGTTCTTCTTGGACAGAGTGGAGTTCTTGAGGCATGTGGTGGCTGGTGAGGGGATTTCTGTAGATCCCAAGAAGATTGAAGCTGTGGAAGCATGGGCACCTCCCAAGTCAGTAGCAGAGATTCGTAGTTTCCTGGGGCTAGCAGGTTACTACCGGAAGTTCGTAAAAGATTTTGCCAAAATAGCGGAGCCAATGTCGAAGCTTACGTGGAAGGACGAGGAGTTCATCTGGAGCGACGCCTGCTAGTCAGCATTTGAAGAATTAAAGAGAAGACTCACTACATCGCCAGTTTTAGCTTTGCCATCAGGATCTGGAGGGTTCGTCATCTACAGCGATGCATCAGGGAAAGGCTTGGGATGTGTGCTTGAGCAGAACAAGAGGGTCATTGCTTATGCTTCTAGACAGTTGAGACCTCGTGAGAAGAATTACCCTACACATGACTTGGAGCTTGCAGCAGTCATTTTTGCTTTGAAACTGTGAAAGCACTACTTATATGGAGAGAGAGTGGACATCTTCACGGACCACAAAAGCCTGAAGTATGTTTTCACTCAGAAGGAACTGAATATGAGGCAGCAAAGGTGGCTGGAACTCATGAAGGATTTTGATATCAATCTGCAATACCACCCTAGGAAGGCGAATGTGGTAGCAGATGCTCTCAGTAGATATCCTGTTGCTATATTTCTTACTATGGATCGACATCTACTAGAGGATCTTGAGAGCCTTGGGATTGAGATTGTTCATCCAGGAGTTGGAGGGAAGTTGATGCACATGCAGATACAGTCAGGATTGATAGAGAAGATCAAGGAGGCCCAGTTTCTAGATGAGGGACTATGATGTCTCAGAGGCCAGACAGAGGCAGGATTGATTGACGACTTCACTATTGCAGATGATGGATCCTTGAGGCACGAAAACCAGTTGTGTGTGTTCAAGGACTTGCGGAAGGAGGTTATGCCGGAGGTCCACCAGTCGCAGTATTCTATTCATCCTGGATCTACTAAGATATATAGTGTCACGACCCGTACCCTAGAGTAAGGGCACGAGACATGGGTACGTCCGGCCTACGCCGCAGTGTCGGCGGTAGAACGCTGTCCTAGGTCAACATCTAACAATATAAAGGTACATGTACAGTATATACTCTCCGAATGGAGGTGACATAGCAGATACAGTCTCAATCACAACTAAGGTAGAGCATGATAAAAGATAGATAGATAGATAACCCGAACGAAAACACAGAGATACAATCTAGAAGTCTAAGTATCTAAATAAGTACATATCCCAAATTATCTCAGAATCAATATACAGTAATCTAGAAAAGTAAAGACATCCTAATCAAGGGGAGTGTCATCAACTGCTAGTGGGTCCTGCTGCTGGTCCAAGTCACAGCAATCCTCTAGGGTCGCACCGTAGTACGTAGGGCAGAACGCCTCAGCCTCGTCCTCTGTAATATTTTAACAGGTCCAGTCAGGACAGGAGCGAGCACAGTACATCTCAACAAATCATAGCAGGTCAGGAAATATAATCATGCTAGAGAGTAAGATACAGGAAACTGAAAGAATAACATGATAAAAAAGGAAGACTGTAAATAAATAGAAATAATATATAGAGAACTATCAGTGACTAGTGATTCAGAGCACAAGATGGTTATGTAAACGGCACGATATTGCACACGAGTAATCTAAAGAGGTTACACACGAGTAATCTACTGGATTGATTACATAACCACTTCTACTCCCCTGTCCCAATCAATACACAAGGATCTAGCCAAGTTATGTTATCGTACACGAAGTATAGTTGCACACGAAGATCATGTGAGCACATGAGTATACACGATTTTACACGATTTGCACACGAAAAGCACGAACACAAGGAGTACACGATGCTTATGATAAAGTACACGAACACGAAATACCCGATGTATCCGCTAAGGGGATAACATCGTACGACAAGATCCATATAGTACTAATTCGTGTTTTCAACGTGTCAGCATCATGTAAAGTAATCTAAAGCAAGAAATATACTCCTAATGCAGGATATAAAATAATCAGAGAATGTACTCGCATGTATCCTAAGTATCTGTAGAGTATCTACTGTCCGAGGAGTGGTGTTTGTCTCCTATAGAACAGTACAAGTCACTATAAGTCTAAAATGATAATCAGATGCATTACAATGCATTTTATATGAATCTAGGTCAATCTAGACCAAAGTCAACTCTTGGTCAACTCTGGTCAACCCTAGAAGTCAAACTAGGTCAACTAAGTCAAACCTGAGTCAAACAAGTCTATACTAGTCTAACTAGTCTATTCTAGCAAGCGCACATCAATTCTAGACTATACAAGTCTAACTAGACTCTATACTGGCATTCAAGCCACACCCATTGGCTAAGAGTCCTAGCATATAGGCTATATCATGCCTATATACCAACCACATATCACTTATACACATATCAATATATATATCTAATATAATATAGTACACCCAATATAATATATAGGCTACCTATATGTGCATCTCACATATATATATATATATATATATATATATATATATATATATATATATATATATATACATGAAGGATAGGAAAATGGAAAGGTGATGGTGTACATGTATGTGTGTGTTGAGAGTACAAGAGGGTGTCAATGTAAATTAGATACCTCTGTGTGTGTGTGTATGTGACATGAGAGTGTGTATGTGTGAGTGTCACATAGAGTTGTGTAACAGTGTCATGAGAGCATGTGTGAGTGTCACATAGAGTTGTGTAACAGTGTCATGAGAGCATGTGTGTGTGAGGGTGAGGCATGACAGTTGTGTAGCAAAGTGAATAGGAATCAGTCACAGGTATTCAAGAAGGGACATCAACTCTCAGTTATGGGGGTCCAGTCAATTTTAATTGACAGTTAACTTATAACAACAGTGAAGTAAACCTGTGCACAGTGAGGGAACCTGGGAACTAGTGAGTGTACATGGATATACATTGACAGTTCGTCTATGAATCAAAATCAGTTGACAGGAATTTAGTAAATCAAACCATCATTCAATCAACCAAACAAGCAATGCAATGTATGGAGAATTAACATTCAATTTCAGTTTTATGAAGAGAACATGACAGTTAAATAGGAAATGAAATCGATTCTCAGATTTTAATTAGGAAATGGAAACCAATTCTCAGTCCCTAATCTAACAGTGGACAACACAAAAATTTAATGAACATTGAATCTAAACTTCTATCAGTTTAAAAAGGAATGAATCAATACTCAAATTATTAAGGAAATGATTCATTTAAATTTCATTCGATTTCAGTTTGAAAGGAAGAACAATGTATCAGTCATATATTAAAAGCCCAACTCACTATCAAATATTCGATTTCTCATATCATAAACCTATTCGAATAAGTAAATCAAATTATCAGGTATCAATGCATATGTAGGATCACTTGACAGCTGAAAACATAGTTAAAATTAGATTAAAATAGGAATTGAAGTTTAGAAAATCTGAAATAGAAATGTATCAGTCCATACAGTCCATTCCACATATCTAAAATCCCATTTCATAACAACCTATTCTAATATGTAAATCCAAACTAACAGAGATTATTAAACATATCCAGGACCTAAATTAGTAATTTAATCATAATTTAAACAATTAAAATAGAATTTAAACACAGGAAAAATAATCAGACTGAACACAGTGTAAACCAGCCTCGTGCACGTGTTCATCGACCTCGTGCACGTGACACGACACGACACAAGCCCTGATCTTCTGTCCCAGTGTCGAGTGTGTCCAGGTCTAGGGTCCTGACACCCTGATATGGGTCCACGATACGTGTGTCAGTGACACGACACACGTATCAGTACCAAAAAGTCGGTTGAACCCACACAGTGCACGGCCAGTGCACTTGCAAAAGCGTGTCCGACACGACACGAGGACTCACGAAACTTTGGGAGCCTCGTGTCAGTGTCAGCCCTGACCCGTGTGTCAAGTTTCTCGTGTCCACGTGGTGTGTCCAGTGTGTTGTGGCCCCCGAGTAGCAGGGGACTGCTAAGCACGTACGTGTGTGCTGAACCCAGTATGTTCTCGTGTCCAATACGACACGATACGACACCACAACCACCTCAGTCCAACAAAAATCAACAAGCAACATCAAACCCTAAATTTCTATTCAAACAAAAACAACAAACGAGAAAGAAATGCCCACTGTGGCATTTCATCAAACACTTAGTTAGGCACACTGATACGTGTCCGATACGGACACGTATTGGACACAAAACCTAGCAATAACTATACCACTAGTTAGGGTAGTCCTAGGGCTTCCTATTCATGCATTTAAATCACTATTTTATAGAGAGGATTAGGAATTACCTAGGTGTGTGAAAAAGCCCAAAAAACTTCAAAGAGAGGTATTCCTCTTGCTACCCAAACTCCTCCAAATTGCTCCTCCACTGAAATTTCTCACCATAGTCAGGAAATACACAGAGATTAGAACCTATTGCAAGAAATTTGAAAGAAAAAGGAGTTGAAATGGAAGAGATAGGGATTGGGGAAGAATGGGGTTTACCTCTATTTTCAAACTTGATATTTCCTAAAGGAGGCTAGCCCTAAGTGGAAGAGACATTAAATAGAGTAAGAATACCTAGGTTTGGTCGGCCAAGTAGTGTAGGGCTAGGGTTAGGGTTTCACTAGTTAGGTTATGGGCCTCTATGGGCCTTAAGCTATAAGTCATGGCGTACGAAATCACAAGTCATTAACCAACCCATTCATTAATCCTATTTCCCAAATTTAATCCTAATGACTAGAGTATCATTAACTTAGGTTAAACTAGGGTTTCATAATCTAACCAAGTGGTCATGACTAGGGTTAGCTTCTAGGACAGTCTCCAAAGGCACCATGAGTCAAAGTCAAGAATAGCACTAAATTAAATTATACTAAAATTCACTTAAATTCCAATAATTCTAATTAATACTAAATAATTCCAAATAATTTCCAAAAATTCAAAAATGACCAAATTACCCTCAAGCTAGAAATGTGGTAGTGACAAATCTACCCCCTTAAAATAATTTCGTCCTCGAAATTAAATGGCGAAACTAACAGATGAGAAGGATAGATAATCATACCTCACGGTGCAAACAGATATGGGTATCGCTCGCGCATCTCATCCTTCCGCTCCTAGGTCGACTCTCCTGGAGAATGATGCCTCCATGCGACGCGAACCAAGGGTATCACCTGGTTTCTTAGCACCTTCTCACGACGATCCAGAATCTCCACAGGCTGCTCTGGATAACTGAGAGTATGTCCAACCTCAATCTCCGAATGATCAAGCACATGGCTAGGGTCAGCCACGTACTGTCTCAACTATGATACATGGAATACGTTGTGGACACCCACTAGTGCAGGTGGCAAGTCTAGCCTGTAAGCCACATCACCGACCCTCCCGTTGATCACGAAAGGTTCGATGAAACGCGGGCTAAGCTTCCCACCTCCACCAAAATGTATCGTACCATGAATCGAAGATATCCGCAGGAAAACCATGTCTCCACCCTAATCACAAGCAAGGTCTCAAGTTACAAAAAAATTAAACACGATCAAACAAACAAAAATATAATCTACTTCTAATCCTATCTCTAAATCTGTACCTCAAACTCCAACGGCCTCCGGTGGCTATCGGCCCAGTGCCGACGTCTGTCCTGTGCCACGCGAAGTCTGTCCCTGATGAGCTTCACCTTCTTGGCTGCGTCAACAACCATCTCTGGTCCCAGTGTCACGACCCGCACCCTTTTTTTTTAAACGGATACGAGACGTGTCCAAGCCAGCCTACGCCGCAGTATCGGCGGTAGAACGCTGTCATGGCCATGAAGATCAAAATCACAAATAATACTCATTCACAAAAATTAATTTAATTTACAAGAGCACAAGTTTTACTTTTGCAGAAAACATAAACTTGTACAATTATAGAATGACTACCACTCAACTATCTAGCTAGTCTCTAAGCTCCTGTCTGCATGTATCCCCGTATCTTCCATGCTAAGTGAATCTATGGCTAACCTGAAAATATTGGTTTCCAGTCAGGAATGGAACGAGCACAATTCACTGAATGCAATCTCAATAAAGAAAATGACTATAAAACAAAGGTTAGACATCAATCATGAGTTTTGAAAATAAACAGAAAATACAGAAAACCAATAGTAAATAAATAGACACAAAAATACTTTCCCCAACTGTTCGAAGTACCTTTGATATGTGATCGGTCTCGGGACAATTATGCGACACTGTCTACATTGTCTAAAGTTACACTGTCTAAAGTTACACTGTCTACACTGTCTAAGGTTACACTGTCTACAGCAAATATTGAAATAAAGAAACATTGTCTACAAATTAATAATCATGATCTACACAGTTTAAATACAATAATAATCACGGTCTACACTGTCTACTTTGCAATAAATAAATCACTGTCTACACTGTCTACTTTGCAATAATAAATCACTGTCTACACTGTCTAAGGTCAGATCACACATCGTTGGTACTTCTCATTTCCGACTCAACAATTTATACTAGAAAATAATCACATAACCAATGGCCAATCAATGAATATAGTGAAAATCAATATCGAAATACAGACAATAAACTGTACTCGCCTGTGGTCCTGTGCTGGTGTAACCGATAATCTGAACCACTCAGAATGCCACAATAGTCAAAACTCGTACAACAGTCCCCGAAAGCTGAAATAAACATTACCAATGTTCTTAGAATAGTCAAAATAGCTAGGATCGCCTGTCCTTAAGTCCAATTCTGGACACAGGGGCAAAACGGTAATTTTGGGCCAAAACGGTATCCGCTGTTGGACCCGCTTTGCATCGAAAAGTGTGCCAGAGTCAACGGTCTCTAAAGTCGTCAAACTATATGTCTACGAATCCAGTTTTTCGATACGAACCCGACCGTATGTCCAGAGTTGGATTTCGGCGGGCCGTGCACAAAATCACCCGTTGAGTGGGACCGTAGGGCCCGCAAAACGACGTCGGATTCGACTGTCTCAGAATTGGACCAAACTTGGCATACAGGACCAAAAAAATGATACGGTCCTGTTGGCAGAAGTTTCGTCTCGATCTGATGAACGTGCACAAAGTAATTGAGAAGTTTGCAAAGTGCACGATACGGAAAATTTCGACGGATACGCATCAAATTCGTCGCGCACACGCGACCAATTTGAATTCCGTCAAAGCCCACACGACCACGAAGCCGATACGCAGCTTTCGATGCTTTCGGTTTGCGACCACGTCGCACGGAATGGCGGGACGCACGTCGTGTGGATGAGTTTTATTATTTTTAAAATAGGTTTTTGTCCAAGTTCGGGATCCGTTTTCTCGGAGCGTAGTCGATGAAATCGACTTCTGCAAATTTGGTCATAGAGCCCTACATGTTATCTCTAACTTTGTTTAAGTATAATCTCTAAAGGGTTACTAGATCGATCAGAATCGATATTCCAAAGTGGGTTCATGGACTGGAAATATTGTCCTGTTTCGACAGATTTCTCGGCAACTTCAACTCGATCTCTCTCGAGTTTTGGGTCACTAGAACTCAAACCAATAAACGAGGATTAAAGACGGTTATATTAGCTTTTCGTAGAAGTTTACGGATCGAATTTTTGTTGAGAGACGAGGAAGAAACGAGAGAGGGAAGTTGGTACCTGTGTATCACGGCTGCCATCTACGCGCGCGCGCGTGTGGCCTTGCCGCCGGCCGACGGCCGCCCGTGGTGGCGCTGGCGCGCGCGCGCGGTGCCTGGTGGCCGCCCAGGGTGGCGCGCACGGTGGTGGGGTAGCTCGGTGTTAGGGTTTGATGATAAAAGTTTCTCATCCCCTTTCTTTCGATATATATATATATATATATATATATATATATATATATATATATATATATATATATATATATATATATATATATATATATATATATAACCATTCCTATGTTCTGCCTATATGGGTCGGCTGCTAAGCCCCCCCTCCTTTCTCGGGTTTAGCTTGAAACTGAGCTCGGTGTGGGAGCTCTAAGTTTATGTGGGCCCGGTTGGGTTATTAAGCAGGGGATGGCTGTGACGATCTCGGGTTGGGGTGCTTTGTTTGCTTATTCTATTTATTTATACACAACTTAATGCATTTGTTTATATAAAAACTATTGTTTTCTCTTTATCTTATTTACTCTATTATATGTACATGTATATACATACACCCGCATACATATGTACCTGTACATAATATATATCTATTTATATGTATATACATACACACGTATATAATTTATTTATGTGTACACTCACATTCGCACATATACATGCAAATATTATATACATGCAAATATTATATATATATATATATATTATATATATATATACACATATACTTGCACTTATTACATGCACTTATTATATATATATATATATATATATATATATATATATATATATATATATATATATATATATATATATATATATATATATTATATATATATATTTATATATATATATATATATATATATATATATATATATATATATATATATATATATATTAAAAAAAATATATATATATATATATATATATATATATATATATATATATATATAAAATAAATATACACGTAAATACCTAGGTATATATGTACATATATTTGTATATACGCCTATACGCATACATAATATATATTTATATATATAAATACCCATATACCCATATACAATATTTATATATTCACACATACAATATTTATATATACAAACACATGCACATACATATATATTAATAAATTATAAATACAATTACAAATCAATATATTCATATATATCCTGGTGTTTGTACATACTTTATATATATGACTATACCACCAATTCTATACAGGCAAAACAATATTTTAAATATAGGCATTAATAATAACAGAATATTATATAATAATAATGATAATAATAATAACAATAACGAATTACAATATCCTATAATCGGCATTGCATCTACCGAAAAATATGTATACATGGAATCTTTGTATACACTGACTGCCTACATGGGCTTGGGCTCAGTTCGGGTCCAGTCCAGACTGGTTTGGCCCAACCTGGTCTCCTAATGTCAAATAATATTGAAAATAAATAATTAAACTATTTATAACGGTCATGTCACAACTTAGCCTGGTTTTCCTAGTTAGAGCATCACTATGACTTGGCCTTCCTTGGCATGGCTAATACGCTAGTCAAAGCACACCACTGCACTATCCGTGCCATAATTTTTAATCACCTTATACTCCAAATTTAATCATGATTAAAATCATCTACCGTAATAATTAACTAAATAATTATTTCTAAAATCTAAATCACCATTTAAATGAAATAAATAAAATAAAAAAATATTTCAAAATTCTGGGAAGGGAGGCTACAAATCTACCCACCTTAAAAATAATTTCGTCCTCGAAATTCTAATCGTAATCATGCCAAAAATTTAAACATAAAAAAAATCCACTATTACCACAATATCTTCGAATTTTAATTTCTCAGAAGTATTTATATCTTCCTCCTTGCCATTTTGTAACTACGAAACTCCGAGAACTTCTACCCACCTTTGGACACACTACTCCCTCAAATCTCATGTTACTAAAATTTTAAAATCATCCAACTACTTTCTAAAATTGTTACCAACAGATATCTATTGCTTATGGCCACTATAATCCTCTCCTATCCATCAATCCACCCAAAATCTAACATGCAATAAATTTACCCAAGTAGCTAAGAATTATTGCTAACTTCTAATAAGCGTGACCATTCGTCACTCTGAAATAGAAAGGATAGGAAGCTAAGGAAGAACAATCGAGAGCAATTAGGAAGTCTTCGAGCGGTAGAGAGTAACTAATGATGTCGATAGAAAGAAAGTTCATGAACCATTAACTTATTTGCTCGATGAGCTACTCTAGTCCAGTCACCTGCTAAATTGAAGAACACTTGCTTCTTAGAGGGGCTTGCAATCCATGCTATACAGAAATTCCGTTCTCAAAATTTTATCTGAACAAAATTTCATAATGGAACAAAATTTGAGAAATCGAGATTGTGACCTTTTTTTCGTGCTTTATTTAAACACACGAGCAAGGGATGTAAATGCAATACAAGATCATATCGTGACTTCCAGGTAGATGGAGTAATGGTCACGAATGACCCCGCATTCTAAGAGGTGGAGACTACCTAATAGGTATAGGGACCTATTTCAAGTAGTCTGATTTAAAAGTCCAAATATGGTGGTATGCATGGATGGGTTTTACTGGATCTTAATGGGTTTTCTAATTGGCATCCATCATCGGTTGGATGAACCTTGAAATTTAATCTATATGGGCTGGACAAGATTCCTATGATAAAACTATTTCTACTAGGTCAGGGTAACCTGGAAGAAGTTTTCACCCAAGTGGTTGAGCTAGTTGGGCAGTCGGATTGGTTAAATAGGTTCTGTAAGCCCTGTAGGTGCACCTTTCGTGACTTTTGTGTTTAAGTAGCACGAGAAGACACAATTAAATGGCACACCAGCGACATGTGCGTAATGGGCTTCCAGTCGATCACAACCATATATTAGGTCGAAGGTTCGGGTCGAGTTAGAGTCTCCAATTGCAGCCCGAAAGTATACGATTATTATGGTAAGGGTTATAGCTAGTCCCTTTGACCTGAAAGTCGTACTATAAAAATAGGGTACAAGGGGACATTTTTGAGTGGGACATGATATACCTAGATGAAAGTGGACTCGTCTAGGTCTTGCACATAAAATTTCTTGGAAAGTAACAGCTGGCCTCGTGCTCCGAATATTAATGACACGGTCGAAAACACGAAATGATCTAAAGGGAAAGTGGAAGTCCTTGGGCATTATTTATCATCCTAATGGGAATTATTCTAATCAATCGGTAATCCTCGTATATCCTAAAATTTTAGAAGGCTTACAGTCTACCCAGCTTAGAAGCTAGGATATGGTTTTAGGAATGATGAGGTCAGAAAAATTTCAAAATCCGAATGCTGTACCTCGAATCTTGTTAACAAAGAATAAGGCACGGCATAATGAAATACGGTAGATATAAATCATGTCAAGGATCGTTCATCAATAAATGGAGAACGAGTGTGTACAATGACACATGGTCGATAAAATAGAATAACCTACTCGTCCGCAGTATATGAGAGTTTCCGATGGGGTAACCCACTCCAAGGCATAACATAAGAAAAGATTTCTAACAATTCAGTCAAGAAATTCTATTTGTGTCAAACCTGCCAGGCTATGGTCACAAGGATTGTAGTGATCAGGTATTGCTGTTGACAACTGGTTGACAGGGTATTTAAGCTATGGTATTGGCTAAGCTAGTGACTGTGGTGTTCCAACACTAGTTAGGTCTTAATAATAAAATTTACATAACTAGAGTAATATTTGTTGGAAACCAATTTCGGGATGAGTGTCACGGTAAATAATTACCTTATTGTCCACTCAACTCATGTCTAACTGTGGGCTTCAGTCGAGGAAGGGTTGGTTCAAGGCTTAAGGGTTGCTAGTTAAGGCAGCTTCCAGCAAATAATTAGAGACTCACAACATTTGGTTTCTTGAGAGTAGATAGTCTCCTAGGTTGCCGTTCTGACTAAGGATAAAACCCTAATCATTCACAAATTCAGATGGCTCGAAAGTCTCAATAGTAGTTTGAGGGTCGATGAGAGAACGAGTAACTCGATCACACGGCTGGCTGACGATAACTACCCTTATGTATACAACTACCATAGCCATGGGGATATACGGTATCTCTCTACCAATTACGAGCTTCTGCCTTTCCGAACCAGTGAAAGACAAAAATAATAAAGAGTTCAAAAAAGATGTTACTGAATACAATCATGTGATTCAAGGGCGAACGTATAATTCAAGAGAAATTGTCAAAGTAGTCGCGGATGAGATCCTAGATACCTGTATATCTCCATCCACATTGTGTAATTAAACGAAAGAGCGAACCAAATGCATCATGGTTGATCAGACCATAATACACTGATTCTGATTAGACAATAAGTTAGCAGGCGTTCCCACTAAACATATGCCTCAAATCAAGCTCGAGAACAGAGTGAGCTTGCAAAACTAAGCTGTGACAGCAGCGTTTGTTAAGATAGTCGAATACAATTATGCGAGATTTTTAAAAGAATGCACAAGTAGTTCGAGTTTTGTGAGAATCAAACCTTACCCGGTATTCTTGCTTCTATAGACATCATACTATCATCTTACCCTTAAGGCCTTGGTCGACTAATGGTTTAGGGACTTCTGAATTCTATATTCTAGGTAACCTATTAGTGTCAGTCAATTTCCTCATCAATAGATCACGAGGATCATACGGAGTGCTAGGTCGGGAGACATGCTACCAAACTTACAAACTTCCACTACTATTTGCTTTGTATCTTATGGGACATACATGGCACGGTCCTATCCTCTATAGTACCCTAAACTTGTAATCACGTCTGAAATTATTTCACCGAGGATTATGCCTCGTCCGTATACTCGGGCGATGGTAAACTCTTGGTTCTGTGATTCAGATGTGATATGCTATCAGATACTCTATCTTATTTCGACACCCGGGTAACTATGACCAAAGAGGACCACTAGCCATAGTATTAGGAATATTCTATAACCTATAATTCGTAAACTAATTTCAATTCTAGGGGTCGTGTCTCGCTAGTACGCTGCTGGCTACAGTGAATCCATAGTCTCCAAAATTAAATTAAATGGCGACAGTGCGCTGCTGTCCTGCCATTATGAGTTAACTAACATTCCTTTAACTATATATGTAAAAACTCATGAGTTCTAGAGATTCAAGCAAGTCGACTATGTAATAAGGCATATATATTTGTCCTATCAGTCACAATCTTTAAAATAAAAGATTGAACAGGGAGGGAATAACTGAAGACAAAGAGATACAACCATTCTAGTACCTATTCTATGTATATTCAAACCTTTGAGGGTAACTTTGAATCGAAACTAACTTGAGGTCCGTATATGGATAACAAAATCAGAACTTTATAAAATAATGATTCTTAGGGTAACTAGCAATTATATAGATAATTCGGCTAGGATATGGGGATGATATCTAAGAGGCAAAGAGAATGAATTGAACAACTCATCAAGGTTAGATCATTACTCTAGGAAACTCTGCCTCACCAAGTGAAAAATCTATCCACATTGGATCATATCGTCCTATCAAGAGGTAATAGTGTAACTATGGGGATCTGACAAGGTATCAAAATTAATAACCCTCATCCTAATTTGCATGGCCTAGACTACCCATCGGTAAATTTGTATAAGGGACTCCTATTCCTAATCATTCACTTAAATTAAATTAATCTTAATTCGTGAATGAGCATTTCCTTGCCGCAGGCTCGCAAAAGTACAACTAACTTAAGTACTATCACGAGTTCGCATGATTTGTGAAAACTGACCTGCATGGGCCACCACAAAAACTTGTCACGACCAGCACCCTTTTTTTTAAACGAATACGAGACGTGTCCAAGCCAGCCTACGCCGCAGTGTCGGCGGTAGAACGCTGTTACGGCCATGAAGATCAAAATCACAAATAATACTCATTCACAAAAATTAATTTAATTTACAAGAGCACAAGTTTTACTTTTGCAGAAAATATAAACTTGTACAATTATAGAATAACTACCACTCAACTATCTAGCTAGTCTCTAAGCTCCTGTCTACAAGTATCCCCGTATCTCCCATGCTAAGTGAATCCATGGCTAACCTAAAAATGTTGGTTTCCAGTCAGGAATGGAACGAGCACAATTTACTGAATGCAATCTCAATAAAGAAAATGACTATAAAGCAAAGGTTAAACATCAATCATGAGTTTTGAAAATAAACAGGAAATACAGAAAACCAATAGTAAATAAATAGACACAAAAATACTTTCCCCAACTGTTCGAAGTACCTTTGATATGTGATCGGTCTCGGGACAATTATGCGACACTGTCTAAAGTTACACTGTCTAAAGTTACACTGTCTACACTGTCTAAGGTTACACTGTCTACAGCAAATATTGAAATAAAGAAACATTGTCTACAAATTAATAATCATGATCTACACAGTTTAAATGCAATAATAATCACGGTCTACACTGTCTACTTTGCAATAAATAAATCACTGTCTACACTGTCTACTTTGCAATAATAAATCACTGTCTACACTGTCTACACTGTCTAAGGTCAGATCACACATCGTTGGTACTTCTCATTCCCGACTCAACAATTTATACTAGAAAATAATCACATAACCAATGGTCAATCAATGAATATAGTGAAAATCAATATCGAAATGCAGACAATAAACTGTACTCGCCTGTGGTCCTGTGCTGGTGTAACCGATAATCTGAACCACTCAGAATGCCACAATAGTCAAAACTCGTACAACAGTCCCCGAAAGCTGAAATAAACATTACCAATGTTCTTAGAATAGTCAAAATAGCTAGGATTGTCTGTCCTTAAGTCCAATTCTGGACACAGGGGCAAAACGGTAATTTCGGGCTAAAACGGTGTCCGTTGTTGGACCCGCTTTGTACCGAAATGCGTGCCAGAGTCAACGGTCTCTAAAGTCGTCAAACTACATGTCTACGAATCCAGTTTTTTGATACGAACCCGAACGTATGTCCAGAGTTGGATTCCGGTGGGCCGTGCACAAAATTACCCGTTGAGTGGGACCGCGGGGCCCGCAAAACAACGTCGGATTCGACTGTCTCAGAATTGGACCAAACATGGCATAGTAGACCAGAAAAATGATACGGTCCTGTTGGCACAAGTTTTGTCTCGATATGATGAACGTGCACAAAGTAATTGAGAAGTTTGCAAAGTGCACGATACGGGAAATTTCGATGGATACGCATCAAATTCGTCGCGCACACGCGACCAATTTGAATTCCGTCAAAGCCCACACGACCACGAAGCCGATACGCAGCTTTCGATGCTTTCGGTTTGAGACCACGTCGCCCGGAATGGCGGGACGCACGTCGTGTGGATGATTTTTGTTGTTTTTAAAACAGGTTTTTGTCCAAGTTCGGGATCCGTTTTCTCGGAGCGTAGTCGATAAAATCGACTTCTACAAATTTGATCATGGAGCCCTACATGTTGTCTCTAACTTTGTTTAAGTATAATCTCTAAAGGGTTACTGGATCGATCAGAATCGATATTCCAAAGTGGGTTCATGGACTGGAAATACTGTCATGTTTCGACAGATTTCTCGGCAACTTCAACTCGATCTCTCTCGAGTTTTGGGTCACTAGAACTCAAACCAATAAACGAGGATTAAAGACGGTTATATTGGCTTTCCGTAGAAGTTTACGGATCAAATTTTCATTGAGAGACGAGGGAGGAACGAGAGTGGGAAGTTGGTACCTGTGTATCGTTGCTGCCATCTACGCGCGCGCGCGTATGGCCTTACCGCCAGCCGACGGCCGCCCGTGGTAGCGCTGGCGTGCGCACGCGGCGCCTGGTGGCCGCCCAGGGTGGCGCACACGGTGGTGGGGTTGCTCGGTGTTAGGGTTTGATGATAAAAGTTTCTCATCCCCTTTTTTCGTTATATATATATATATATATATATATATATATATATATATATAACCATTCCTATGTTCTGCCTATATGGGTCGGCTGCTAAGCCCCCCCCCTCCTTTCTCGGGTTTGGCTTGAAACTGAGCTCGGTGTGGGAGCTCTAAGTTTATGTGGGCCCGGTTGGGTTATTAAGCAGGGGATGGCTGTGACGATCTCGGGTTGGGGTGCTTTGTTTGCTTATTCTATTTATTTATACACAACTTAATGCATTTTTTATATAAAAACTTGTTGTGAAACCCTTACTATTCACCATTATGTCATGAGTTACACATGACCCTTGGGATCAAGTAACTCATGACCCTTGGGTTATGTAACTCATGACCTTTGGGTTGCCCCTTATCCCTATATATATGGCCCTTGCCATATGATGAAATGAAGAAGAAGAAAAATACTATTCTACGATATCTAGTATCCCTTCAAATACGTTATCAGCACGATTGCTGAAGCAAGGAGAATCGACGTCCAGATCTCGACGTTATCCTTCCTTTTCTCCTAGTCGATCCGACCAGAGGCTGGTAACACTTCTTAAAACAAATTATTGATTTTATTCTGTTAACGAATTTGCTTCTTAGAAACAAAATAGTTGCTTCTGTTAGTATCTAATTTGCCTTCAAACAGATAGGCAAATCTTACATAGAACCAAAGAGCTACATATGCATCATGTATTCTGTACATTCAATATGGATCATACTTGTTGAGTGGCATCAACTCATGGACTACCAGTTTTTCATTTGTCCGTAGATGAAAACATTACTTTAGTACATAAGTTTTATTTTAGATGGAAATGTTTGATGCTAATCTGTATTTTACAGAACCTCAGTTCCGAAATGGTGTGAATTCCTTTTTTTTTTCAAAATCAATATTGTTTATTTTAATATGCATAATGGGAAGTAATGAAACTCTTCCCATATTGTATGTCTTATAGTGTTTCGGTTTGCTTTCCTAAAGGAAATCAATTGTAACATTTAGAAATACACAAATTTCCTGGCTAAGATTATACAAGGATTAAGTGCACATATATTTTATCTTCCTCAGTCAAATGAGAGATACGTACTAATGCAATTGGTCTCTCCTATTTTTAATGGGATGCTCATTACTTTTGTAAACATCGATTTTTTTTTTTTGGTTTCAAGGACTACAAACTGCCGCATCTAACTGAATGTATTGGTACATGCTGGTTTGACAAAATAAATTGTGCTTGATCTTAATTTGATCAAGTTGCACCTTTTGCCAAAAAAAATAAAAAAAACTGTAATATTGACAGATTGCATATTAGCTTATGGACTGAACTGTTTTATTAAGCACCGTGGTATTTTTTATGAGCTCTGTAATATTTATGATTATGCATAAATATTTAATTTTAATTTTAATTTATGCATGTTTTTCACATGATAGATAAAATGGCCAAAATAGCGAGTGTCGATTTCGAAGTACTAGATGCTGCTGGAAAAAATTATTTGAGTTGGCACGTGGACCTGAAGTTCCACTTACGTGCCTAGGGCTTATTAGCCATAATTTTAACTCCTCTTCCATCGGCTCCGGCCATTGGTACGGGAAATACAGCAGACACTGCTGTGGTTGTTTCTACAGTAAATATCTCTGATATAGATAAGGCGAAAGCCATTATCTACATCAGAAGACACATTGATCGGACCCTGAAGGCCGAATACCTCACTGTAGAAGACCCAAAGGAATTGTGGACTGCACTGGAGGACCGCTATAAACATCAAAAAGATGTAATCCTCCCACGTGCAAGGTATGAGTGGGAAAACCTTCGACTTCAGGACTTTAAGTCCGTAGCTGAGTACAACTCAGCTCTCCATAATATCACCTCATGCCTGAAGTTGTGTGGTGAAGAAGTCTCGGAGTATCGCATATTGGAAAAAAACTTATACATCCTTCCACGAGAAGGACGCAATCCTCATGCAACAGTACCGTGAACAAAAGTTCACAAAGTACTCTGAATTGCACTCCACCCTGATGATGGCAGAGCAAAACAGAGAACTTCTCTTGGCCACTCATAACCTACGCCCTGCAGGCTCAGCTCCTCTCCCAGAAGCTCATTTTTCTTCCAAGAAGCAGAAGAAAAATAAGGACAGATCTAACATGGGGAATGCCCACAAGAGGCCGGCCAGAAGTCCACCCCAGAACAACTTTCATCCCCAGAGCAGCAAAAGTGGGGTAAAGAAAAAGTGGAAGAAGACCACAGAACTGATGTCCATTCCCAAGAAAAATTGGGAGGACAAATGCCACAAATGTGGCATGACTGGACACTGGTCCAGAAACTGTCGCACCCCGCGACATCTACAAAATCTGTATCAAGCGAGCCAGAAGTCTCAAGTTGAAACAAATCTGGTAGAAAAGCAGCCGTCTACTCAGTTCTCGGCGGAAGACTTCGAGAACGACGACCTACTCGACTAGAGCCACTATCTTATTTCATGCTTTTAAAAACTTGTTGCTGCATTTTCATATTATGCTTCTCTTTTAAATTTCTTGAAAAATGATATTTATTCTTACATTTGACAAAGAAAATTTTACGAAGTCTCTCCGAATAGGCTCACCTATTTGGGTATGATGTCAGAAAGAACTTGAGACTTGGTTCTTAAGAGGTCCCCGGTGACCCTCCTCCCTCATTTTCCCCGCCTGGTCATATTCACGTAGAGCTACTGAAAGGGGTTGACCGAATATTATATTTTTTTGCTCAAATTGTATTTATAATTATGTATTTTTGCAAGCAAATTATTGACATCTCTATATCGGCCCATCGATCGATATAAGAGAATTTTTTTTAAACAAAAATTGTATTTCAAAACCGTTGTTTTAATTACGATTGTTTGTTGTTATTTTTTCATAGATCTATAGATGAAGTGTGAATGCCTTGTGGACAGCGCCTCGACGCACACAATCCTTCGAGAAAAAGCTATTTTATAGCTTAAATAATTATGACGGTCCTGTTATTACGATATCAGGACTATCAAACATATAGAAGGATCTGGTGAAGCAATTATATTGCTCCCAAATAAAACAAGACTAGTAATAAAAGATGCACTATTCTCTCCTAAATCAAGTAGGAACCTCATAAGTTTCAAGGACATTCGTTTAAACGGATATCACTTAGAAATAAATGAAATAAATGAGGCAGAATATCTGTATGTTACTCGTCTAAAAGATGGTTCAAAAACTATCTTAGAAGGATTCAAGGGACTCCCGTCGGGTCTCTATCATACTCATATTCAATCAACAGAAGCTAACATGATTGTGCACCAGAAGTGTCATTCATCGCCAAAATTTAAACTTTGGCATAATAGACTGGGTCACCCAGGATCAGCTATGATGAAACGAATCATAAGCCAATCCAGTGGACACAACCTGTAGAACCTGAAGATTCTTCAGAAGTATGATTACTCGTGTCTACCTTGTTTTCAAGGCAAAATTATAACGAGACCATCCCTTTTGAAAGTGGGACTAGAGTCTCCTAGCTTCTTAGAGAGAATACATGGAGACATTTGCGGACCTATTCACCCCGCAAGTGGTCCATTTAGGTACTTTATGGTACTTATCGATGCATCTACTAAATGGTCTTATGTTTGCCTTTGTCCACCCGCAACTTAGCTTTTTCTAAGCTATTGGCACAAATAATTAAGTTGCGGGCTTATTTCCCCGATAACCATATCAAAAAATTAAGACTTGATAATGTGGGTGAATTTACTTCACAGGTCTTTCAAGACTATTGCCAAGCAACTGGCATCGAAGTTGAACATCCTGTAGCTCATGTTCACACCCAGAACGGGTTAGCAGAATCTCTTATTAAGAGATTACAATGGATTGCTCGTCCATTGTTGATGCAGTCACAGTTGACTGTGGAAGCTTGGGGTCATGCTATATTGCATGCCGCATCACTTATTAGAATACGGCCTTCTGGAGGTCATATTCTATCTCCGATGAAGCTCGCTTATGGTTCACCTCCAAATATCTCTCATTTGAGAGTTTTTGGTTGTGCTGTTTACGTCCCCATTGCTCCCCCACAGAGGACCAAAATGGGTCCACAACGTCGATTAGGTATTTATGTTGGGTTTGACTCACCCTCTATAATTAGATACCTAGAACCCCTGACGGGTGACGTATTTAAGGCACGTCTTGATGACTGTGAGTTTGATGAAAGATTATTTTCTAAACTGGGCACACAGTCTAAGAAGCCAGAAGCTTCTAAGACAATTTCTTGGAACATAAAAACTTTGTCTCATTTTGATCCGCGTACAAGTCAATGTGAAGATGAGATCCTGAAGATATTACATCTTCAGAAAACTGTACATCTACTTCCGGATACATGTACTGACAACCAGAAGATTGTCAGATCACACGTCCCTGCTGCCAACACGCCAGCTAGGATTGACATCCCCAAAGATGGATGCAATCCGTCGGCAGCAGAAATGGCAATACCTCAATTAAAAAGAGGGCGCCCACCAGGTTCGAGAGACAAAGTCCCTCGTAAAAGAAAAAACCCTGTAGAAATTAAGAAGATCCCAAACAGGATGCTGAGCTCAGATCAGCTACCTCTCCCCTCCTAGTTTCCTCTGAAGAGGAACAAACATGAGAAATATTATTAAATTATGTACGTACTGGAGAGGTACTGAACAGAAAAAGCACAGTCGTCGACGACGATTTTTCGTTAAATATTGCCGTTCACGTCACTGAAAATGACGATGACATCGATCCACGGTCTCTAGCGAAATGTAAACGCAGAGGCGATTGGCCAAAGTGGAACGAGGCAATAGGAGTAGAGCTGGACTCACTCTTGAAACGCGAAGTCTTTGGACCAATAGTCCAAACACCTGAAGGTGTAAAACCTGTGGGATATAAATGGATCTTCACAAGAAAAAGAAATGAACACAACATAGTTGTGCGCTACAAAGCACGCCTTGTAGCACAAGGTTTCTCCCAGAAACCGGGAATAGATTATGAAGAAACATATTCTCCGGTCATGGATGGGAATACCTTCAGATTCCTGATCAGCCTCTCTTCTCTGAAAAGCCTAGAAATGCAGCTCATGGACGTTGTGACTGCATATCTTTATGGCAATATAGATAAAGATATCTATATGAAACTCCCTGAAGGATATAAAATTTCACCAGAGAAAATATATAGACCTCGGGACACCTATTCTGTAAGGTTACAAAGATCATTGTACGGTCTTAAACAATCAGGAAAAATGTAGTATAACAGACTAAGTGAGTTTCTTGCTGCGCAAGGATTTACTAATGATAAAGTCTGTCCGTGTATCTTTATAAAAAGATCGGGAATATGATTTGTTATAGTTGCCGTTTATGTCGACGATTTAAATCTCATTGGATCTCCTGCAGAGATCACTGAGATATCTGAAAGCCTTAAGACAACTTTTGAAATGAAAGACCTAGGGAAAATAAAGTATTGTCTAGGCTTACAGATCGAACACCTAAAGGGTGGTATCCTGTTACACCAATCTACATATACACGAAGATTACTTAAACAATTCCACATGGATAAATGCCATCCCCTTAGTACACCAATGGTCGTTCGATCATTGGACGTAAAGAAGGACCCTTTCCGTCCATTGGAAGAGGGGGAGGAATCATTAGGTCCTGAAGTACCTTACCTAAGTGCCATTGGGGCACTACTCTATCTGGCTAACTATACGCGTCCTGATATAGCATTTTCAGTTAACTTATTAGCCAGATACAGTGCAGCGCCCACAAAGCGCCACTGGAATGGAGTGAAGCATCTTCTGCGCTACCTCCAAGGGTCTATAGACCTAGGACTATATTACCCGAATAGTGGGTCTTCCACTTTACTTGGTTATTCAGATGCAGGTTATAGATCAGATCCCCACACAGAGAAATCACAAACTGGATTTGTGTTTACCTTTGGTGGTACGGCTATCTCCTGGAGGTCCGTCAAACAGACCAGTGTGGCTATCTCATCCAACCATTCTGAACTCTTGGCAATCCATAAAACAAGCAAGGAGTGTGTTTGGCTTCGCTCCGTCATTCAGCACATTTTGGCATCTACTGGCCTGAAGACTGGTAAACTTGAGCCTACTACCCTTTTTGAAGATAATGCAGCATGCGTAGCTCAACTTTAGAAAGAATACATAAAGAATGATAAGACGAAGCACATATCCCCTAAATTCTTCTGGACGCACGACCTTCAAGAGAAGGAACAAGTCAAAATACAACAAATTCAATCTTACAATAACTTAGCAGATTTGTTTACCAAAACACTGCCACGATGTACTTTTGTAAAGCTTGTAAGAGGAATAGGGATGAGGCAACTAAAAGACCTGCAAGCCTGAAGCTTGTATAGATCAGGGGGAGTAAAACTATAGGATTGTACTCTTTTTCCTTAGGACTGATGGTTTTTTCTACTGGGTTTTCCACGGCCAAGGTTTTAATTAGGCAAACCAAGTTTACTCTGGATCCAGCAGTATCCACCCTATTAGCTTATTGAATCCTGAAGTATTTCATAAGTGGATCTAAGGATATGGATGAATAAGGGAGAGTGTTGTGAAACCCTTACTATTCACCATTATGTCATGAGTTACACATGACCCTTGGGATCAAGTAACTCATGACCCTTGGGTTATGTAACTCATGACCCTTGGGTTGCCCCTTATCCCTATATATATGGCCCTTGCCATATGATGAAATGAAGAAGAAGAAAAATACTATTCTACGATATCTAGTATCCCTTCAAACAAAACTATTGTTTTCTCTTTATCTTATTTACTCTATTATATGTACATGTATATACATACACCCACATACATATGTACCTGTACATAATATATCTATTTATATGTATATACATACACACGTATATAATTTATTTATGTGTACACTCACATTCGCACATATACATGCAAATATTATATATATATATATATATATATATATATATATATATATATATATATATATATATATATATATATATATATATATATATATATATATATATATATATATTTTATATATATATATATATATAAATATTATATATATATATATATATATATATATATATATATATATATATATATATATATATATATATATATATATATATATATATATATATATATATATATATATATTATATATATATATATATATATATATATATATATATATATATATATATATATATAATATATATATATATATATATTTTATATATATATATAAAATTTATATATATATATATATATATATATATATATATATATATATATATATATATATATATATATATATATATATATATATATATATATATATATATATATATATATATATTTTATATATATATATATATATATATATATATATATATATATATATATATATATATATATATACATATATATAAAATATATATATATATATATATATATATATATATATATATATATATATATATATATATATATATATATATAAAATATATATATATATATATATATATATATATATATATATACACGTAAATACCTAGGTATATATGTACATATATTTGTATATACGCCTATACGCATACATAATATATATTTATATATATAAATACTCATATACCCATATACAATATTTATATATTCACACATACAATATTTATATATACAAACACATGCACATACATATATATTAATAAATTATAAATACAATTACAAATCAATATATTCATATATATCCTGGTGTTTGTACATACTTTATATATATGACTATACCACCAATTCTATACAGGCAAAACAATATTTTAAATATAGGCATTAATAATAACAGAATATTATATAATAATAATAACAATAACGAATTACAATATCCTATAATCGGCATTGCATCTACCTAAAAATATGTCTACATAGAATCTTTGTATACACTGACTGCCTACATGGGCTTGGGCTCAGTTCGGGTCCAGTCCAGACTGGTTTGGCACAACCTGGTCTCCTAATGTCAAATAATATTGAAAATAAATAATTAAACTATTTATAACGGTCATGTCACAACTTAGCCTGGTTTTCCTAGTTAGAGCATCACTATGACTTGGCCTTCCTTGGCATGGCTAATACGCTAGTCAAAGCACACCACTACACTATCCGTGCCATGATTTTTAATCACCTTGTACTCCAAATTTAATCATGATTAAAATCATCTACCATAATAATTAACTAAATAATTATTTCTAAAATCTAAATCACCATTTAAATAAAATAAATAAATAAAAAAATATTTCAAAATTTGGGAAGGGAGGCTACACCTAGTAAAGCTCGCTCTCCAACATCATCCCAAGATAAGGGTGAACGACACCTACGCCCGTACAGAGCTTCGAAAGGTGACATCTCAATGCTGGCCTGATAACTGTTGTTGTAAGCAAACTCCACCAAATGTAGATGATCCTCCCAGGAACCTCCAAAATCCAGGACGTATGTCCGCAACATGTCCTTAAGCGTCTGAATAGTCCTCTCTGATTGTCCGTCCGTCTGGGGGTGGTATGCAGTACTAAACTTGAGCTGAGTGTCCAAACTAGTCTGCAGACTCCTCCAGAAATGGGAAGTAAAGCGACTATCCCGATCTGAGATGATGCTGACGGGAACTCCGTGAATCCTGACTATCTTCCGCATGTACATCTTTGCAAGCCTCTCTGTAGACATACCCACCTTGAATGGCAAGAAGTGGGCCGATTTGGTCAACCTGTCAACGATGACCCAAATCGCGTCTTTCCCTCCTGGTGTACGCGACAACCCAGATACGAAATCCTTGGTGATATTCTCCCACTTCCAATCTAGAATGGGCAACGGCTATAATAATCCTTTGGGCCTCTGCCTCTCTGCCTTGACCTGCTGATAGACCAAGCATCTAGCTACGAAGTGGGCTACCTCCCGCTTCATTCCGTACCACGGACATGCTCTTGCAGATCCTTGTACCTCTTGTTGGCACCAGGATGTATAGAGTACTGCGATCTGTGAGCCTCCTGCATGATCTGCTACCTGAGCTCTCCACTAGGCACACATAACCTAGAACCGTGCCTCAAGGCACCATCCTCTGCAAGAGAAAACTCGCCATCCACCAACCCTGTACGAACCTACTCTCGGATATACCGCAGAGCCACATCCTCGATCTGCGTCGCCTTGATCCTCTCCATCAAGTCTGACTGTATTTGAAGGCCCCACAACTGCATCTTTACTTCGGGCACGATCACCTCAATCCCAAGGCTCTCCAAGTCTGCAAGTAAGTGTCGATCTATAGTCAAACACATGGCTGTCGGATACCTACTCAAGGTATCGGCAACCACGTTGGCCTTCCCTGGGTGATACTGAAGTAAGATATCAAAGTCCTTCGTCAACTCTAGCCATCTGCGCTGTCTCATGTTGAGCTCTTTCTGTATAAACACATACTTCAAGCTCTTGTGATCTGTGAAAATATCTACCCTCTCTCCATACAGATAGTGCTTCCACAACTTCAGAGCAAAAATCACTGCTGCTAACTCCAGGTCATGGGTAGGTAGTTCTTCTCATGGGGACGTAACTGCCTGGAAGTATAGGCAATCATCTTCCCATGCTGCTACAAGACACAACCCAGCCCCTTTCCTGAAGCGTCACTATAGATAGTGAATCCTCCTGAACCTGAAGGCAATGTCAGAATCGGAGCTGTCGTAAGCCGCTTCTTCAATTCATCAAAAGCTGTCTGACACTCCTCTGACCAAACATACTCAGCATCCTTCCGTGTCAACCGAGTCAACGGCTCTGCAACCTGGGACAAATCCTATACAAATCTCCTATAATATCCTGTCAGCCCCAAGAAACTCCTGATCTCTGCCACTAAAGTCGGTGCAGACCAAGCCTCAACTGCTGTGATCTTTTTCGAGTCCACTGAGATACCATCTCCAGTCACCACATGACCCAAGAAGTCAACTCTGTCTAGGAAGAACTCGCACTTCGAGAGCTTGCCATACAATCTCTCCCTCCTGAGTGTCTCCAGAACCACTCTCAAGTGCTCCTCGTGCTCCTCCTCTGTCTTAAAATATACCAGGATATCATCAATGAATACCACCACGAACTTGTCCAAGTACTGGTGGAACACCTTGTTCATTAAGTTCATAAACACTGCTGGTGTATTGGTCAGCCCAAATGGCATAACCAAAAACTCAAACTGCCCGTACCGTGTCCTGAAAGCGGTCTTGGGAATATCCTCCCCCTTCACCTTCACCTGGTGAAACCTGACCTCAAATCAATCTTGGAGAACACCCGAGCTCCGCTCAACTGATCAAAGAGATTATCGATCCGCGGCAGTGGGTATCTGTTCTTGATCGTCAGGTTGTTGAGTGCTCTGTAGTCGATACACATCCGTACCGACCCATCCTTCTTGGGTACGAAGAGTACCGGTTCACCCCAAGGTGAAGAACTCAATTGGAAGAAGTCCTTGTTCTATAGCTCATCCACCTGCTTCTTCAGCTCTACCAACTCACTGTTGTTCCCTCGATAGACATGCTGAGAAATAGGTTCTGCGCCGGAAACCAAGTCTATCGAGAACTCTATATCCCTATCCGGTGGAAGCCCTGGCAACTCCTCTGGAAATACATCCATAAACTCTACGATCAAGGGATGTGGAGCCACCTGCTCCTCAACTGAAGCTCCACAGAAGACTCTGCTGTCCTCCTCTGCCTGTCGCCGGGTGTACTCAAACTCTGGCTCTCCTGGCACCCCAAATAAAACTCTACCCCCTCGACAAACAATGCGGGCGTGATGTCTACTCAACCAGTCCATACCTAATACAATATCGTATTTCGGTAGTGACATGACGAGCAAACTTACCCCTAACTCTCGGCCTCCCAACATAACGCTCTGCCCTCTGCAAACATCACTCACGAGGATAACCCCACCCCCGGTCGTGATCTTACAGGTTCTAGGTAATGGTTCAGATACCAGACTGTGTCTAATAGCATAAGATACTGACATAAAGCTGTGGGAAGCCCCGGAATCAAAGATTGCAAAAGCTGGAATGGAGTCAAAAAGAACCGAACCTGCTATCAACTCCCCTACGGCCTCTGCATCCTCGGCCGCCATGGCTAAAGCTCGCCCCTGCTGTCCACCTCATACCTGCTGCTGGTGCTGGTGGAACCTCTGCTGCTGGGTCTGCAGTGGCCCCTTCAGCTGCCCTGCTGGAGCCTTGGCTGCCCCAACTCCTTCTGGTGCTGGACGCATCGTCGTAATTGGACAGTCCCGCATCTGATGGTCCGCCGAACCACACATCAAGCACCTACCAAGTCTCTTCCTACACTCCTCCCACTTGTGCCCAGGCTTCTTACAGAAAGTACAACTGATAGCCTGCTGCCTGGGTGCCTACTGCCCTCTCTGCTGCTAATGTTGTACCTGCTGAAAAGGTGCACGGCCTTGATGCTGATACTGCTGAACTGGCCTCTGTGGCTGCTGATGCTGGAAGTGAGGCCTCTTGGCCTAGCCCTGACTGCTGCTACCACCCTGGAAGTCACGACCCCTCTTCTGCTTCAACCCTAGGTCATCCTCCGCCGCCATAGCCCCAGAAAATATCTCCGCAAAGGTAGCATTCCGGTCACTCTTAGTCAGCGACCGAACCTCTCTAATCAAGCCTCGGCAAAACTTTCTCGTCTTCGTCTTCTCAGTCAAGTCATCTATAAACATGGCCAATCTACAAAACTCTCCAGCATACTCAGCTACCGTCTGGTTTCCCTGAACGATACCCTCAAACTGTGCTTCGATACCTTCCAAGGCCATATCAGAAAAAAACTGCTCCTTAAACAGCTCCTTAAACTGGGCCCAAGTCTGGCCCTCAACTCCTACCCTGTGATCTGTCTGATATCACGCACGGGCTAAGTCCTGCATCTGACTGCCCGCCGCCTAGATCTGGAGTCGATCTGGTATCTCCGCTAGTCGAAATATCTCCTCGATATGCTCGATCCAGTCGTCGGCATAATGGATGCCCTCTGTGCCCAGAAACTCTCGAGGATGCATCTTCTGAAAGTCCTGTATGTCCTTCCCCCTCCTACGGGGCTACTGCTGTGCCCCCTAAGCAGTCACTATCTCAACCATAGTGTGAACCAGCTGGTGCGCCTCGTCTATTCCCTGACGAAAATCGGCAGTCTGCCGCTGCTTCTGCTGCTGCTGGGACTCCAGAATCCTCTCCACGAAGGAGAAGAGATGTGCAGCATCTACCATCCCCGCAGGCGGAGGCTGCTACGGTGGAAGGATCTCAGGAATCACAATGCTCGGCCTCCTGGCTGGTGGAGGTGCTCCTCCAAAAGCTGCAGAAACACCGACTCCTGAGGGCTGTACTGGCCCTGTGGCACCGGGAGCTGGCTGCTGCTGAGGTTGAGAGGTGCTAGACCCCTCTCCAGCGTCTCCCGGTTCGGGGCGATGCGATCTCGTCTCAACCATCCTGGATACACAGATCAAACAAGAAACAATTACTGAGAATGAGTCAAAATATCAAAGGAGAAAAGTTTAAAATTCTAAGGAAGACAATAAGCAAAAAAATAGATATACGGAATCTGATAAGGAGTTTTTCCTGGTACGATTGAGTACCTTCAAAAAATATACTAATTCCTACTGCAGGCTGCAGCGATATTCTAGTTCGAATACCACTATATTTCTAAACTAGGATCTGTATGGGCCACCACTAAAAATGTGTCACGACCCGCACCCTAGAGTAAGGGCACGAGACGTGGGTACGTCCAGCCTACGCCGCAGTATCGGCGGTAGAATACTGTCCTAGGTCAACATCTAACAATATAAAGGTACATGTACAGTATATACTCTCCGAATGGAGGTGACATAGCAGATACAGTCTCAATCACAACTAAGGTAGAGCATGATAAAAGATAGATAGATAGATAACCAGAATGAAAACACAGAGATACAATCCAGAAGTCTAAGTGTCTAAATAAGTACATATCCCAAATCATCTCAGAATCAATATACAGTAATCTAAAAAAGTAAAGACATCCTAATCTAAGGGAGTGTCATCAACTGCTAGTGGGTCCTGCTGCTGGTCCAAGTCACAGCAATCCTCTAGGGTCACACCGTAGTACGTAGGGCAGATCGCCTCAGCCTCGTCCTCTGTAATATTTCAATAGGTCCAGTCAGGACAGGAGCGAGCACAGTACATCTCAACAAATCATAGCAAGTCAGGAAATATAATCATGCTAGAGAGTAAGATACAGGAAACTGAAAGAATAACATGATAAAAAAAGAAGACTGTAAATAAATAGATATAATATATAAAGAACCATCAGCGACTAGTGATTCAGAGCACAAGATGGTTATATAAACGGCACGATGTTGCACACGAGTAATCTAAAGAGGTTGCACACGAGTAATCTACTGGATTGATTACATAACCACTTCTACTCCCCCGCCCTAATCAATACACAAGGATCTAACCAAGTTATGTTATCGTACACGAAGTATAGTCGCACACGAAGATCATGTGAGCACATGAGTATACACGATTTCACACGATTTGCACACGAAAAGCACGAACACAAGGAGTACACGATGCTCATGATAAAGTATACGAACACGAAATATCCGATGTATCCGCTAAGGGGATAACATCGTACAACAAGATCCATATAGTACTAATCTGTATTTCCAACGTGTCAGCATCATATAAAGTAATCTAAAGCAGGAAATATACTCCTAATACAGGATATGACATGATCAGAGAATGTACTCGCCTGTATCCTGAGTATCTGTAGAGTATCTACTGTCCGAGGAGTGGTGTCTGTCTCCTATAGAACAGTACAAGTCACTATAAGTCTAAAATGATAATCAGATGCATTACAATGCATTCTATATAAATCTAGGTCAATCTAGACCAAAGTCAACTCTTGGTCAACTCTGGTCAACCCTAGAAGTCAAACTAGGTCAACTAAGTCAAACCTGAGTCAAACAAGTCTATACTAGTCTAACTAGTCTATTCTAGCAAGCCCACATCAATTCTAGACTATACAAGTCTAACTAGACTCTATACTGGCATTCAAGCCACACCCATAGGCTAAGAGTCCTAGGATATAGGCTATATCATGCCTATATACCAACCACATATCACTTATACACATATCAATATATATATCTAATATAATATAGTACACCCAATATAATATATAGGCTACCTATATGTGCATCTCACATATATATATATATATATATATATATATATATATATATATATATATATATATATATATATATACATGTGTATATATACATATACATGAAGGATAGAAAAAAGGAAAGGTGATGGTGTACATGTGTGTGTGTGTTGAGAGTACAAGAGGGTGTCAATGTAAATTAGATACATGTGTGTGTGTGTGTATGTGACATGAGAGTGTGTATGTGTGAGTGTCACATAGAGTTATGTAACAGTGTCATGAGAGCATGTGTGTGTGAGGGTGAGGCATGACAGTTGTGTAGCAAAGTGAATATGAATCAGTCACAGGTATTCAAAAAGGGAAATCAACTCTCAGTTATGGGGGTCCAGTCAATTTAATTGACAGTTAACATATAACAACAGTGAAGTAAACCTGTGAACAGTGAGGGAACCTGGGAACTAGTGAGTGTACATGGATATACATTGACAGTTCATCTATAAATCAAAATCAGTTGACAGGAATTTAGTAAATCAAACCATCATTCAATCAACCAAACAAGCAATGCAATGTATGGAGAATTAACATTCAATTTCAGTTTTATGAAGAGAACATGACAGTTAAATAGGAAATGAAATCGATTCTCAGATTTTGATGAGGAAATGGAAACCAATTCTCAGTCCCTAATCTAACAGTGGACAACACAAACATTTAATGAACATTGAATCTAAACTTCTATCAGTTAAAAAAGGAATGAATCAATACTCAGATTATTAAGGAAATGAATCATTCAAATTTCATTCGATTTCAGTTTGAAAGGAAGAACAATATATCAGTCATATATTAAAAGCCCAACTCATTCTCAAATATTCTATTTCTTATATCATAAACCTATTCGAATAAGTAAATCGAATTATCAGGTATCAATGCATATGTAGGATCACTTGCCAGCTGAAAACATAGTTAAAATTAGATTAAAATAGGAATTAAAGTTTAGGAAAACTGAAATAGAAATGTATCAGTCCATACAGTCCATTCCACATATCTAAAATCCCATTTCATAACATCAACCTATTCTAATATGTAAATCCGAACTAACAGAGATTATTAAACATGTCCAGGACCTAAATTAGCAATTTAATCATAATTTAAACAATTAAAATGGAATTTAAACACAGGAAAAATAATCAGACTAAATACAGTGTAAACCAGCCTCGTGCACGTGTTCATCGACCTCGTGCACGTGACACGACACGACACAAGCCCTGAGCTTGTGTTCCAGTGTCGAGTATGTCTAGGTCTTGGGTCCTGACACCCTGATATGGGTCTACGATACGTGTGTCAGTGACACGATACACGTATCAGTGCCAAAAAGTCGGCTGAACCCACGCAGTGCACGGCCAGTGCACTTGTAAATGCGTATCCGACACGACATTAGGACTCACGAAACTTTGGGAGCCTCGTGTCAGTGTCAGCCCCAACCCGTGTGTCGAGTTTTCCGTGTCTATATGGTGTGTCCAGTGTGCTGTGGCCCCCGAGTAGCAGGGGACTGCTACGCGCGTACGTGTGTGCTGAACCAAGTGTGTTCCCGTATCCAATACGACACGACACGAAACCACAACCACCTCAGTCCAACAAAAATTGACAAGCAACATCAAACCCTAAATTTTTATTCAAACAGAAACAACAAACGAGAAAGAAATGCCCACTGTGGCATTTCATCAAATACTTAGTTAGGCACACTGATACGTGTCCGATACGGACACGTATTGGACACAAAACCTAGCAATAACTATACCACTAGTTAGGGTAGTCCTAGGGCTTCCTATTTATGCATTTAAATCACTATTTTATGGAGAGGATTAGGAATTATCTAGGTGTGTGAAAAAGCCCAAAAAGTTTCAAAGAGAGGTGTTCCTCTTGCTATCCAAACTCCTCCAAATTGCTCCTCCACTGAAATTTCTCACCATAGTCAGGAAATACACAGAGATTAGAACCTATTGCAAGAAATTTGAAAGAAAAAGGAGTTGAAATGGAAGAGATAGGGATTGGGGAAAAATGGGGTTTACCTCTATTTTCAAACTTGATATTTCCTAAAGGAGGGTAGCCCTAAGTGGAAGAGACATTAAATAGAGTAAGAATACCTAGGTTTGGCTGGCCAAGTAGTGTAGGGCTAGGGTTAGGGTTTCACTAGTTAGGTTATGGGCCTCTATGGGCCTTAAGCTATAAGTCATGGCTTATGAAATCACAAGTCATTAACCAACCCATTCATTAATCATATTTCCCAAATTTAATCCTAATGACTAGATTATCATTAACTTAGGTTAAACTAGGGTTTCATAATCTAACCAAGTGGTCATGAATAGGGTTAGCTTCTAGGACAGTCTCCAAAGTCACCATGAGTCAAAGTCAAGAATAGCACTAAATTAAATTATACTAAAAATCACTTAAATTCCAATAATTCTATTTAATACTAAATAATTCCAAATAATTCCCAAAATTTCAAAAATAACCAAATTACCCTCAAGCTAGAAATATGGTAGTGATATATAAGGATCTGCAGGAGTATGTTTGGTGGTATGGGATGAAACGAGAGGTTGCCAGATTCGTTTCTAAATGTCTTGTGTGCCAGCAAGTCAAGGCGGAGCACCAAAGACCAGCAAGATTACTCCAGCCTTTACCTATTCTGGAATGGAAGTGGGAACACATCACCATGGATTTTGTCTCTGGTTTATCGCGTACACCCGATGGCAAGGATGCTATTTGGGTTATTATGGACAGACTGACGAAATCTGCTCACTTCATTCCGTTTAAGGTAGGGCTGTCGACCGAGAAGCTTACAGACCTCTACATGCGACAGATTGTGCGGATTTACGAGGTACCGGTGAGCATTATTTCAGACATGGATAGCCGCTTTACATCATATTTCTAGAGGAGTCTACAGCTGAGCTTGGGTTCACAGTTGAAGTTCAGCACTGTCTATCATCCACAGACGGACGGACAGTCCGAGAGTACCATTCAGATATTGGAGGACATGCTACGATTTTGTGCACTCGACTTTGACGGTTCGTGGAAGGATCACTCGCATCTTGTGGAGTTTTCCTATAACAACAGTTATCAGACTAGCATCGAGATGACACCATTTGAGGCACTATATGGACGGAGATATTGCACACCTCTATCTTGGGATGACGTTGGCGAGAGGACTTTGCTTGGACTAGAGATGGTGGTAGATTCGGCCGAGAAGGTCAGATTAATCAGAGAGCGTCTCAGAGTTGCACAGGATCGGCAGAAGCACTGGGCAGACAGTAACAGACGGCCTCTGGAGTTCGCAGTTGGGGATAGAGTGTTCCTGAAGATCTTGTCGACCAGAGGCAGCATTCATTTTGGTAGAGGCGGGAAGCTCAGTCCCAGATTCATCGAACCCTTCGACGTGATGGCACGGATTGGCTAGGTGGCCTATCGACTAGCGCTTCCTGCTAGCTTGGAGGGAGTGCATGACATTTTTCACGTGTCCCAGCTTTGACGCTACATTCCAGATCCGAGCCATGTGGTGTACTACTCAGAGCTAGAGGTAGGTCCGAGCTTGACCAACGAGGAGCAGTCGGTAGAGATCCTTGATCGGAGAGAGAAATAATTACGGAACCAGACTATATCGCTTCTCCGGGTCATGTGGAAACACACTCTCCGGGAGAGTCCACGTGGGAGCGCGAGGACGAGATGCGAGAGCGCTATCCTAGTTTGTTTACTTGATTGTATTTTAGTATTTTAAAATTTCTATTTTTCAATAAATATTTTGTGGTGTTTGGTGAAACAATTTTGGAGTATTTTCTGAATTTCGAGGACGAAATTTTTAGGGGAAAAGATTTGTGACTCCACATTTTCAGTTTAAAATAATAATAATAATAATAATAATAAACATATGTGTGTGTGTGTGTGTGTGTGTGTGTGTGTGTGTGTGTGTGTGTGTGTGTGTGTGTGTGTGTGTGTGTGTGTGTGTGTGTGTGTGTGTGTGTTTATATTATTTGATAGTTTAGAGTTGTATTTTCTATAAATAATTATTGTATGGTAATAATATTAATTGTATATGTGATTGGGCTGTACCCAGCCCAAGTAACTTAGCCCATGGCCATTTCTTTGCTAATAAACCAGGAGAAGCTATTTTATAATTGTGTTGATAACAACCTACTATGCATCACTTTGGAAAATTCAAATTTTCCCTCTCTTTCTAACCACTGTTAAATTTGAATCCCTACTCCACTACTTCTAACGGTCTAACAGACTGGCATTCTTTTCCATTTAGGCAAAAGAAGGGTGACTTGTGTTTGGCGGGATCCTTGAGGGAAGTTTTTAGATTTGTATTTTCTCGGATTACTCTACCAGACTGTTGTATGAGTAATTTTTTGGCCACAGTTTAGTTTGGTAGTTGAGATGGAATGGTTGTTTGTCGAACATTTAGAGAGGAGTTGTGCAGAGACTAGCAAATACAATTGCATGATAGTTTAATAGCAAGGATATGTACAGAATCACTCTTGCAAACTCTATGAAGAAAGAACTGCATGTGTTCATTCTAGGTGGAGTTGGCTTATAGAAGAACTTGATGTGTTAATGTTAAGGATTAGTTAGTTTCCAATTGTCCTATATAGGGTTATTCTATTAATTTTGTTTATAAGAATCATCTATGATATTAATAAGTATTTTAAGAGCTTTATTTTGAAAAATAATTTGATATTTAATATTTCTATCCTACGAGCCATACCAGGTTTGCTAGACTCATAATTAACAGTTAAACTAGGGAAATAACTAATTGGTTAAAGAGGTATTACCAATTAGCAATAAATTAGCTAATGGTTAATGATTAGAACATAACCAACTTGTACTTAATTAAACAGGAGGATATCCAGCATTACTATCCCCACTTGATCACCCTGAGCAAGGCAAGTATATTCTTCGGACTTGTCCATTACTTCATGTCTTTTATTCATGCATGTATCTCCTGGTTGACACGATGTTTAACAAGATTGTCTTGTATCTTGTTCCCTGAGTTTACTTGAGTCTGGGAGAGAAAATACTACAGATGTGTGATCAAACCCGAGTTACTATTCATGTAAATAGCTTAGGCCCCGCATTGTGCACGCGGGACCGAAGTCGTACCATTTCATATTCCCTGAATCTACCCAAGCCGATCACACACTCTGGATGTATTTCGATATATTGCACACATCAGGATCAATGTGTATCTCATGTTCAGGTTTTATTTCATGTTCTCTGTATTTACTTTTCAGTTTTCATGTTCAAATTTTATGTCATGTTCTTATTTCTCGTACTTTATATTTTCCTGTATTCATTTTCATACCATGATGTTCATGTTCATTTCCTTGGATATACTTAGCTCCGCTCCTGACCAGGATATGTTGTAGGTGAGTTAGAGGCTATCTGTCACACTTATTACAGGCAGGAGCCTGGAGGCACCTATGAGCTAGCCGAGATTTCTCAGGACTTAGAGGCTGAGGAGGCCTAGTATCTACCTTTGTAGTTCATTTGGACTTTGTATTAGAGACATCAGTTTACTTTTCATTTGCTGGAAATGTAATAACTCTTAGACTTGTACTTGATTTTAGGATTCGATATTAGATGTTGTGGTTTATATTCATTATTATCTGGACTTGTAGTTTTCCCTAGAAATTGGTACAGCTTACTTCATCGTGTCTAACGATGAAGGCTGGGCATGTCCGACTCGTATCCGATTATTCAAAAGCGGGTCGTAACACAATCAAGAACAAATATCCTCTACCAAGGATAGATGATTTGTTTGACCAACTCAGAGGAGCGACAGTATTCTTGAAGATTGACTTACGATCAGGATACCATCCGATCAGAGTCAGAGAGCAAGACATCCCGAAGACAGCGTTCAGATCAAGATATGGACATTGGGAGTTCCTTATTATACCATTTGGAGCAAATAATACGTCAGCCGTATTCATGAACCTCATGAATCGTATCTTCATGCCTTATTTGGATTAGTTCGTGATAGTGTTTATAGACGACATCTTGGTCTATAGCAAGAGTGAGGTGGAGCATGAGCAGCATATCTGTGTAGTTCTTTAGATTCTCAGGCAACACCAGTTGTACGCGAAGTTCAGTAAGTACGAGTTTTGGCTTGATCGTATTTCATACTTAGGTCATATCATCACCAAAGATAGAGTGGAAGTTGACCCCCAGAAGATAGTGACTATAGAGACATGGCCCGTTCCCAGTACCGTCGCAGAGGTTCATAATTTTCTAGGATTGGAGGGCTATTATCGGTGATTCGTATCAGACTTTGCTAGGATTTCAGTACCCTTGACTCAGTTGACCCGCAAGGATGTGTAGTTTACTTGGACAGCAGAGTGTCAGAGTTTATTTGAGAAGTTGAAGCGAGAATTAATGACGGCCCCCATTCTCACTCTTCCAGATGGGACTGGAGAATTTTTAGTTTATTGTTACGCTTCAGGCAGAGGATTGGGAAGTGTATTGATGCAAAATGGGCATATAGTAGTTTATGCGTCACGTCGGCTTCGTGACCATGAGAGGAATTATCTTACCCATGACTTGGAGTTAGCAGCAGTAGTTTTTGCATTGAAGCTTCGGAGGCATTATTTATATTGAGATCGGGTGGAGATTTTCACCGACCACAAGAGTCTGAAGTATGTATATACCCAAAAGGATCTTAACATGTGTCAAAGGAGATGGCTAGAGCTACTTGTGGATTACGACATCAACCTGCAGTATCATCCTGGGAAGGCCAACGTAGAAGCAGATGCATTGAGCAGAAGAGTTGGAGTTTATTTTCTAACAGCCCAGCCAGAGTTATTAGCAGATCTTCAGAAGATGGGTATTGAAGTTATCCTTCCTACCAATGTGGCATTGATGGCCAGAATGCAAGTTCAGTCCAGCATAGTTGAGAGGATCAAGATGGCGCAATCAACAGAATCCAAGCTTCAGCGGCTCAGAGCAGAGTGTGAAGCAGGACGAAAACCAGAGTTATATATTTACGAAGATGGTACTCTCCGACATGGGAGGCATCTTTGTGTACCCAGTGGTGATATCAGACAGAAGATCATGGCAGAGGCTCACAGTTCACAGTATTCAATTCATCTCGGTGGCACGAAGATGTACTGAGACATCCGTCAGCATTTCTGGTGGAATGGCATGAAGAGGGAAATAGCCCGGTTTGTCTTCCGATGTTTAGTTTGCCAATAAGTTAAAGCTAAATATCAGTGACCAGCTGAACTTCTTCAACCTTTACCGATCACAGAGTGGAAGTGGGAGCATATAACCATGGACTTTATATCTGGGTTACCTAAATCCTCGGCTGGCAGGGATGCTATATAGGTTATCGTTGATCGGCTCACGAATGTAGCTCATTTTCTTTCTTTCAAAGTTGGTCAGTCGACGGATCAGCTACCAGAGGTGTACCTCAGTCAGATTGTCAGATTTCATGGAGTGCCAGTTAGTATCATATCAGACAGAGATTCAAGATTTACATCGCACTTTTGGTGGAGTCTTCAAGGGAGTTTGGGGACTCGTCTCAAGTTCAGTTCAACCATATCATCCACAGACAGATGGTCAGTCAGAATACACGATTTAGAATCTTGAAGATATGTTGCGATCTTGTACGTTGGACTTCAGTGGTTCATGGGAAGATCACTTGCACCTAGTGGAGTTCTCTTATAATAATAGTTTTCAGGCCAGTATCCAGATGGCACCTTTTGAAGCATTGTATGGCAGAAAGCACAGATCCCCGTTAGCCTGGGATGATATAGGTGAGAGACAGATGCTTGGTCCAGAGATGATTATGCAGACAATCGAGCTGGTCAGACAAGTCAAAAATCATCTTCGAGTTGCCCAAGATCGCCAGCGCCATTGGGCCGATTCTCATCGGCGTCCCCTTGAGTTTTCAGTCGGCGACCACGTGTTCCTTAGGATCTTACCTACCCGTGGCATCATTCGATTCAGCGTACGGGAAAAGCTTAGTCCTAGGTATATAGGGTCGTTTGACATTCTCGAGCGAGTAGGTGATGTGTCCTATCGTCTTGCTCTTCCGCCGTCGTTACGTGAGGTACATGACGTGTTTTATATATCCCAATTATGACGGTATATCCCGGATCTGAGCCATGTCCTTGATCGTTCAGAATTGGTTGTTGGTACCAACCTTTCATATGAGGAAAGGACCGTATCCATATTGGACCGAAGAGAGAAGGTACTCAAGAACAAGACTATTAGTTTAGTCCGTGTTGCTTCGGGTCACCACTCTTTAGGTGAGTCAACGTGGGAGCATGAGGATGATATCCGATCGCGATATTCCCACATATTTGACTAATAAGGTATAATGTCTTCCTTATGCCTTACGCTCTTAATTCTTTGCTTGTATGAACGATTGCTTGATTGGTTGCTAGTCGTAGAATTGCTTGTGCTTTAGTATAGCTTGCCCCGACATCTCTAGCCTCTTGATTAAATTCCGAGGATAGAATTCTTTTAAGGTGGGTAGAGTTGTCACTCCCGTTTTCTGTTGTACGTATTTCCAGTATACGTATACGGATTTTGACCCTTATTTGGACTTGACCTGCTAGCCTAGTCTTGGTTGGTCAAGACTGGGCTTGGTTTATTTTGGTTTAGCTTGGTTTAATTTGGTTGGGTTATCATGTTGAACCCCCCTTTCTTTATAAACCAATTTCTTTCTCTCTCTTCCTTTACTCTTTATTTTACTTCTTCTTCTTCTTCCACTTAACTCTCCCACCAACCTAGAGAGCTAGTCAAGTGCTAGCTTGCTTCATGAGAGAACTCCTTTCTATTTGTTCTATTTTCTTTCTTACACGATTTCAAGACACTTTAGAACTTAGCATTTTTCGATTTGGTGGATATTTTCTTGTAGATCTAAGTTTATGTTATTTTTTATTTTCCTTGGTTTTGATCTATCAAACTTGTTTGTTTTTAAATCTAGTTGTTCCATGTTGTAGAGAATTTTGTTCTACCCTATTTTGACCTATAGAAGTCTAATTTCTGACTTAAATCGGAAGTTGGACGGAGCTTGGAAGCCATAATTTCTATGGCTCATTTTTTTAGATTTTAGAGAAGATGAGCAGTGTTGCCTTGGCCGCATGAGACTTGGCTTGGTCGCATGAAGTCTTGCCGCATGAAGTCCTGCGGCAGTGTTGCCTTGGCCACATGAAGTCTTGTCACATGAAGTCCTACGACAGTGTTGCCTTGGATGCATGAGCCTTGGCCGCATGAAGTCCTGTGGCAATGCTGCCTTGGCCACATGAGCCCTGGCCGCATGAAATCATGTGGGCTGCATATCTTAGCTGCATGAGCTTTGGCCGTATGAAGTCCTGTGGACTTTATTGCTTGCCGTATGAAACTTTAGCCGCATGTAGTCCTGCAGACTGCATGCTTGGCCGCATGACCCCTGGCCGAATGCAGTCCTGCGGACTGCATGCTTAGCCGCATGATCCCTGGCCGCATGCAGTCATGCGGACTGTATGCTTGGCCGCATGAGTCTTGATCGCATGCCTTGGCCGTATGCCCTAGCCCCTGCATGTTCATCTTTAGTATGTAGTTTTATATTTAAATTGCTTACATTTTGTACTCAGCCTAACTTGTGACTACCCGATTTGATGATTGTGAATCTTGGACATATCTTGTATTAACTTAGCTATGAGCACGACATGATACATGAACACGACATGACAACACGAACCTGACAGGAAATTCTTGATAGTGGCCCGTTGAGGCGCACTCTTGACAAGTAACAAATAAACCTGGCATAACATGATAAGCTTGATAGTGGCCCGTCGAGGCGTACTCCTGACAAGTAATTCTAACAAGTAACAAGTAACTCTCGTCTTGACACCGTGGGTAATTTCTCTTGGTTATGTTTGTACAAGCTACAAGTCTCGTCTTGCATCATGTCTAGGACATGGATTCCTGAGTACCACGGTCAAGAATTCATACTGAATTTGGCTAGGGTAATGATTGGATAAATCAAGTAGCTCATAAAGATAGAGATATTTTGGCTACAAGTAATCCCGTTATCTGGGCGCCTTTCTTGTGGACTTGTAGCCTGTAGTCGAGTATGACACATTTCCAGCCCACTGTCATGTGTGGCACTTCTTGAAACAAGTACTATGCATACGGTCATGTGTTGCACTCCAAGTTACCTAATAATTCTTGATAACTCTTGAACTTGCGTCTGGATAACTTGGATAGTCTGCAAGACTTGTGGCCATAGGAATGTCTCATTGCATCTTGCTAGTAACTAGGCTTGTGATAACCCTAGTTAGTTAAAGTATCAAGATGTACTCTTTGCTTGGCCGTGAATGTTGGATGGAGTCCAATCCTGTCTAGTCTTGTCTAGATCCAATACATGGCTATCTCAGGACATGCTTGCTTACGCTTTACTCTTAGCAATAAATGGCTAGAGACCCGATTCTGTTCAAACGAAGGGTTACAATTTCGATCCTTGTTTGGTCTAAGGGTTATAACCTAGCTTCTGGAATAGTTCCTCGTCCTCTCGTCATTTGTTGCCTTATTTATATTTCATGTTTTTCTATTATTATTCTTGTTTATGTTCTGACATGCTGGTTTTAGTTCTTAAGTGAAGCTTTCCTTGTGGCACTTGTTCTTTCTGGGGTCTGATCCAGCTGATTTTGTATGGCCAGATTTCGGAGCAGCACCCAAGAATCTCCCAGCCTTCCAGCCAGATGGTGAACACTAGACGTAACCTGGCAACGAGTGGGTTTATTTCGCTCTCCCACTCTATTGTAAATTAATTTTTGAGGCGTTTAGCCGCCGAACAAGTGTTAACTCGTGTTGAATACTTATATTTCTTGTCTGCCTAAGGGCTGTAACATGATTGATAAATCCTATGGTTGATCTTGTATGACTGAAACTCTTGCTAGTCCTCGCAGTTTTGTACGACTAGCTTCATGATCATCTGTATATGAAATATATGCGATGCCTTACTATTGAATATCTGATGGTCTAACATCTTGTAACTATTATTACTTGCTTGAGATTGAGACACTAGGCTTGTTCTTAACCCTAAGAGACTGATGGCTTGTAGATAAACCCTCATACATCTAGACAACCGTGATCGTATATCGAGGTGGATTACACTTCTATATACGTAGCTGGCTGTGTATGTCCCCCGTTCTCCAGTATTCTAGTTCTGGGGCGTGATAGTATATGTTTTGATTTCTTTGTTTTGTAAACTTCTTCCTTGTGGTTCCCTCTCTATACGTTTTGAACTTTTAAGTTCCTATAATTGCTTCCAGGAAGCCACTGCCAGGATTTTGAACTAAATGATGGTTCTGTTTAAGTAGTGTCATATAGTAGAGGAATAAGGAGATCAGAGTATGGTTCATCTGTGTTTGTGATTTGAATCCATATATATATTGTGTTAGTCATACTTTAGCTTCCATTTTATTGATTGGGTCTAGATGTACTATGAAAGGTGTGGTTGATTTAGCTTGAATTCACTTGGGACATAAGTCATGGTGCCATGGGTTCTTTTGTACAAAGACAAATGTGCTTTGAGTATTTGATGCAGCAGCTCTTTGCTAAGTAAAGCTTGCTAAATTTGATTTGTTGTGGTTTTGAATCCACTAATTGTTTTAGGTTTTTTCTTCCTAGCTGGGTGTCAATTTCTGCCTATTACTGCAGTAAGACCTATTCATAATTTTGATGGTAAACATTAGCTTAATCTTGTGTGGATAGTTCATAGTGTGAGTTAGTTTTGAATGTATTACCAGCAGCATAGAACCTGAAGGTTCGAACCCAACAAGAGGATATTTCGTGGTGTTTGTATGAGTTAAGTTGAGTCAAACTCTCATGTTCCAGGTTCTTAGAGTGGCAGTATCCCCTTTTATGCAATCTTCACTTGAACATATTTTAGTATAATATTTTAATATCGATTTTATAAGAACTTCCTCTTCACCTAGTTAGACAGGGTGGATTAGTAATATATCTAGTTAGCCATAGTTGGTGGAGGTTATGGTTAGTACATTTAATCATACTATAGATAGTTGTGATTAAAGAATAAATAACTAGTTGATAATTGTGTAGAAATTAACCAACTTGTACCTATTAAAACCAGGTGGACAGACAGCTTAATTCCACTTTTTCGATCACCCTGAGCAAGGCAAGTACATTCTATGGTCTTGTGCATTTTCATTCATATCTTGTACTTCTCTTGATGATACGATGTGACACGATATCTTGTACTCTTGTACTTTCATGCTCTTGTACTTGTTGTCGGGGAGGAGAAATACACTAGCTATGTGACCAAACCCATGTTCTGATATTCATGTCGATAGCTTAGGCCTCGTACCGTGCACGCAGGTCCTAAGCCGTACCGATATTCATGTACTCTTGTACTTATTCCTGTACTCATCCCAGCCGGTCACATATGCTAGTTGTATTTCAAATATTATGCACATGTCATGTCTTGTACTTCAGATTCATGTTTTACATTCTTGTACTTTATTTTCTATACTTTCATATTCTTTCCTGTACTTTATATTTCATGTTCTCCTGTACTCATTTTCATATCATAGTGTTCTTGTTCATTACCTACAACTGTGCTTTGCTCCGCTCCTGACTGGATATGTTGCAGGTGTACTTGCAGGATATTGTTCTATCTTATGGGCCAGAGCCCGGGATCTTAGCTGAGCAGGATGGAGACATAACTTAGCTAGAGACTTCAGGTTTAAACTGTTTAGCTTTACTCCTAGATATTATTATTTTTAGAGTTCATAGCGTATTTTATTCCTGATTGACTCTAATATCTTTACGTTATATGGACTTATGGATTATGGTGATCTTTCTGGGATCGTTTATAGATGTTGTGATTTGTACTTATTCATATTGACTTGTTAGTTTTCCTAGCTTGGTACAGCTTACTACGTTGAGTCTTTCGACATAGGTTGGACGTGTTCGACTCGTGTCCGATTATTCGTGAGCGGGTCGTGACAGGTTTGGTGTCACCATGACCCTAATTTAGGTCATCGATGATCATGGATAAATAAATAGTATGTAGGGACTCAAATGAATGGGACATAAGTAGCACGTGTGTAGTAGGCTCAAAATGGGCCGTGTCCATATCTTGGGTCGACAAGTTTGGGTCAAAATGGTGTCTCCAATTCAAGTTGAAAGTAAATGTGACTCAGTGGGGTGAATGAAGATCGAGTCTTGTGTCAGAAAAGTTGTGCGATGAAAATGAAGCACAAAATGGTGTGTCTGAGTGGGACACGAAGGTCATGGGTGAAGAGTATCTCGAGCAAATCATGCATGCGAAATTGGTTTGGAGAAAATGACTAGTCTTGTGCTTCTAATTTGAAAGTCACGATAACGTGTATATAATCATAAATAAAAGTGGGAATTTATTAATAATTATCAAATGGCCTAAATTGATCCAAAAATTATGCGATATAAATAGGGTACAAGGAACAAGTTTGAGTGGGACATGATATATCAACATGAAGATAAACTTGTCTAGATCAAAACTCATGAAGGACGTTTCGAGAGAATGACATCTCTTGCACTCCAAAAATCAAAGTCACGAAAAAGTATATTTAATGATCAAAATAATTATAATTAAAATATCTATTGGAAATAATTACTTTAATAAAATTTAAAATAATCTCTAAAATCCAGGAGGCTTACGTCTTGTACAACAACAACAACAAAAAATAAAAGCTTAGCGCTCTTAGTTATAAAAAAAATCCTTCCATTCTTCTCTTCCACCAATTTCTTCTCTCTCTATAATTTTCTCTCTCTCTAAATATGTTCCTCCTATCTAGCTAGTTGGCCTACCACAATTAGGGCTGTAAAACGTACAAAGCAGTCATTTGTCTGTATGAGCCCGGCTCGATAAATGGTTCGACCGCGGGCCGTTCGATTGAATTGACGAACAAAACTTAGACATTTTTTTGGTCCATTTAAAAATCGGACCCAGACACGGTCATATCCATTTTCGGTCCGAATTTGTTCGCGGACCGTCCGATAGTGGAGACTCCTTTTGGTTTTGCATCAATTATGTCATATCATTTTTGTTTCGCATCAGTTTTTGGTTATCCAGTCTAGATTTTCGTTAACCTTTTACCATTGTTTGTTGTATTTTATAACATTCACTCAACTATGAAGGTATCTTGATAAAAGAACAGCTTTTGGTAATATATTTAATTTGTCTGCGGACCGCCTGATTGAATTAACGAACAATGGTTGTCCGTCCGTCCGAACTCATTTTCATTTTCGGACCGAACACGGACAGTAGACTGTCCGTGTCCGTCCGGCTCGTTTACACTCCTAACCACAATTCCAACAAAGTAATATTAGAGCGGTTGGAATATCCAACAACCACTACCAGCCCATATATAAATGAGACGATGAAGATAAATTTTCAAAAATATGTCAGCCAAATTTGATTTGAATGAAGAGAACATACACGTATACATCAATTATTGGGGTAAAATGTGAATTTCTTGTTTAAAAATCTTAGTATTTAAGAAGAAAGAAAGAGAGATTTTAAACTTTCATATTAATCTAATGAACATCTATTCTCATCAAGACACACATTGTGATCTTTGCCAGGTAGTGAGGTAGTCCTTACTCCTTAGCAAGAAAAACTAATTAGGAAGTGTGAAATTGTATATATATATATATATATATATATATATATAATATATATATATTCTCCCATGGTCTTCGTCTCCTTCCCTCCCGAGCAACAGGACTTTCTCCGCTGGACGGCCTAGGACGGCCGCCCCCTCCCCCGGCTTCGCTCGCGCGCCTCAACGTCGGCCGTCTCCGATGCTGCCCCCCTGGTCGCCGGAGGTGTTGGAGTGGCTCCGCCAGCTTCACCTCCTCTACTCGCCCCCTCCCGTTCCTATCTCCCCTGCCTCGCCTGCTCCGCCCCCCGCGTCTCCTGGAGCTTCTCCTCCGCCGGATCCGAGGAGCAGCTCCCCTTCCCCTGCTCTGTTCTCGAGCGGTTCGCCCTCTCTCTCGCTGCTCGTGCAGGCGGCTCCCCAGCCCCGGCGCTCGTCCCTGCCGGAGTAGGCGTTGTCGGCGTCCTGGCGCAGAGTCTTTCCGCTCCCGCCCCCTTGATTTCGAACCCAGCCTTTCCCCCCTCGGGAGCAGCGCCCCTCTGCTGGGCTGGCATCGGGCCCCCCGCCCCTGAGCACCTCGGGTCCCGTTCCCTCGTGGGTTCGCTCCCCGAGGCTTCCTACCCCCTTTGCGTGGAGACCCCCCCTCCTCTGCGCAAGTCGAGTTTGGCTCCTCTTTTGCGCAGATTCACTCTCTGGTGGCCTCCCTCATGTCACAGCAGTACCAGATTGCGCAGGCACTCGGTGGCCTCCTCACCTCTGCGCAATCTAGTGCCTTCCTTCCCCCCCTCCTGGGGCGCTACCCCCCCCCCCCCCTCTCAGAGGCGCATCCCCTTCCCCTCCCCCCGCCTCTCAGCGCGTACCCCACTCCGTCCCCCATCGCCCCTGCGCCATCCAGTCGATCCCGTGGAGTCTCTGTAGCCCAGCGCAATCCAGCGGCCTCCCCGGACCCCTACCTCTCCTCTGGCTTCCCCGTCCACCCTAGCTCGCCTCCGCCTCTCTCCTCACCCCCCGGCCCCGAGCCCGCTGTTCCCCCTGCATCCCCCCCTCAGGCGGCGCTCGGCGCCCCCGCGCCCCCGGAGCGAGCTTCCGCCATCCCCGAGGTCGCCCCCTCCGGCTTACTTTCTCCCCCTGTGGCCCCCCAGGGTTCCTCCCCCAGGGTGGTCGTCCCCCCCTCTCCGCCTCCTCGCTCGATAGGCATGGTCTCCCTCTCCCGTCCCCTTCCCTCCCTGCCTTCGGGCATCCACCTCCCCTGAGCGGCCTTTCTTCCTCCCGCCCTGCCCCCGCGGGCCCCGCTCCCTCCGTTCCGCCTCCCCCCTCCTATGCCGCCGTGCTTCGTCCGGACATCTCACCCTCGCAGGGCTCTATCTTCTCTGACGTCCAGCTATCAGACGTTGAGTTCCCCTACGAGCACTCCTCCCCCGTCATCCCTTTCTCTGATTTGGAACTGTCGACGCTGTCCGAGGCTTTTCCTCACACCTTCATCCTTAAATTCTCCACCGGGTGCCCCAAGCTTCCTAGGGTGCAGGAAGCGATCGCTAAATGGCATCTATCGACCGACTATCGAGTGGCACCCCTTGATCCCAGACACATTCTCCTACACCTATCCTTCGATCGCGATCACAAGACTGTGTGGTCCAAGGGAACCTGCAAGATCGACACCCACCTGATGAAGATTATCAAGTGGTCTCCTGAGTTCAACACTAAAGAAGACTCGGCCACGGTGGCAGCTTGGATTACCCTCCCCAACCTTCCTCTAATCTGCTTCGTCCCTGCGGCGCTTCAGCGCATCGCCAACTCTTTCGGGACGTACGTGGCCTCGGCGCCCGAGACAAGTAACCTCTCCAAAGCCCACTACGCCAAAATCTGTGTCGAACTTGACCTCTCTGCAGATCTACCAAACTTCATCACTATCGAGCTAGGCAACCAAACCCACATCCAACAAATCCTCTACGACAACCACATATTGTACTGCAACCACTGCCACCTCAGAGGACACCAACCCAAGCACTGCCACCGATTGCATCCGGAGCTTAAGAAGAAGACTTCCAGAAAAGAAAGCATCCTTTCGGAGGGGCAGCACCCTAAGCCGCCCCTTCTCCCTCTACCAAATTCTCACATTAGATTCGATTCCAGCATCGACGACCCTGCCCCCAGCGAACCTCCGAGCAGAGCACTGGTCCCCTTCACCCCCCAACACATATAGATCTCCAACAAATTCGCCATTCTCGACTCTGAGGACCCGGAGTCTGGAAACCCTCCAGAAGGTTCCAGCACCCACGGGACTCCGTCCCCCTCCCCCATCTCCTCGCGCGCGGAGGATGCCTCCGTCCCAGGCATAACAGACCACCAACTACTCACCTTCAGCCAGGGGGGTGACCCCCCTGCCCATTCCCCCTCCCCTGTAACTCACCAATCCTCCAGCACCATCCCTGTCGAGGACGCCCTCGCTATCCTCGGACCCGACCAAGTCAGGAGAGGTCTTTGGGTCCTAGCCGCAGGAGCTTCCCTACAGCAGCTGTTGATTGAGAGTGCTCACGACTACCTAACTATTCCCTCGGAGGACACGGCAATCGACTCAGCTGGCAATCAGATAGGCCCCTCCGACCAAGGAGAGACCCACAAGCCTCCGCCGCAGGATCCCACCTCGGACCCGGCCAACCATCACCGGAGCCAATCGGGCACCGACAAAAAAGTCACCATACTTACCAGATCCGCCGCAAGGCGGAACAAAAAACACCCCAACAATACCCCAAATGCTTAACATCATATCTTGGAACGTTCGAGGTCTGGCTAACAAACCGACATTACGGAGAATTGCCAGTCTTCGGAAAATTCACAAGATCGACATCTTCATCATCATAGAACCTAAAATCCCCTTCAAACGTCTTAAATCTACCCAGCTGGCCCTGGGCCTCCCAACGGCTATTGCTGGCAGGCACGACATCTGGATTCTCGGGTCGCAGGATGTTAAACTCGACATCATTCAGGACACCCAGCAAGCTCTCTCTTGCTGGATCGCTCACCCCACCCTTTCGGAGCGGGCTATCCTCTCTGCGGTCCACGGTAGCTGTGTCATCGCAGAACGAAAAAACCTCTGGAAAGAACTTCTCGACACCTATCTCCACAACCCCAACATCCCCTGGCTTTGCATAGGGGACTTCAACGCCATCACCTGCAGAGAAGAGAAGATCGAAGGCCGTCCCCCGCCACTTTCAGCCATGCAAGACTTCAACAACTTCATCTTCAACGCTCACCTCACTCCTCTCCAGTTCAAAGGCAGCGAATTTACTTGGTGTAACATACAGGACGGAGACCGCCGCCAATACTCCCGATTAGACATAGCCCTCACCAACGCCAGCTGGCACAGCATGAGGATCAGCTCCACCCTGTCCCACCTCAACTCTACCGAATCAGACCACGCCCCCATCCTGATAGAAATTAAAAAGAAATCCCAACCTTCCAAAAAGAACTTCCAATTCCTCGACTTTTGGACCGACCACCCGCAATTCCTGAGCATCGTGGCCGAAGCGTGGAACAGTCAAGACTCCCCTAATCCTCTTACGCGGGTCAGCAACAAGCTCAAAGCCACTAGAAAAGCCCTTTCCAATTGGAGCAAACAGGCTTTTGGGGACATTTTTTAAGCCATCCGTGTTGCTGAGGACGATGTTACCAGAGCAGAAGCCTTATTCCTTTCTGACCGTTCCCCGGTGGCCAGAAGAGCCGTGAATCTCACCAAAGCCATGCTCAAATTCAGACTCAAAGTCGAGACCGGGTTTTGGAAGCAGAAAGCAAGACTGAAGTGGGACAGTGACGGGGACAAAAACTCCAAGTACTTCCACGCCTGCGTCAACGGAAAAAGAAATAAACTTTCGATACACCATATTGCGGACGAGCGAGGCATCACCAGATTCGACCAGAAAGGGATCCAAGAGGCGGCCACTGAATTCTACACCAAACTATTCTCTAAGGAGACGGTCCACAAAGACACTTCATTCCTTGAACAAATCCCCACCATCATCACCGAACCCGACAATGCTTTGCTGGAACGCCCGCTTTCCGAATAAGAAGTGAAAGAAGCGGTGTGGGCCTTGAACGCGCACAGTGCTCCAGGTCCTGATGGCTTTTCTGGCACCTTCTTCCGTACTTGCTGGGATATCATCAAGCAGGACATCACCGAAGCGGCTTCCGTCTTCCTTGAAGGAGCTCCCTTCCCCAAAGCCATATCCAGCGCCAACCTCATCCTCATTCCGAAAAAAGACAACCCCAATTCCTTCCGTGATTTCCGATCCATCAGTCTTTGCACATTCACCAACAAAATTATCTCCAAGATCATAGCAACTAGAATGACAGAGACTCTCCCCAAAATTATCTCGGAGGAGCAAAGCGGATTCGTTCGTGGTAGGAACATCCAAGACAACATCATGCTGGCCCAAGAACTAATCACCTGCATGAAATTTCCAGCTAGAGGGGGCAACATTGCAAACAAAATCGACATGGAAAAAGCTTACGACAGACTGGATTGGGAATTCATGATATGGGTCTTCAGAGCCTTCGAATTCTCCGAGAATTGGATCAACATCGTGTGGAGATCCATCAGCAACTCTTGGTTCTCCATAGTTATCAACGGTCAAGTCGACAGTTTTTTCAAATCTAGCCGCGGAGTCAGACAGGGCGACCCTCTATCGTCCACGGTCTTCATCATTGTGGCTGACGCCCTGAGCAGAAACCTCAACAACATGGTCAACACCCCTCACTTCCAGCATTACCATACCGCCAGCGGATGCCCCACCATCACCTACCTGGCCTTTGCCGATGATTTACTCATCTTCTCCTCCGGGGACATCGGATCGATGGAGGTGGTTCACAATACCCTGCAGCGGTACTACAGATGCTCAGGCCAGAAGATCAACCTTTCCAAGAGCGTCATCTACGCCCACCACAGCATCAAAATCGAGAACGCGACCAGACTCACCAACCTAACTTCCATAGCGGTAGCCCATCCCCCTTTCAACTACCTCGGCTGTCCCCTGGTGTACGGGAGATCTAACACCAGCATCTTCGAGAACTTGATCTCCAAAATCAGGAACAAAATCGAGGGATGGCATAACGCCACCCTATCCCCAGGAGGGAAAATTATCCTCATCAATCATGTTCTCAACTCCATTCCCATCCACACCCTCGCGGCCTGCTCCCCGCCCCCAGAAGGTTATTGCGACGATAGAGAAGATCTTTTGCAACTTTTTCTGGGGGCACAACAAGGGGCAAGACAAACATCACTGGGCGAGCTGGGACACTATGGCTATCCCCACTGAGATGGGCGGGCTAGGTTTCTCCAAACTGGACCACATCGTCAAAGCATTCTCGATGAAACTGTGGTGGAAATTACGCACCAGCCAAAACCTGTGGACCAAGTTCATGAAGGCCAGGTACTTCAAACACAATTACCCAGCGACGGCCTCTGCCAACAGCAGATCTTCTGCGGCTTGGCGTCGCATTCTTCGCGGACGTGAGCTGGCAGAGCTCGCGATCAGACTCCAGCTGGGCTCAGGCGAGGCCAACTCCTTCCTGGAAAGGTGGACTGGGGACAACCTTATCCCGAACATCACCGATGTCCCCAGAAACAGCATGATCAAAGACCTTTGGAACCCAACCAATAACGTTTGGAATTGGGACAAGATTCGAGAGTGGTCAGGCTCCGACACAGTGGACAGCATTCGTCAGCATGGCCTGATCATCGGGCCCGACGCAGACAAGCTGAGGTGGTCTCCGGCTGCCTCTGGAGCATTCTCCGTGCGGTCGGCGAGAACCACGATCGGGCCAGACCTCTTCATTTCGCGTTATTGGCACTCTTGCATCCCTAAGAAATGGTCCTTCCTCTTGTGGAGAGTCATGAAAAATAAATTGCCTACCGACGACAACCTCACCTCTATCGGCTTCAGCCTAGCGTCAGCTTGTAATTGCTGCACTGAGCGCCAGACGGAATCTATATTGACCACATCTTCCAGGAGGGGAGCCTCCCTGACCGAATCTGGAGCACCCTCACCCGCCACTACAACACCTATCCTGGAGACGGGCGCTTTGTCGATCTCCTGGCCCACTGGGGTGCCCTCTTCCACGGCCACCAGATCGTTGCGGCGGCCGCCACCTGGACAATCTGAAAAAATCGCAACAAAGCGAGATACGAGGGTCTCCAATACTCCGCTGATCAGCTAATTCGGAAAATTCACAGGCAATGCCGTAAACGCAGTTCTCTCTGCTCCCACACATCGCCGGCATTCGGGCTCCCGTTCTTCCCTTAGTGTCGGCGGAAGCTTTCGTCCTTTCCCCCTGCCCTTTCTTTTGTGGCATACTACTTCCTCGTATACGTGTCTGGAGGCGGCTGCGACCATCCTTTCCCCCGTCTTTCCTTTTGTGGTATACTTTTTCCTTGTATACGTGCTAGGCTTCCGCATTTTGAGCCTTGATCAATAAAAAGAGGGATTTCATCAAAAAAAAAAAAAAAAAAATATATATATATATATATATATATATATATATATATATATATATATAAAGAAATGGATAAACTGTCTAACAAATTTAATCTTGTTCAGAAAGAAAATCGGAAAATAATAGGGAGGTTGAGATTTTGTTGCTGTGAGGAAGCTGTTTAAAATCTTCAACGTTTTGGAGAAGTTTAAGGGATTGACAGAAGTGGATTAATCCTATTTATATTATTATGTCTAGTTATCTATATTACAACAAATGAAATTAATATAATATATTAACTTATTATACTCTTTACAGCTAATTATATGATTATTCTTTTTTTTTACATTGAATCCTATGATTTATACAAATGAATAATAATTCTTTTTAGAAACATAACTGCATAAGAGTGAAATAATATCACTTAGAAAGAATGTTTGTTTAATTAATTCTTAATGACCAGAATAATGAAACCAGTATTTCTTCTTACGGAAATCCTATTTTGTCCGGAAAGTGCCCGCACGCCAACGTGTCTTCCTCCATTGGCCTCCCCTGCGTCCATCGGTCCACGCCCGCGAATTATGTGCCCCCCTTCCAACGGAGGGGCGATACTTGGCCCACGAGACAGGGCTGCGGTCCAAACCCGCGGACAACGTAGCACTGCTCTTCTTCTTAACCTTTTGTTGTAACATGCAGCAAACAATCTACCTAATTAATCTTCCTTATAATCCTATTTTTTTACTCCAACCGGTAAAAATTAAATTGGTCTGCTCATGTTTTTGTTGAGCTTAGACGCTTGTAAATAGTGTCATGTGTTGGCTCAGGAAATGGGTTAGATGCAGACATGCTGGTTTCATTAAATTCTTATTCAATTGTAAATGATTTCATTTTTGTCCAGTTATGTTCCTGAAAAATTATTATTCATATTCCTATAAATTATAGGTTTCGATGCAGAAAAGAATAATCATATAATTAGGTAAAAAAGAGTATAATAAGAATGCGTTAACATATACTAGTAAGATGCACGTACATTACATGTACAAGCATAAAAAAAATTAAAAATATTAAATATGAATTTATTATAAAAAATGTCATACTTAAGAATTGAACTCAAGCAATCAAAGAAAATACCTCCCATTTTAAAGTTAAAGTTATTTAATTATGAATATATCATATTAGGTAAATGTTTGATTAAGTTCTTTTTAAAATAATTAGTGAAGTATTTAGGTAGTTATTTAGTTTCTTTTAATTTAGTTAAATGATGATATATATAAGACTTAGGTGGCTAGTTTTGAATCGTTTCTAAGCCGTATTGTAATAATAGAAATTACTAATTTTATCTTGTAATATAGATAAGTAGATATGACATATAGATATAAAGATGATTAATCCATTTATCCTCTCCCAATCCCTCAAAGCTCTCTACAATTGTAAAGATTTTGAACTTTCGCCAACAAAATCTCAACCTTCCCATTATGTTTTTTTTTAAAAAATTTTCTTTCACTAAATTTGAATTTGTTAGACAGTTTATCCATTTCCTTAATATATATGTTTAGCCAACAAAATCTCAACCTCCCCATTATTTATATTTTGTTTTCTGATTACATATTAATTATTTTTTATTTTTATTTTCGCTCCATTATATATTTATCCACCAAAATCTCAACCTTCCCCATTATTTTCGGATTTTCTTTAAGATAAAATTTGTTAGACAGTTATCCAATCTTTAATATATATATACTTGATCCCTACGCATACAACATCACTCCTCCTACTTAGTTTTTTCTCTCCCCCTCTCTACTCCATTCTCCGTTCCTTTGCAGGTAGATTAAATATATTTCTCTTAGTTTTCTCTCTTCTTCTGAGACAATGGCGGGTGGCGGTATCGTCGTCGACAAGGGTGGCGTGAAGGACTACCCGGCAAAGATGACGATGTTCGTCTTGATGAGTTGCTTTGTTGCATCGTTCGGAGGTCTCATCTTCGGATACGACATAGGAATATCAGGTATATACTATGTTGCATGGACACGAATACGTCATGACACACACACGACAAGGACAAGATTGTATGGACACGTGCAACATTTATGTATATTTTTGGAACCAACGTGTTTTTGTTGTGACGATCGACAAATAGGTGGAGTGACGGCAATGGATTCCTTCCTGCTGAAGTTCTTTCCGAAGGTCTACCACCAGCAGCAGAACGACACGACCACGAACCAGTACTGCAAGTTCGAGAGCCATCTGCTGACGATGTTCACGTCATCGCTCTACCTCGCCGCGCTGATCGCCTCCTTCTTCGCCTCGTGCATCACCAGGATGCTCGGGAGGAAGTGGTCGATGTTCGTCGGCGGCCTCACCTTTCTCGCCGGCGCTGCGCTGAATGGGGCTGCGCAGAACGTCGCGATGCTGATCATCGGCCGCATGCTTCTCGGAATCGGGATTGGATTCGCGAATCAGGTACGCACCCGAAACAAGAACAACCGATTCATAAATTTCTTATGAACTCTGATTCTTGAACTCACTTGTTGTGGTCATGTAGTCTGTGCCACTGTACCTTTCGGAGATAGCCCCACCAAAGATCCGGGGCATGCTCAACATCGCGTTCCAGCAGATGATCACCATCGGCATCTTCTGCGCAAACCTGATCAACTACGGCACTTCCCGGATCAAAGGTGGCTGGGGCTGGCGCGTCAGCCTGGGCCTCGCCGCGGTGCCCGCCCTCGTGATAACCCTCGGGTCCCTCGCCCTCCCCGACACCCCCAACTCCCTCCTCGAGCGCGGCAAGGAGGAGAAGGCCAGGGCGCAGCTGCGGAGGGTCCGCGGCACCGAGGACATCCACATGGAGTTCGAGGACCTGGTCGCCGCCTGCGACCAGGCCAAGCTCGTCAAGCACCCCTGGGCCAACATACTCAAGAGGAAGTACAGGCCGCAGCTCACCATGTGCATACTCATCCCCTTCTTCCAGCAGATCACCGGCATGAACGTCATCATGTTCTACGCGCCGGTCCTCTTCAAGACCATGGGCTTCGGAAACGACGCTTCGCTCATGTCCGCCGTCATCACCGGCCTCGTCAACATGCTTGCCACTTTCGTCTCCGTCGCCATCGTCGACAGACTAGGACGGCGCATCCTTTTCTTGCAAGGAGGGGCTCAGATGGCCATTTGTCAGGTAAATCGATCACCAACTTGTTTCATTTAGTATTTGAACATATTTAACAAATATTTTCGGTTATTTGAAATAAGTTTTCATTTCTTTTCTTTTTAGATAATAGTGGGAGTTTTTATTATGAAAACATTTGGAACAACTGGAGTAGTTGGTGAAATACCCAAGACCTCTGCAACTCTACTGTTGGTCTTCATCTGCTTCTTCGTTGCTGCATTTGCCTGGTCGTGGGCACCCCTGGGATGGCTGGTGCCCAGCGAGATATGCCCTCTGGAGATCCGGTCGGCGGGGACGAGCATCAACGTGTCCGTCAACATGCTCTTCACCTTCTTCATCGCCCAGGCGTTCCTCGCAATGTTCTGCCACATGAAGTTCGGGCTGTTCTTCTTCTTCGGAGCCTGGGTGGTGATCATGACCGTCTACATCGCGTTCTTCCTCCCGGAGACGAAGAATGTGCCGATCGAGGAGATGCATCTCATATGGAAGAAGCACTGGTACTGGAGCAGGTTCGTCGAGGAGGGCGACAAACCCGGAAATAACAGGGACACCGCAGCGAACTAAGGCAGGCAGAAGAAGAATGAATTAGTATTTCGAGTGTGATGCAAATAGAAGAGTTTGTCAGATGTTTAGGAGTTTCTTAGATTGCAAGGGTTATTCTTATGTAGTCAGTTGTTTGTTTTATTCGGTACTGTTTGAATTATGCTTTGTTAATAATGCACACATTTTTTTGTTCCAACTATCATTGTTACTCTTCATGCTTTCTTGTCACTAGAAATTCTACTTATTACCAACAATATAATATCAATGATAGTTTTGAACTTGTGAAAACTCTGAAAACAAGACCAGATATAATTTGATCATCATTAGCCATACCATATCTATGACGGTTAAGATATCTATGACAAGGGGTACAGCTCAATTAACTTGGATATGAGCCACACCCATCTTGATAAGAGATCTATATGTTAAGATATCTATGACAAGGGCTATAGCTCAATTAACTCGTGTAGTGCTAGTCTTTAATATTAAGTCATCTTCTCTTCTTTAGCTTAGCTTATTTGTGTCCCTGCAAAAATTTTGTCTTGTCAAAAGTAAAGATTTTTCCTTAATTTAAAGGCCTTTGCCATTACCAAGACATTGGAGTATAAATTAAAGGAGTGGAAGTGGAAGGAAGTATTATCACTTCGGGAAACATATGTATTGAAAAATCTTAGTATGAATGAAATCAGTGGAAAGAAGTGTCACTTCGGGAAACGAAAAATCTTAAAAAATCATTTCCATTTCTAAAGGAATTCACGATGAACCAAAACAAATTGAGCAATTGGCATCAGACGATACGCTGCTGCATAAGAACGGCATGATTTAACGGATCAACACATATAGATAGTATGAGAAAAAAAGCCGTTAACGTCCGAATCAACATCCCATGATTAACGGATCATCACATCAATATATATAGGTAAATTGAAAAAAAAAATTTGTTAAATGTGCATCTTTTGAGTTGAAAGAAATTTTAGTCAAATTTAACAAATAAAGATTCCGACAATTTATGACTTGCTCGGCCAACTTCCTACCGTCTATTGACTGTTAGTTTTGACCGTTAAGTGACAATTATATATATATATATATATATATATATATATATATATATATAACCACCTAAACTACTCCCTTCCCTAACCTCTCCCCTCCTCCCTGCGGCCAGCGCCTCCCGCCCCCCCCCCCCCCCCCCCCCCCTCAGCCTCCCTCCTTACTCCGGCGAGCACCCCCTCCTCCCTGCCCTGGGCAGCACCCCCCCCCCCCCCCCCCCTCCTCCCTCCTCCCCCCTCCCCGTCCCCCTCAGCCTCCCTCATTACTCCGGCGAGCACCCCCCCCCCCCCCCCCCTCCTCCCCGTCCCGGCCAGCCCAGCCCCCCTCCTCCTCCTCCTCTCCACCCCGGCCAGCCCCGCCTCCCTCCTCCTCCCCGCCCCGGCCAGCCCCGCCCCCCTTCTCCCCGCACCACCGGAGAGAGGAGAGCGAGAGTGGAGGGGTAAAATGGTCATTACACATCCCACTTAACATCAGTTAACGGAAAGGAGACAAAATGAGTAGATTTTATACTTTCAGAAATTTTAATAACATGGGATCTTTTAGTACAAAAAAGGGGAATCAAACAAGAAGTTTTTTACACTTTACCCAAAATATATTGATAATGGTCTTTGAATTAGTATTAAGTTGCGACTTGGCGAGCCCATTCAGTAGCAAGTAGTCGCGAGCTTTCATTGACGTGAGCATTTTTTTTTGTTGAAAGAGAGATTCTTGTTGAAAGTCACCAGTTTCTCACCAGAATAGTTTTGTTGCACAATTCAGCGGTTGTGTCAATTGATCTCCTCTCCTCGGTGGTTGTGTCAATTGGTAGAGATTTAGGTTGGGTTTGGTTCATCATAATGTAATCGTAATCATAATCATAATGGAATTTGATTTGTAATGTAATTGAGTCTGTAATATAATAAAATTACAATTGCATTACTATGTTTGGTTAAAACATGTAAGCAAACCATGTAATGTGTCAATTGCATTCATATGTTTGGTTTACCATGTAATGTAATTGAGTTTCTAATTAAATTTTTTTTAAATACAACATAAAATAAAATAAAAAGTTAATCAATAAAAAATTTCAAAAATTAAAAAAAAAATGAGTAGCACCCCACTTTATTTACTCAATTTCAAGATACACCCCAGTGCTTTACCATAATGTAGTTCACCCCCCCCCCCACTTTGAATGGATTCCGTCCAACATTGACGGTCAACTGGGTTGACCCAATTTTGGACCAAATTATTCCCATCTTCTTTCCAAGCAGGCAGCCACCTGTCTCCCGGCCCGCCGTGCTCGACTCCCCTCCCCCGCCTCACTTAGCCCTCTGCCATCACCACCACCTTCACCATCACCACCACCACCAACCCCCCCACTGCGTTCAGTCGCCCCCGCTCCCCCGCCGCCCACGACGCCGCCCCCTCCCCCGCGCCCCACCCCTGCTCACCCACGGCGCCGCCCCCCTCCCCACCGCCTTCACCACCACCAAGGGGCAGCAGCCAGCGGCAGCGCGGGCGACGAGGTCACGGGAGGGGGGAATGAAGCGGCAAAGTAGCGGCGGCAACGCGAAGCGAGGTGGGGGCAACGCTGCGACGGTGCGCCTGACGAGGTGGGGGGCAGCAACTGCAGCGACAACAGTAGACAGCGACGGTGATGCATGACGAGGTGGGGGAGGCAGCGCTACGGCGGCACGCGAGGCAAGGTGGGGGGGCAGCAGCGGCGGGATGCGCGGCGAGGTACGGGGGGAGGGGGGCAGCAACAGAGGGACGCGCGTGCGGGAAAGAAAGACTATATGGGGGTATTTTTGTCCAAAAGTTTTGGTCAAATGAGTTAACCGTTAGTGGGAGACGATTTATGTCAAAAGTGGAAGATAAATTATATTATTATAAAGCACTAGGGTGCACCTTGAATTTGGACAAATAAAGTGGGGTACAACTCAAATTTTCTCAAAAAAAATTAAAAATAAATAAACTGAAAAAATGGTTTTGTAAAACCAAAAATGATAAAAACGAAAAAAAATGACAAACAATAAAAAAAATACCAAAAATGACAAACGAACAAAACGAAAAAAAACAAAAACCATCGATAAAAAAATGGAAAAAAAAACCAAGTACGACAAAAAAATCAAAAATGACAAAAGGGAGAAACCATAAAAGTGACGAAAAATGATAAAAAAATGTCCAAAAACAAAAAAGACCAAAAAACCAAAAAATGAAAAAAAAAAAAAAAACTAAAACGAAGAAACGACTAAAAACAAAAAGACATAAAACGACCAAAAAAGACCAAAAATAACAAAAAAAACGACCAAAACGAAAAAAGCACCAAAAGGGATCAAAAATGACAAAAAAATGAAAACAAAGAAAAACAAAGGATCAAAAATTACCAAAAAGATTTTTAAAAAAAGAGCAAAAAAAACAAAAAATCGACCCAAAACGATAAAAAGGAGCAGAAATGACAAAAACGAAAAAAAAGAGCAAAAACAAGAGGGGTTTAAAACGAGCATAAACGACCAAAACAGAGAAAAAAAAGACAAAAAAAGGCAAAAAATAATTATTTACAAAAACGTGCAAATACAAGAAAAAACGATCAAAAAATCGTAAAGGAGCAAAAAACGAGCAAAAAAAAAGGCCAAAACGATTTTAAAAGTCCAAAAAACGACCAAAAATGAGAAAAAAAAAAGGCAAAAAAGCGAACATCAACGACAAAAACATGCAAAAACGAATCGACCAAAAACGATAAAAAGCATGCAAAAACAGCCAAAGCGACCAAAGACGATAAAAAAATATGCAAAAATTGTCAAAAACGTACAAAATCGACCAAAAACGATAAATAACGTGCAAAAACGGCAAAAAAAAGTGCAAAATCGACCGAAAACGGTAAAAACGTGCAAAAGCGACAAAAAAGATTAAAAATGTGCAAAAACGGTCAAAACGGCAAAAAAAACGTACAAAATCGACCAAAAACAATAAAAAATGTGCAAAAATGTGCAAAACGGCAAAAGACGTGCAAAATCAAGCAAAAACGATAAAAAACGTCAAACGGCAAAAACCGTACAAAATCGACCGAAAACGTACAAAAAGGCAAAAGATGTACAAAATCAACCAAAAACGTGCAAAAACGGCAAAAGACGTGCAAAATCAAGCAAAAATGATTTTAAAAACGTGCAAAACGGCAAAAACCGTACAAAATCGACCAAAAACGATAAAAAAAAAGTGCAAAAACGGTAAAAGACGTGCAAAATCGACCAAAAACGATAAAAACGTACAAAAATGGCAAAAGACGTGCAAAATCAAGAAAAAACGATAAAAAGGTGTAAAAAGGTGAAAAATGTACAAAATCGACCAAAAACGATAAAACGTACAAAAGCGAGAAAGAAAAGGCCAAGAATGTGCAAAAATGACCAAAAATCGAAAAAGACTGCCCAAAATGAGCAAAAGCGGAAAAAACGAACAAAAACGACCAAAAATGAAAAACAAAAGTTCAAAAAACGAACAAAACGACCAAATTAAAGCTCAAACCTCCTCTTAAGTTGTAATGTAATCGGGATTACATAGATTTTATGATGTAATTGATTTTAGAAGAAACTGATGTAATGTAATCAAACTTGTAATCGCAATTACATTACATCTAATTTTTTTTGGTCCAACCAAACATTCGAGTTAGATTAACAACGTAATGTCAATTACATTACGTTGTCCAATCCTGCAAACCAACGGGCCCTTAGTTGAGGGCGTTGTGTAAATTTAAGCAATTTATCACAGAGAGTCGCAAACTCTTCTTAAAACAATTCGGAGGTCATAAACGAACAATTGCATATCATTAGGCATTTAACAAAATACCAACAATTGGACATCCAGAAATAAGATACATAAAGGGTAAAGTGCATTTAAACCCTCCTTAGATGTCACGAAAATGCAAATAAAGACTCGCTGATCCGAAAAAGACAGTCCGTTACGAAAATGCTCAAATCACCTCCCCCCCCCCCTCCCGCTGTTAAAATCCGTTAAAAAATGTCTTAAAAGACGATTTTGCCCCTCCTCTCCCCCCCCCCCATCTCTCTCCGGTGGTGGGGGCGGGTCGGGGGGGGGGGGGGGGGGGGGGTTCGGCGATGGCCGGCAGAGGAGGGGGCGGGGGGGGGGGGGGGGGGGGGGGGGAGGGGTTCGGGGGGCGGGTCGCCGGCGGAGAGAGGAGGGGGGGGGGTCGGGGATGACCGGCGGAGGAGGAGGGGGGGGGGGAGGGGGTCGGTGGGCAGGTCGCCGACGGAAGGAGGAGGGGGGGGGGGGAGGAGGGGGGAGGGGGACGGGTCGCCGGCGGAGGGAGGAGGGGGGGGGGAGGGGATGACCGGCGGAGGGAGGAGGGGGGGGGGGGGTCGGGGATGACCGGCGGAGGGAGGAGGGGCGGGGGAGGGGGGGGGGGGGTCGGGTCGCCGGCGGAGGGGGGGAGGGGGGGGATAGGGGCTGGTAGTAAAGGGTAGAGGGGTAGTTTAGGTAGTTTCTATTTTTTTTTTTTTTTTTTTTTTAAAGTCTTAACGGCTATTTTAACGGCCATTTAACGGATAAGGGCCATTCTAAACAAAACAGATTTTTTTGGAGATACAAACTGCTTAAGTTTTCTAAATGGTCTTATTTTGCAAACGAGACAACTCTTGGGAGGGTTTAAATGCACTTTACCCGATACATAAATGTATGTCATGTCATGTGCAGTAAAGTGTGATCCCGAGAGGAAATTATCATAAGCATTCTTCAATCTGCTACCAGTACCATTAGTAAAAGATGGTAGATTCATTAAGTAGCAAAGCAAAAGCCGGTCATTTACAAGTTGGATATAATCCCAAGGCATTTATTCTCATCAGGTTTGAGCATAGATTCATCATATTTGCAAAGCAAAAGCAGGTCATTTACAAGTTGGATATAATCCCAAGGAAAGCATCCAAAAATTTCAGAGATCCATTTCACATCTTGCACATTTCTTTCTTCAGTTTCTACTTGAAATTTTGAACAAGCCCTCACAACCAAACTTCAATACTGAAACCAAGTTCCATAACCGAAATATACGTTTACATATTACAACAATCAATCAACAACCGCACTTTACACCGAATCGACCCCTTCCACTTGCTGCCTGGCTAAGTATCTCTCCCTTCGCTCCTTCTGCAATAACAAGTGAAGAATTAAGAAAGTGCTCGACAGTTAACACTGACGTCAATACCAGAAAATTCATCCACCATTGACTTACCCATTCATCAATAACAAGCCCTTCGCCTAAGATCCTAGGGCCAGTATCTTCTGGAGGTTTTTTCCGTGTCTCAAGTGCTGCCTCGGCCTCTGCCAGCTGACGCTTCAGTTTATCCAATTGCTTTGATGACACAATAACATAATGAATAAATCAGAAATGCGCTTAGCATTAAACATGCAGCTAAACTATGCACTAGAACAGTGGAGTAAACAATTGCCAATGGAAGCTTACAGGGCTGGCACGGTCTATGTCCAAGAAGACCACTCGTAGTATTTGCTCGACGGCAACCTGGTCTTTCTGCTCGTCAAACTGTTGCAGGGAAGTAAATTAAGTTATAAAAAAAAGAGAGCAAGTAATCATCTTCAAATTGACTTGAAATAAGAATCTTGTTATCTAACTCATCATCCTAACTACAGTTACAAACAAATACAATAATAAACTGGTCATAAGCAGCTATTAAGAAACATGACACGAAGTTCTGATGTTGGAGCAAACAAAAGTTATCTTCCAAATGTCTGGGCTTTTTACACACCCTCAGCATCATATATGCCCTAAATTAGAACTTCGTCGTGGCACTTCAATATTCTTTTTCTCTAACATGGGTCCTGGATGGTTGTTCCCTCATTGCATGACCTACATTATGACGAGCAAAGGTGGGTTCCCTTGACTACTAGGGAGACTTCAAATTTTTATGAGAAGCCTTTGTTCAAGTTGCCTTTGTGCAGTATATGGCATCACAGAAGGCTGGCTTTATTTTCAAAGCTAGTCAAAGAATTTGATCATATGGCTTAGGATCTTTCAATTACTTAAATGTTCTCCAAATCACCAGTATCTTTGTGAAGTACCTTGAAACTTATCAATGAAAATCTAGTACAGGAAACTAAATATTAATGTTCGATCAAGTATCAAGCTGATATCAGCTATAAGCTGTAGCATGAAAGGGGTCTACAAATCACAATGACCAAAATTTGCACCATGATCTGGAAGGCCATTACCTAGAATATTATTTGCTGGATCCATCATATAATGTCTGATCATTTTGAATATGGGTATGTCAACAAATCCAATCTGATTAGAACCAGTCCATTGGAAAGACACCTGAACATTCGTCAAGATGTATTCAAAGTGATCTTCTCTAGTAAGATGAACATAGTACGATAGCTGCTTAAATTTCTTATGCTATGATTTATACTTACAGTACTGTGTGATCAAATTTCTTGTTTATGTTTCAATGTATTGTAGTTGCACGGATAGAATCCTGGAGCATGTACAATTGGCCTTCTTAAGATTATAAATCATAGTGCACTAAAGTAATTAGTCTTATTGGATTCAGATGCCTTGGTCCTGGTCTTTATTTCAGTTTAGAGATTTTGTAGTCATACACAAAGTATGACCTCCTCTAAAGATTAGATGAAATATTCAATAATACTATTGATAGAATTGAGGAGCATGACTAGTTCGTCTTTAAGAATTACCAACTATTAATGGGTTACAATAATTAAAGTTTCTATCAGATTTCTGTATCTATATTTCAGTTTGGAATCATTTTTTAACCATGTTCAAACTTCAAAATATCTAAAGACTATATATATGGAAGATATAATTCTGATTTATGAGACATGTCTGGGATTATTTTTGCGGGTTGTGCAAGAAATGATTGGAATCAATGATCAAGTCTAGTTGGTTTTTTTTTCTTTCTTTAGTGCGAGGTAGAGGCTGATGGACTTTATAGTTTGATCAACTGGTTAGTAAGACGTAACATATAGTTATAGTTATGATCTATCTCTTACCCATAAGGTCCTAGGATGCTGATATCAGTTACATTCTGGCACATTGCTTATGTTTACATTTACAAGAAAATGTAACCTGGTCAAATCACACTTGTTAAGAGTTTTGTAAAGATTTGTTTTCCTTATGGGGCAACCTATTACCTGGAGAAATTTATATTCCGCGTAGAATTCCCTCTGTGGAAGTGGCCATTGGCAAGTAGGAAGTTAGCGGAGGGCCAAATAAAGGAGGAAGGAGAGGAATGGGTGAAGACATGGGTTCCAAAACCTCAAGTCACGACAGGGCCAAGTTGTACATGGGGATCCTTGCTAGTTGAGAAATAAATAAAAAGTACTTTGAGCTACCTCTTATCTTTCTATCTTTTTCTAAGAAACTTCTTTTTATGTATTTACTTTCTTCCTCACTATTTATTTATGTCTTTTTTTTAGCTCATTAAATAAAATTCTTGCAAGGTCAAATTCACAGGAAACCCCTCCATTTTGTCCAATTCTCATGTTAGCCTACAGATTATATTAAATACCATAATCCATCTTATTGTATATCTCCAATATATGGTAGCCAAGCGGAAGTTTTGGGCATACTTAAAGGTTTCACAAATAGTCCTCCAGAGGACCATATCCGTGTCATTATCTTACACGTATAAGACACAATACTTCCACGACACTCATGTTCACTAAGGACACATGACTAGGTTCCAAAGGAATCCAAAACATGATTGAAAATGATTTGGCATGGCCATCATCTTTCAATATATGACTGAGATATGAGAAACAGAGAAGGTAACATTTCTTTACAGTGGATTCTTTCTACAACTTATTGGAACCTAATTACTATGCAGAACATGTGCAGATATAGATATAATTAAGATATAATGTATAAATATGTATATAAATATGCTTTCACTTGTATATATAATTGTATTCATGAGATGCATGTCCTAAAAGTTTTAAATGCTGTAATTTATGGCATGCATGTGTCCTAAAGTAATTCAAGTTTGTATCGTTTCTGAATCTGTATCTATGCAACCAGGGGCGGAGGGACTCTTTGTGTGCACTGGGCTGTAGCCCAATGCAAAAAAAATTGCTAATTTTTTTCTACTTATATTGTGGATGTCAACTGACTAGCCCAGTGGCTAGTGAGGGGTGGGCTGGAGCCTGGATGGCACTTTGCTTTCAAGGCCAATGCTAATATTTCAAGTTAGCAAGTTACCAAAACAAAATGGTGCCAGCAGGCTAGCAGCTCCCTCCTTCTCCCGAGTCCCGACCTAACTTTTCATTTTTTTTGTCCAAATTTTGTTTTTCAAGACCGAGCGGAGCGGCTCCTCCATTCCCCCGACCGCCCAACCGGCGGTGGCTGCTCCCCCCGTCCCCCGACGGCCGACCCTCTGGTAAAACTCTAACCCCAATTTTTTATAAAATCATAACCCCCAAATTTTTTGTGTTTGATTTTATGCGTCTTTGATCTTAATTTTTTGTGTTTGATTTTCCGGCGGCTGGTCCCCCGTCCCTCGACGACCGACCCTCTCCAACCCGACCGGCACCGGCACTCCGACCCTCTCCAGCCCGACCGACACCGACACCTTCTCTGGTAAAACCCTATTCCCCTAATTTTTATAAAATCATAACCCTAAATTTTAGTGTTTGATTCGATCTTAATTACTTCACTATTTATTCACTATTTATTAGGACTTTGGAGTATATAATAGAAAATTAAAGAAACAAGAGAAAGAAAACCCTATTTTCATTCTTTAAACCAAGGGGTGAAACCTCACGAAGTGAAAATCTTCTCCCTCCTTCGAATGTTAATGTTTCAACCCGAAGTGTTGATCATAGGGATGATGTTATAGGTGATTTAAATTCTCTTGAACGAGACCCAGGTTTACGAATTCCGATACGTGGACATCCTGTTAATTATAGGGATGAAATCAGATGGACATATATCAAAATGAGTCCATATCAGCCGAAATTGGCATCATTTCCACCGTCTGAGTTCGAAAAACAGTCTTGTCGATTTCAAAACTCTTAGTTCCAACAATTTCCCTGGTTAGAGACTCTCCTTCAAAGGATGCAACATTTTGTTTCCCATGTTATATTTTTGAAAATGATAATGCTCTCCATTGCACATTGACTGTCGATGGGTTTAAAAATTGGAAAAGAGTTAATGAGGGACCTCGATGTGCATTTCTGACACATATGGGAGATCCCACATCTACCCATAGATATTCTGTAAAAGCTATGAAAGATTTATCAAATGTTACTCAATATATTGATAAAGTGATTAATGCACAATCTTTTAAAGAAATTTTGAATAATCGATTACGGCTTAAGACGATAATTGCTAGTATTCGGTGGCTCAATTTGCAAGCATGTGCATTCAGAGGTCATGATGAATCACCGACTTCTAACAATCTTGGAAACTTAATAGAGATGATAAAATTAATGGGGAGTTTGAATGTCAACATTGATGATGTTGTATTGGAGAAAGCTCCAAAGAATGCACAATATACTTCACCAACTATTCAAAAGAGATTTTGCATATCATGGCCAACATGGTGAGAAGTAAAATTCGTGAAGAAGTTGGGGATGGAAAGTTTTGTATTTTGGTCGATGAAGCCAGAGATGCGTCCAACAAAGAGCAGATGGCTATTGTTCTAAGATTTGTTGATGTTCATGGTATTCTAAAGGAGCGCTTCTTTGAGATTGTGCATGTTGGGAACACCATTGCTTTAACCCTGAAGAAACAAATATCTGATGTACTTACTCGGTATGACTTACATATCCACAATATGCGAGGGCAAGGATATGATGGTGCTAACAATATGCGTGGAGCATGGAATGGATTAGAGACCTTGTTTCTTAGAGATTGTCCATATGCATATTTTGTTCATTGTTTTGCACACAAACTACAACTAGCTCTAGTTGCAGCAGCTAGTAATGAGACTTCAGTTTGGCTATTCTTTTCGAAATTGACTACCATTGTCAATCTTGTTAGTGCTTCTCCTAAGCGTCATACTGAGTTACAATCTGCTCAAGCTATTGAGATTGCACATATGGTGGCTAACGGTGAACGTGATACTAGTAGAGGGGTTAATCAGATTGGTAGTTTGCAAAGGGCTGAAAGTACTCGATGGAGCTCTCATTTTGATTCTATTTGCATCTTAATCGATATGTATCAAACAACTATTAAAGTGCTTGAAAGCATGGTAAATGATGGATCCTCCAATTCTATGCGTGGGGAAGCAGCTGGTTCTTTGCTTGTGATGAAGTCTTTTGATTTCATATTCATATTGTACTTTATGCATAAAGTCATGGGAATTACAAACTTGCTTTGTCGGTCCTTACAACAAAAATCTTTGGATATCTTGAATGCAATGGATCTAGTATCCTCTACTAGTAGAGGGGTTAATCAGATTGGTAGTTTGCAAAGGGCTGAAAGTACTCGATGAAGCTCTCATTTTGATTCTATTTGCAGCTTAATCGATATGTATCAAACAACTATTAAAGTGCTTGAAAGCATGGTAAATGATGGATCCTCCAATTCTATGCGTGGGGAAGCAGCTGGTTCTTTGCTTGTGATGAAGTCTTTTGATTTCATATTCATATTGTACTTTATGCATAAAGTCATGGGAATTACAAACTTGCTTTGTCGGTCCTTACAACAAAAATCTTTGGATATCTTGAATGCAATGGATCTAGTATCCTCTACTAAAGATTGCTTCAAACTTTAAGAGAGGATAGTTTTGGTGGTATTCTTAGTTATGTGGAATCAGTTTGCAAAAAATATGATATTGATATACCTGATATGAATGCTTGTAACAGAGAGGCTAGAGGTCGTTCTTGCTAGCAACGAGATTCCATTACATTTGAGCATCATTATCACTTTGATATATTCAACGCTACAATTGATTTTCAATTGGAAGAGTTGAATACTAGATTCAATGATGAGGCAGTTGAAATCCTCAAGTTGAGCTCTGCTTTACAACCAAATGATCACTTCAAATCATTTGATATTGATGATCGGTGCACTCTTTCAGAGAAGTTTTACTCGGCTGATTTCAATGATCAAGATATGCATGATTTGAGATGCCAGTTGGAGCATTATCAGGTTGATGTACTTCACCATGAGAAGTTCCAAAATATATCAACCATTTTTGAGTTATGTCGGACATTAGTTGAAACAAACAAGTCACAGTACTACAATCTGATCGACAAGTTGATACGTCTTGTTTTAACTCTTCATGTGTCCACAACAACTACAGAACTAGCATTTTCAGCTATGAAACTTATTAAAACTAATCTGAGAAGTAAAATGGACGATGAGTTCTTAGCCGATGCTACGGTTATTTACATTGAACGAGAAATTGCTGAGGATATTGACTCGAATTCTATCATAGACGAATTCTATTCTATAAAGAACTGAAGAGTGCAACTTCGATAGGGTATCTTTCTTCTCTATGTTAGTCATATATGTTACTTTTAATTATGGTCTAAGGTTATAAATATGTCTTGCTTCAACATGGCTACCTTTTTCCTGCAGGTAGCTGATAATTTTCTTCATGATGCTAGCAGCAATATAGGAACTCTCATATTTTGTACGGTAACTCTCATATTTTGTTCCAAGACTCTTAGAAGCAAGGTAATTTGAGTTTGGAGTGAAAACAAGAAAAGCCAAGAAAAGCTTTTAAGCGGGTGATTTTCATATGTTCTTTAAGGCCATCATGTTATATGTTTAAGCCATGTATAACATATTTTTGATACATCAGCATTTATCTCAAATTAAAAACAGAAAAGAAAAAAAGGAAGACACATGAGCACTCGACCCTTATGCTTTCTAATATTGACATGAAAATGTTAATACATCATTTTGTTAAGTTTTCAACATTGATAACTTTATTGACCCTCAAGCCAACTCTTCTGTTTACTTTGCAGGTTTTACGATTACTGAAAGCTTGTTTGGTCTCCCGTGGAGCTTTCAACAATGTGTTCTCTTTGCCAAGTACAAATACCATTTTGAATTTTGCACAAATTTATCATTAGCATATCCCTGTAGCTTTGTTGCAGTGCTTGTAGTTCCTTTTGGTCTTAAACTGTGTTTCTTTTGTGAACCCAATATGTAGGGACACCTGATATATGCATCCAACTTTGTTTGTGAGATTTACAAGTGAGATATGCAGGGTTGTTGGCTACCTTACTACCTTACTAGTTTCAATTATGCAATGTAAACTGATATTGACATGAAAATGTTAATACATCAATGTTGAATTGAGTATTTGTTATCTATATTTATGATGAATGCATATTTTGTTAAGTCTATTGTCTATGACAGATTTTGAATCATCGAATTTACAAAGAAAACTCTGCCAAATTTTTTGCATAAATTTTTAGAACTTTATAATAACTATTAGCTAGCCCACCCTACTCCAAAATCCTGGCTCCACCCCTGTATGCAACCTAGCAAATAAACCTCACTGCTGAACAAAGACTGCCTCTGTTACAAACATAGCACTAATCCAACATGAATGCAACATATGTCAAGCTCTACATAACGGGGGACTACAAGCAAAGCTGCCGACTTTACATACCTAGTACCTACTAAATCAAATTTCAAACATGTGTAGAAGTACATTAGTACATAATAAAGATTTGTTTCTTCCTCTAAAAATTTAAAAGTAGAATGATAAAAGTACAAGAAATTGGCTTCTCATTGAGTGAAATGGGTCTTTCAGTTATGTCATTACGAAAGAGATGAGTAAGTTAAGCAAAGCTTGTTTTTCCTCCATTGATGGTATAAATCCTTTCCTCTCCTCTTTTTTTCTTCTTCAACAACATAGGGGAAAAAAGAGTCGAGGACGACATATTTTAGATAGTGGGATAAGATAGGGGAATTATACTTTATAATTTGCTCTTTTTTGCAATGTTGGAATGGCATTATTTTCCCCTGTTTAGCTAGATGAATGCAATTTCCTAGTATAAATCTAATTTCTTACCTTTTCTTTCTCATAGTCCAAGGGAACTTGGAATTTGCTCCTTGGTTTTATGAGCTTAAACTGCATGACTAAAAAGATAGATGTGTCTACATGTCAATCAGCCTGTAGGTTTATGGTAAGGCTATCTCTTGATCATATCAACCTTGCCTAAGAATTTGGGCATCAGTCTAGAGGATCGATTTCAGGTTAACAGTTGGTCATGACTTTCTTAATTTTGTGGAGCTTTCCCACGCTCCATAGCTGACTCCGTTCAGATGGGCAAAGATAATCCACTTTCCTTGAGGCCACAAGCTAAATCGTCTTCCAAAATCCTGATTTACTCAATTGAAAACCTTAATCTACCCATATGGTAAAGAACGAAAGATAATTTGCATAGTTTACTCTACTTGTATCCTACAGACACCAAATACAATATATGTGACCCTAGTTAAATGTTATAACAAGGTGCGTACCAAAAAATAGATAATAATTTACTTCAGGAAATATGAAAGGTATTCAGAAAGCAGATACGGATATGATGTGCAAATATATGAAGGATTTCATTCAGAAATTCAGCACTGTAATCAATATATGATCATTGATCACGTTAATAGTGACAAGTTAACAATGATAAGCTACTTTATATTAGATGCTAGTTAAAAATAATAATGAAAATGAACCAATTCACAACATTCTTGTTAAACAAGATCAATTTGAAAATGTAAGCAGTTTCTAAGAGGTGGTAAACCGGATTGTTCAAGTAAAACACTAACCTTCTCCAAAATATGGAACAAGAAGCAATAAGAATGCCTATGTTAAAACTTGGGTTATCAAGTTACACAAAGCATATAAATTAGAAATAAACTCACCAGCTCAGGTACATACTCCATGGGTCCTTTCACCTTCAAGCTCATAATCTTAAACTTGACCTTGCTTTTCTGATCTTGGGGTTTCTCATTATTCTCAGGCTGCTCTACAAACTTGAAAACTACCAATTGAAAATTGAAATAAATATCTAAAATAAGAGATCAACTACAAGTGAGATAAACAAGAAAATAAAAATAAATTACCAGTTGCTATGATACTTTCCCCAGGAGATAATATAGCACCAGGAGGGCGCATAAAGCAGCTCTTTGGTGCAGTTGTTTGAAACTGAAGCCAAAAACAAAAGCATACTAAGTAAAATAAGACAGCCTGATCTTAAGAGGTCTAAATAAATACAGAATTATTCAGTTATTTTCTTTGAAAATTAGCAATTATGCAATAAGAACAGGAACTACTTTACAAAGTTTAATAGAGAGAATAATATGAAATTTGACTAGGTATGGTATACTTGACACTTAACACACCTTAAACGCAACATGAGACTTGCTGGTATTCTTTATCCGGACGGCACTTTTAACCTGCTTGCCAGGTTCATCTTCACCAAGGAAATCATTGTAACAGACAATTAATACACAAATGGAAGTAAGAAAGTAGTATAATCTTAGGATATTAGGAAGACAGGAAGTCAGTGTAATTGTCTGCATAAGTTACATGGTTCTTTTGGAAACATTATTAAGGCGTAGAAACTAATGATCCTTTATACGAACTTTGAAAACTAAGGCATGCCGAAGATGAACATAGAAAGCTTCTAAAAAATAAACTCAATAGAGTATTGATGCAGTTCTCAAATAAAATTGGTCACATCTTTCCACCAATATGGAAACAATAACAAACCTAAGTATAATCACATACCACTACAAAGTAACATATGAAAGATGGATGACTTTATGAACTCAAGGTTAAAAAAAAAAAACTTAAAAGACAATGACGAATCATTTTGCTGTCAATGGGCGTTTTTGAACTTCAACAAAGAATAAAACCCAAACAAGTCTGCAATACTTAATTCATAATTTCCTAAAGAGCAAAAGATCAAATTAAGCACCAAGTAAAATATAAAGTCCATATACAAATATCCACCAGATCTTCCAACAAAATAAAACCAGAATATCAGTATGTCAAACAACCTATGCAAATTAAAGCATAGTTATTAGGAACCGATACTTTCATGTGCACTGCACTCAAATACTGAGAAAGCATTTCCGAGACCGGAATGTTGGAAGACCACGGCCAACACTCATAAAAGAAGGTATTTCTAAATGACCAGATCTTCAGCCTTTGTGGGATACCACCATTTCAAACAAAGAGATAAATCTTGGACAGGCATTTGAAACATCATTTCTAATTAGTGGCTATTCCACATAAGGAAAATGGTACATTTTTCTATATCAGAATATTTCCGAAACAAGCTTTTCTACATCTGTTAGTTAAACATTCTATCAGGCGATTAGTTTAGGAAGTTCGAATGTGGCCATCTTATTTCAAACAATATAAGCGAAAATGGAAATGGTAGCTGAAACTATTGTGCACAAACACATTTCAGAAAATACTTGTAGGTCTCAGTTGGAACGGCAAATCCGAACTTAATAATAAATCTGGAAATGGTCGTTTATTCAATATCGTGCATACTGGAAATGGCCGTCTTATTTCAAAGTCATATTCAATATCATATATAATAATATCTTATTTAGAATCTACAAATTTCCTGAAAGAGTCTTGCAAGCATCGTATAGGTATCTCACGAGGTTTACTAAAGTCTATATCCACTTCCCATTATCTCAAAATGCATAGCTGTTTCGCATGCGTACACTTCTTTAGCTTGTACACACTGTTCTTGCCATCACGTTATCCATATCATGTTTCCATGTCGTAGGTTACTATGGCTCAAAAAAAAACGCCAAAGCTGAAAATAGAATATCCAGGTCCTAATTCCACTAGAAGCCAGTAAGTAAAATATATCAATAATAGTATTACCAATAAGAACTTCCTAGCTCTCGGTCAAACCAGCATATCACTCCTAATTCCAACATAGTGTAAAAAAAAAAATCCTAAATGTTACTACTACCAGTCGTATTCATTATCATATCCAATCTAAAAAAAAAAATATTTGTATTGCACTAGCTGAGAAGTTCCTCACGTTTATTGTCTATATTTCTTATTTCTTATGAGCTTCATAAAAAGCTCCTTCTTCGCTTCCCCTTAGTTCTTAGCATTGATATTACCATATAGAAGTTTCACATTTCACATACTTCTTATTACTGTCTATATTTCATATGAGCTTAACAAAAAGCTCCTCCTTCGCTTCCCCTTAGTTCTTAGCATTGATATTAACATATAGAAGTTTCACATTTCACATATTTCTTATTATTGTCTATATTTCTTATTTCTTATGAGCTTCACAAAAAGCTCCTTCTTCGCTTCCCCTTAGTTCTTAGCATTGATACTAACACATTACCCAAACTTTCTTATTGAGACTCTCACACCTTGTGTGTCCAGCTTCCATGTCCCATATTGGTAACAATCACACAAAATGGCTAAGAAAAAGCCCACACCACCAGATGAACAAAATTATATCATAAAAATAATCATTATCATGGTAATAGCAGTAAAAGTGAAACAACCATCAAAGTAGCTATCAGATTTAATAACTAAAGGAAAATCCCAAACTGAATTAGCCATAAATGGTACTTTTCGAAGAAAAAAAAACTTTTAAAAAATTAATAGTATGTAATTAAAGAATCATATCCAAATAGTAAGAAAAATTCCAGAAGAACAAAATCCCAACAAAACTCTATGGATATCAAAATATATAGTACTAAAAAAACCTAGTTTTTTTCAAAAAAAAAAGCCAAACAAAGGCTAAAGCAAACTAAAAACCTACCAAAGAAAAAAAAAATTCTAGCTATAAACCCAACTATATCAGAAAAACTTATTAAAAATTTTCAAAACAACCGCAGAAATAGAAAATAAAATCAATAACCAAAAAAAGTCCGATGGACTAAAGTCAACTATCAAACTAAAAAACAAGAAGAAGGAAAAATAAAATAAAAATTAACTAAAAAGCGACACCGAACAGCAGAAATAAAGAAAAATATAATATAAATAGGTATTTCAAGATATATAATTAATCCAAAAAAAGCTCACATGGGAAGTAGAGCTTGGTCGCTGGATCCAACCGCAGCTTCCTCATCCTCGGGATCAGCGACTTGGCCACGGCCGAGACCGACCTCGACCCGGACCCGGACCCACCGCCAGCGGCGGTCGGCTGGCCCATCTGGCCCCGGCCCGAGCCTGGACGCTGTCGGCTCCCGGTCCGCGGAGTCAGCCCCTGAGAGGCCGAGGCCGCCGCCGCCGCCGCCGAATTATTCGATCCATTCGCCGGATCGTTGGATCCTCCGCCTCCGAAGAAGGGGATCCGGAAGAGGTTCGCCCAGTTCTTGCCCGAGTCCGATCTCCCCTCCGCCGCCGCCATCACTCCATCCACCGCCAGCAGCGGGTCGCTCTCCGTCGAACGAAGCGGGTAGGGTCGGGTCGCCGCCCGGTAAGGATAGGAGGAAGAAGACTCTCTCTCTCTCTTTTCCTTTTTTGAGTGGGTTTGGTTGGGGGGAACGCGGTTCGGGTTTTTAAAGAAGTGTGGAGTTTGGATGTTTGGGAGAGGCTGCGGGGATTTTATTCTTTGTTTATTGGTTTGGAGGGTTATTAACGGTTCGGACACGGCAAGATCCGGTAATAATATATATTTTTAATTAAACTTTTTTTTTTTAGCTATTTTTTTTTCAAGTCGAATCGTGGCTATATATATAATCCAGCAGTCCGAGGGGAATTCAAATTCAAAACCTGTGCTTGGACGGCTCTCCGCACTACCACTAGCTAGTGCCTTAGGGACAACTTTATAATCTTTAACTATTCGATTTTTTTCACTTAATACCCTCAATTTTAATAAGTATTGAACTTAATATTCTTTTTCAACTAATATTTTCAACTTGGTACTATACATGACTCCAACATTAAATTTAATTTTTTGTAACCCTAACTCCTGCTGCCCCTCTCCCCCAACCCGTCGCTGCCACCCCTCCCCCCCTCCCGACGACAACCCCGACCAAGTCCTGCCAGAGAAAGGTGAGGTGTCGGAGAGGGGGAGGAGAAAGGAAAGGATGTTTTTGTTATTTTTTCGGTTAAATCCATTAGGGCACAATGGAATGAGGGTATTCAATTGATAATTATCAAAGTTGAGAGTATCAAAATATAATTTAGCTTTTTTTAATTTAATTAGACTTTGGATACCAAAAGCATTTGAAATTTTTGTAGCTTTATTTGTTTTACACTTTATTTTAAAAAGAAAATTCTCTTTCAGGTTTTCTTCTATTTACTGCTCTTTCGTCTTATATGGTTGTTGATAACCTTTCAACGAATCATAACTAAAAAAATTAGATTTGAATCATCTAAAGTATACTCTCATACTAGGTAGTTTATTCTTGGTCAAGTCATTCTTGATTTTAGGGACTTACTCATTAGTTTTTTTGTCTGGAAAAACATCAACTTACTCATTAGTTGATGTTTTTTATTTTTATTCTTAAGTTTATTCCTTTAATGAATCATTTAAAAAAATCTTGCCAAACGCCTCTTCGACCATAGGAGTTATATTTCAAACTTAAATATTATTTTTCTATATTTTGTTCATTAGCAACTTTCAGTTTCACTATCTAAACAATTATAAAAGTTTAAAACAAAATTAATGAAGTACAATTGTACCAACGTCTAAAATTTATAGTCCAAAAATTTAAAATGATGCATTTTTAGGAATGAAAAGTGTATATGCCTGATCGAATCCTAAAAAATACAAAAAAAAAAAAAATTAAGTCAAAATTGCGTTTCAAAATTTTGGTATCCATATCTAAATTTGTATCGTGAAAATGATGTACTTCGAAAATATACTTTTGAAGTGATATCAATATGTTTTATGAAATTTGGATACCAAAATTAAATAGCGAAAAGTTAGATGTCAAAAATGTCCGAATGCTATAATTGAAATCTCATTACAATTATTTAACCAAATATAAATAATTCGGTAGCTAAGCGGGTCGGGTACTTGATTTCAAGTTTTCAACCCATTTGTGTTTCCGGTGTCTCTAGAAGACTAGAACTGTGTTGGCAAAGTTGGGTGTGTTTCTAAAAGGGCCGGCTTTTCATGCCAGGTGGTGATGAGTTTTAAATAGGAGGATACTGGTGGAATTACTCACTGGTGTCGGGGAATTAAAAAATAAATAAAATATAAAATAGACAAAGTACAGGAATAATCAATCCTTCCTTTCTTTTCTTTCTTATTCTCACCGGTGGTTTTAATAATGTTATTGACTTTTCAGAGGTGTCAGGCTGCTCTGCTGAGTCGCTGGGTTTGTTCGCATACGTAACAGCAAAAAACCAGACGGCCTTTTTTACTGTAGCTCGTCGCCATATTGACCTTATTTGGAAGTCACCCCACCAACTACAGTACAAATACAAAGTGCTACTGGTTAGTCAGTGCCGGTTTCGAAAAACCCCTCTGGTTAGTCGGAAGGGGTTTCGAAACCTCTGGTTAAAATCATGCTATACTAATCACTTTCAATGAAGATTTATCTCTCACTTTCTATCCTAAGAATTGTATATGATGGAATTTTCTAAGAGAGTTTCTACATGTCTCTCGTATAAATTTTTTATCTCTCATATCAATTAATATTGTGTCTCACAATATGAAAATATTAAAGTGATCTTTTCATTTATTGTCACATATGATAGAAATGGAGAATTATTGGAGGCTGTTTTTTTTTTTTTTTTTTTTTTGTATAATTTCTATATAGAAATTCTAATAACTATGATAGAAATTTGTTTAAAGTACCATGCCAAGTAGGATAGAAACCCAATTTTACAAATTTTCATTGGAGATGGCCTAAGACTGGCCGGGACCTCGCGCATAAACCAAGGACACATGATGGCTTCCATTGGTCTCGGTTCGTGGTACGATTCAGACCAATGATGAACCGTCACGTGTCTTCGATTTTGCTTGCAAGGTCCCTTTTGGTTCCTTAGAAATTATTTTTTAGTATTAAGGCCTCATTCAGTTCGCAGAATTACGAATGTTTTTTCTTCTCTATTTGAATACTAAAAGAAATAAAAAAAAAAGAAAAAGAAAATTGATTTCTAAGGGGAAAAAAAGTGAGAGAGGAAAATGTCCCTCATCCATCTCACCCATTTACACTCCAAATTATCCATTTTTTTTCCAATTTCTCAGTCGTTTTCAAGTACAAAAAAAAAATAGAAATTATAATTATCCAAAGAAAAAGAAAAGGCAAATAATTAATTTACTTTACTTTCCGCAAACCAAAGAGGCCTAAAATTTAGGGCTAATTAGTGTTTAATTAGGTTTTGAATTTTATATCAGCTTAGAGTTTTAGTCCTAACATGTCCAATTAAAAAATTTAAACTCTGATTTTTTTTTCTTTTTCTCATTATATCTTGAACATGAGTACAAGGACAATAACCAACACACACTGGAAAGGAGGGTATAGTATGAAAAAACTAAAAATAAAAAATACATAGTAAAAAAAATTCAATTGGACATGACAGGACTTAAACTCTAAACTGGTATGAAATCCAGAGTATAATTGCTAATTATCCCAATTTATAGGACTAGAATACACAAAGAAAAAGATAATAATAAAATAATAATTATATTTACTTTTTTAACAACATCAAGGTAGTTGTAAAAATATGAATGTTCAGAATATTTTGCGATAGAATTTTGGAAAAAAAAAACATTGTACAAGTTTATTAAGGCTAATTTTCTGACAACAAATCTGACTTGCTATGAAAAATTGAGAGCGGTTCAAATCACTAATATTTGTTGGTGTTTTTGCTGCTTGTTGTTGGTGTTTTACTTTAGAAACTAGAAAGATAGTCCCACATTAGAAAAACCAAATTGATGGTATCTCTATATAAAGCTTTGCTTGTGTTGAGAGATCACATGAAGTGTGGAGAGGCACATGGGTGCTATGCGGGGGCATTTTTCTAGTAGAAAGAAGGCTAAACAAACAAAGAAACATTAATGCTTTTTGTCATGTTCATGGGATAATTTCCTTATGGAGCGACTCGGACTCGGACTCGGGCTCAAGGGCGCAAAGTTGTACTTTGTTGGTGCACTTAGCACGTCAGCATCGACACAAGGCGCCTTGTGCGCATGAGCCGTGGTGCTGCTGCACGCTTAGCTTCTGCGCGTCTGTGCTACAGTGTTGCGCTTCTGCGCGTATATGCTGTAACAGGCTGACGGGCTGAGTAGGCTAAGGGACACAGGCGGTTATTGATGTGGCTGATTGGAAGATTTGAGTTGTTATAGAAAGATTGAGTCAAGTAATCAGATCCATCTTTTGTGGGTTTTGAATTTAATTCATTCAAATCTTTCCATTATTTGCTCCTATCTTTTTACAATCAGTTACGTCCAGGAATAGAATTATGATTTTGACACTTCTCTATAAATACTCTCTTCGTGCCTTCATTGAGGACTTACACTAAAATAAAGAGACGAAGAGAGTTGTGCAGCCGCTGCCATTGGAGTTCATCGAGTTCGTGAAGGGAGGTGACAGCGAGCGTTCCAGAAGTTATTTCGAACTTGCTAGTTCCTAGGAGCAGATCACAATAGAAGAATCTTGCTTTGAGCAACGATGATCTTTATCACCCTAGCAAAGTCGTTGCATCAACTCCGGTTGAGAATGATTATTTATCTTCGTTGCATCAACTCCAGTTGAGAACGATCAACAAAATTACGATGATCTATATTTCGCCTGCTAAGTTGCTTTTGTCCATCTCACTCTTTCTAAGAGATCGAGATTTCCATTAAACAATCTGTTTCGGGAATAACAATCTCAAAACAAGATTCAGATCTGTTTGAGAAGTACCGTGCAGAACTTCTCGATACAAGTTTTAAACTTGAGAAGTTTGACGGTGAGCACTTTAACGTCTGGAAGAGAAAGGTCAGCCTCAATCTTCAACTCATGAGCGTCGACTATGTGTTGACAGATCCTGAGCCTTTGATTCCAGATGGTGAAAATGCTCGAATGGTTGCTGAAGCCACGACTTTGCAGTCGAAGTGGAGACGGGATAACAACCTCTGCAAGTTGTTGATCCAGAACTCGATAGAGGACTCTCTGGCGGAGTTATATAGCAAGACGGTCAATACAAAGGACGTCTGGGAGTCTGTAGAGAATCTCTACAAGGCAGATGAGAACAGAAACAAGATCCACGTGACCGAAAAGGTATGGAGGATGCGGTTTGAGGACGACAAAACCATGTTGCCTCAAGTCAAGGAGTTCCTCAAGTTACGTTAGAAGCTGGCGGATGACGGCATGCCCTTGGTCAATGCTTTTATCGTCGGGGTATTGTCGCTAAGCTCCCACCTGGGTGGAGCAACTTCATCGCGGACATACACCGCAAGAAGATGGAAGTAGATCTGGAATGCCTCTTGCACTGGATACATATTAAAGACGAGTTGATGGCTCAACTCAAAGTGGACGCCTTCTCCAAGCAAATGGCTAAGGCGAACTTGGTGTAATGAAAAAATTCTAAGGTGAAGTCGGCTCAGTTCAAGCCCAAGTCCAAAGAACCTGGGTCTTGTTTCCAATGTGGCAAGAAAGGCCACTAGAAGAGGGACTGCAAAGAAAGACCAAAACAAAATAAGCAAGGTGAGGATAACTTTGTTGCTATGATTGCACAGGTTGACTCGGCTGGAATTGACACGAACTGGTGGATAGACACTGGGGCCTCGTGTCATGTTTGCTCAAAGCAGGAGTGGTTCACCACGTACCAACCTATTTCTGAGAAGGTTATGGTGGCGAACCAGACACAAGCTGAAGTACTCAGAATCGGGACAGTGGCATTGCAACTGACTTCGGGGAAGTCGCTGATGCTTCAGAAAGTGAAGCACATACCTGCTATAGCCAAGAACTTGGTCTCTGGAAGCCTGCTCTGCAACGCAGACTTGAGGATGGACATTAACACTAGTCAAGTCGTTATGTCCTATAAAGGAACATACATCGGAAAGACTTTTTGTACCGAAGGGATGTTCAAACTTCAACTTGTAACTCCTATGGAGGTAGTGAATGCAGTTTCTTCTTCTGGTTATTATCTTGAGTTGTGGCATAATAGACTAGGACATGTTCATTGTAAAAGAATAAACAAGATGTCTAGTCTAGGGATTATCTCCAAATATGGGGATAAGGAGTTGGAGAAGTGTGAGGTCTGTGCACAGACGAAGATCATAAAAAAATCGTTCAAGCGGGTAAACAGAAGTACAGATCTTCTGGAATTGGTGCACTCAGATATCTGTGACTTCAAATAGTTCTCCACAAAGGTCGAGATGAAGTATTTCATTACTTTCATCGACGACTTCTCAAAGTACACGTTCGTTTATCTACTCAAGTCTAAAGATGAAGCATTTGAGAAATTTAAGGACTTCAAGGCTGAAGACGAGCATCAAACTGGATAACAACTCAAGAGACTCAGAAGTGATTGAGGTGGCGAGTATAGGTCTCATAAATTTGTATCGTTCTGTAGAGAACATGGAATTATCAATGAGACAACTGCTCTGTACTCTCCTCAATCAAATGATGTTACAGAAAAAAAGAACAGAACGTTAAAAGAGATGATGAAGTCAATGTCGTTGACTGTAGGTCTTCCAAATTGCTTCTGGGGTGAAGCAGTGCTTACGGCTGCGTTCATATTGAACAGAGTGCCACATGCAACTTTGAAAGTCACTCCTCATGAACTCTAGTTCAAGATCAGACCCAACTTGAATGTCATTCGAGTGTGGGGGTGTTTGGCGTATGTGAAGCTTCCAGATTTGACGATTCAGAAGCTGGAAACAAGGACTACGAAGACTATATTCCTGGGTTATGCTGATAAGAGTGATGCTCTGAGGTTCCTTCATATCATTGAATCTCACGATTCAGAATTCTTTGAAGATAAATTTGTAAGGCACAAGAACATTGTTCTTGTGGACATTCCGGAGAACAATGTGAGTGCACATGAGACTCAAGTTCCGTACGAAGAGGTAGTCCAAGAAGATGTTACTGCAAAAACAATTGTTGAATCGAAACTCGCAGAACCTGTATCTAAGCAAGTGAGGAGACAAAAGGACTTCGAAGACGATTTCGTCACCTATCATGTGGAAGCAGACCTGCTTACCTAATAATGAGGCGAAGAAGACCAGAGATGATATCTTTTGGAATTAGGCTATTAATAATGAGTACGACTCGATAACCTCCAACAACACGTGGGTGTTGGTCGATCTGCCTGAAGGAGCAAAACCAATCGGATGTAAATGGATCTTCAAAAAGAAGATGAAGGCCGATGGAACTGTTGACAAGTTCAAGACAATGTTAGTTGCTAAGGGGTTTCCTCAGAAGTAGGGGATCGATTATTTCGACACATATGCTCCAGTAGCTCGGATGACGACCATCAGGATGTTGATTGCTCTGAGTGCAATTCACAAGCTGGTAATTCATCAGACGGATGTTAAGACCACTTTTCTGAATGGTGAATTGACCGAAGAGATCTACATGCAACAGCCATAAGGATTCATCATCAAGGGCCTCGAAGATAAAATTTGTAAGTTGGTAAAATCTCTGTATGGTCTGAAGTAAGCTCCCAAGATGTGGCATGGGAAGTTTGATAAATACATAAGATCAAACGGCTACAAGGTCAGCGAGATGGACAAGTGTGTGTACACAAAGTTCGCTGACGGAAGAGGAGTTGTCGTTTGTCTGTACGTGGACAACATGCTGATCTTGGGTACAGATCTAGCAAGTGTCATTACGACAAAGAAGTTTCTCTCATCTAAGTTCAGCATGAAGGACTTAGGGGAAGCTGATGTTATCCTGGAGATAAAGATCATCCGGACAGAAACTGGAGTGGTATTGTCACAGTCTTATTACATTGAGAAGATGCTCACACGCTATGGGTATCAGGATCTTCCAGGGATCGATACGCCATATAAGTGTGACAAAAAATTGAAGCCAAATCCAAGAAAAAGCGTCAGACAGCTGGAGTACTCAAACATTATCGGGAGTTTGATGTATGCAACTACTGTCACAAGGTCCGGCATAACTTTTGCCGTAGGAATGCTGAGTCGGTTCACGAGCAATCCAAGGATGGAGCACTGGAAAGCTGTGAAGAGGGTCATGAGATACCTCAAAAGGACGATCAGAAGTATGTACTGTACTATTGCGGAGATCCAAAAGTAGTGGAGGGCTTCAGTGATACAAGCTGGTGCTCAGAAGTAGAGAGTGAAAGGTCCATAGGAGGATATGTTTTCTTCATGGATGAAGCTACTATATCGTGGAAGTCGAAGAAGTAGACTATGTTGTCTCACTCTTCTATGAAATCTGAGTTCTATGCATTGACGGTTGCAGCGGATGAAGCATAATAGCTTTGGGAGCTCATGTATGATCTTCCAATGGTTGGTACGCAGATATCAGCAGTACTGATATGCTGCAACAACAGGCGACTGCAGCGGTGGCATCAAATGACCTCTTAAATGGCAAGAAGAGGACTGTGCGTCTAAGGCATAGGACGATAAATGATCTTATTAAAAGAGGAGTCATTACCGTAGTGGATGTTCAGAGTCAGAAGAATCTGGCAGATCCGTTCACTAAAGGTCTCAACTGCCAGCTGGTTGAAGACACATTAGGTAAGATGGGCTTGAAGACACTCTGATATTATGTCTTTGTAATTCTACTATAAAGTTTTATGCTATTAGTTCAAAGAGAAATCTATTAGGCATCTAACTTTTAGTTCAAAGAAGGACCATTGACTGGAAGAATATTAGGACTAGTGGACAACCCTTTGGGATGTTGCGGGATTATTAACCCAGAACCACTATTGTCTACTGATTGTTTTTTACAAAGAACAAAGTCCTGTGGAAGGATAGCTTGGAAGCCTTAATGAGTTCTTAGGCATTTGGGATGTCTGGCATGCTTTACAGGAAGCACAGCACTACAAAGGAGCATAGTACTCCATGCTACAGTGGGGTGACACCACATGAGGTACCTAGTGAGAGTAAAGCCTCGGCTTTGGGCCAAGTCACAGCGGTGTAGCACCGCACATAGGCAAGAGGGCCTAATGCTGTATAATGAAGGGTGATAGGCAGTACTACAAAGAGACTGGGCACTACCAAAATAAGTCATATTGGCGACGACATTAGCGACTCCGGCTAAATACGTCGCTATTTTTTGTGTATTTAGCGACGTATAAAAGTGACGTCGCTGAACGTCGTATTCAGCGACGTTTAGCGACTGATAGCGACTAGCATTATGGTTTGGAAAGAATAAGTCGTGGTTTAGTCACAGAACGTCGCTGATTGATTTTATTCAGCGACGTTTTGTGACTCTTACTCCAGTACGTCACAAGTTTATTAGTTAACAGTGACGTTTAGCAACGTCTTTATAAGACGTCGCTAAAATCTTTCATATATAGTGCTGGGAACCGATCGAATTTATTTTCTTTCCCCCAAAATTTTTGATCTCCCGCACACCTCGAGCCCCAAATCTCTCTCCCTCTCCCCCTCTCGTCTCCGGCGACCTCCTCCACCCTCCTCTTGTCTCCGGCGACCCCTCCCCGCGGCGACCCCCTCCCCTCGGCGACCCTCCTCCATTGGCGACCCCCCTCCCTCTGTCGCACCTCCACCGTCGAGTCCCTTCGTCGATGCCGACCCGACCAATCACCTCCGCCGTTGCTCCATCCCCGACGACCTCGACCCGACTCCGACCAAGGCAGGTAAACCCTAACCCAACTCCCTCCTCATGACGTGCTGACACAGATACGATACACACATACGCTGACACGACACACACACACGCTGACACGATACACACATACGCTCACACGATACTGACATGACACGCTGACACGACACACACACGCTGACACGACACGCTGTTTAGTGTGTCACACTCACATGCTTGTGAGTATGTGACAGTTTGGAAAGGAGAGGACTGTCAAAAAATAGTTTTATGTGGCAACCCCATTATGAAAACACATGAGTGGCTATGGGCTAATGTGCATCCTAATGAGTGAGTGTTAGAGTGAGGTATCCTATGAGTGAACTTGAGTGTCTAGGAGGTGAGTATCATGTGACAGGTTAGAACATGAGGCATCCTAAGAAGTATATACTATATAGAGTATCCTAGTACCTAGAGTGTATATAGAGTATCCTAGTACCTAGAGTATATAGAGTATCTTAGTACCTATAGAGTATCCTCTAGAATATATAGAGTATCCAAAGATATTGGGGATTACCTACTCTGAGAACCATGCTAAGAAGTATCCTAGTACCTACAGTGTATAGAGTATCCTAGAAGTGTAGGTATGATTGGTACAACATTTTGAGCCCTTCTATAGAAGTTAAATTTACTTATGCCAAGCCTTTTGGACCTATCAGAGTTATAGATTTTTCGAAAATCTAGTATAACGCCGATTGCCTCAAAATGCTTGCATAAGTAAGAGTGTATAGAGTGAGTATACTAGTAGTATATCGTAGTATCCTAGAGTGTATAGAGTGAGCTTCCCTACTTCCTTTCTTCTCATTCCGGTCATTGAGCCGACTATTCCACATCATAGGATATCTACCTCAACCCCGCCCTAGAGAAGTATGGAAATATTAATATTAACCAAGGTTCACAGTATCGGTTTCGGTATCAGTATCGTTATCGGTATCATTTACGGTTGATATCATGAATCTCATAGCTTCCGCTAGCAGAGCACAATGTAGAGCCAAACGTGAAGCAGAGCTTCATATTTAAAATATTAGAAGTAAAAAGTTTTCGATTGGTGGTGGAATAAAAAAGGATTCTGACTCATCCTACCACCAATCGAAAACTTTTTACTTCTAATATTTTGAATGTGAAGCTCTGCTTCACGTTTGGCTAAACATTGTGCTCTGCTAGCGGAAGCTATGAGATTCATGATATCAACCATAAATAATACCAAAATCGATTTTGATACCGATACCGATACTGTGAACCTTGGTTAACATTAATATTTTCACACTTCTCTAGGCTGAGGTTAAGGAAGATATCATATGATGCTGAATAGGATGTTGAGAGAGTCGAATGAGAAGCATGGAAGTAGAGGGGGGGTCAGAGAGGGGGCCTTCTTGTTGAACATGTGACAACACTCATTTGATACTCATGTGTTTATATGCATCAATTTGGAATATGCTCGAATAATGTGTATCTATCTTTGCAGAATTATTGTCAAATGGATATGAATTACTATATGCGGCATCGTTCGTGGATGTACAATCGTCATCCTGATGACGTGCGGTGTGCGGATTGAATTTATACATGGGATAGAGCAATTCCTGCAGTTTGCCAAGGCGTTCCTCAGTACATGAATCGTACCAAAATTAAGTGTCCATGTGTGAGATATCGCGACATGAAATATCATCAAGAAGTGGATGTGACATATCATTTGTACTCGAGAGATTTTATGTCAAATTACTATCAGTGGACGTTATACGGAGAACTTGTGCCTTTAGCATCGGAGCTGGAGTCTAATTTCCATGACCACGCTAGTTACGACGAAGGGTGGGTGAACATAGTTTTTGACGCTGCGCGGCCTAGTTTTGATCCAGACAATCATGATGCGGCAGAGGAGGCACCGAATGCCGATGCTGCGAAGTTCATGGAGTTGCTGAAGAATGCAATGACTCCTTTGTATCCTGGTTGTGAGGATCATTCACCGTTGGAGGTGGTTACAAGATTGCTAAGTATCAAGTCCGATTTTAACATGTCTCAAGAATGCTACAACCGAATCATCAAGTTGATTATAGAGATCTTGCCGGAAGGTGCAAAGTTACCTACAGACTTCTACCGGTCTAAGAGGATGGTGAGATCTCTCTGAATGGGATACGAGAAAATTGATGCATGTCGCTGTAAAACCCCTAAAATTTCTACTATTTTTTTATTTATTAAATTTGGTACTGATTTAAAATTATTTTGTATTGTACGTCGCATAGTCGTATTGTACGTCGCGTACGAAATTTTATTTTTCGAAATTGCTCGACGAGTGCGAATATGTGCGAGCATACATATATTTAGAAAAACAATTTTCTATTTTATTAGATACTTTCAAAATATTATATATAATTATTATTCTTGCTATAAAAAGCTTTTTTATTTTTAGCAGTTATTAATCATAAATAATATTTTATTGTATACTAGGAAAGGCATAATCATGTATACATTATTTGTGCTTACATATATATTTCATAAATATTTTATTAGTTTATTTTTTTTATAAAAAATATAATTTTCAAAATTTATTAATATTAATATTTTATTATTCAAAAAGATTTATTATTTTCGAAATTATTATTATTGGTATTTTTGGAAAATATATTTGGAAATTATGGTGACCATTTTAAATCTTGATTGAATTTATGGATTTATTTAAATAGTTAAGTATTTGAAATTTGATTCATCCAATTTGATTTTTAAACTAAAAATTTAATTTGATTTAAATTGAATATGTATTTGGATTTGGATTTGATTGCTTTTAAATTAAACTACGAATTATCTACTTGGGTTTAAATAAATCCTATCCTTATCAAATTGGGAATTCCCACATCCTATAAATAGGCAGGTACTCCTCCACATTATTTTCTCCACATTATTCCTCCACAAATTCTACAACTAAAATTTGTGCATCGTGTCTGTGCCCGTGTTTTCCCCACCCAATATTTTATTCCATTACATATACATTGCTCATCTCCTCTGTGTCGACAACCCGACACGGCAACATCCAATCCCTAGTTCCTAACCTAACCCTAATTTCCCTATCCTCCGTCCCAGCCGCTCGATCGAACCTTGCCACCGACGGCCATCTCCGTCGGGTGACGCCCCAGTCCCAAAATACGTAGGACTAGGAACGTAATCATGCCAGCTGTATACATACGAGTAACTATACGGCTCGTATGTATACATAAGCTGTAAATGTAGAAGCCAAGACACAAAATTTTATCCAAAAATAAATAATGATATAAAAATAACTTTGAGTTGGTCATGTATACAATAGTTGGGCGGAGACAAATCCACTACCAACTAAACTAAATATGGAAAAATATACAAGAAAAGAATTGAGCAAGCGAGAGCAAGTGACGAGTCCAAGAGCAATCATCACGGAGGAAGAAAGACATGGCCTTAGCTAGAGCACCTGCAAGAAATCACGAACACACACCTGGAGAAATCACCAGGTCCTCAGAGGGACGTAACAAGATACAGGAAGAACATGCCATATAATACTGAATATAAAATATGCCACAATCAAAGAAAGTGACAAGACACAATAAGGTAATCTAACCATACTAAAGTGATCATGCAGTTGAGAAACAATCCTTCGACGCATGAGCCCTGGCTGTAAATGGGATCGGCATAGTCCCCATATAGGGCACCAGGGGCCTACGTCCGTAACGTCCGAAGATCGTCAGAGGACATCATGTGCAAGGGGCTACGTCCATAACGCTCTGAAAAACGTCAGAGGGCACCTGGAACCTGCGTCTCCGGCGGAGCGCACAGGTAATAAGGAAAGTGCATATAAGCCCATACGTCAGAAAATGTTCTCCCCACCCAATGTACCTGTTAAGTCGCATTCACGACCATGTACCTCTACTATCTGCTAAGTCTCCTAACACGCCTCTATTAGCAGTTAGCCCTAATACATGTGCATGGGGGATCAACCCATATGCAAGAACCTCTACATGCTACTCATCTTACACATCCTCGTGGTACAACTGTGTCAAGGTATATGTAATACACTACAACGGTAGTCCCTTAACTCTAGGTCTATATGCAATCAAAGGATAAATAATAAAGTACATCTAATATCACTGAGCAGGCAGTAAACCAAGAACTAGAAATAAATGAACAGTGATATGTAATAAAATGCAAACTAAAAATAAACAGTATAATGGCAAGGTATCTTGTCTGGTATATTGCCTGGTGTGGTGCGATGATCCTACAAGTCATGTTCTGTCCGATAGCTGAGGGCTCGGCGACGCAGAGCTGAGGTCGGTGGCGCACGGAAGGGGCGGTCGGCGTCGGCTCGAAGCCGGTGGCGGAGGACAGAGGGACTCCAGCACGACGGCTCTGCGGGAAGGCGGTGGCTCGTCGGGCTGGCTAGGAGAGCTCGGCGGTCCAGATCAGGACGGTGTGCGGCCACGTGGGGAGCAGTCGCCCGGTCGGTGGAGGCGGCCGTCCGGAGAGAAGATTGGGCGAGATCCGGCGTCGGTGGTCCTGCGCGCGGATGAGGGAAGTCGGAGGGGGCGGATGGGGGTTCCCGGCCGGCACAGCAAGGGATAACGTCGGCGGGTGCTGTGCCGTGCGCGACGGGGGCGCGGAAGACCCGGCGGGAACGCGGCGGAGTCGGGCGCTGTCAGCGCTGGAGAGCAGGGGTTTCGGCAAGGGTTCGGCCGTGCTTGACGGTGGCGAGGGATCGACTGGGCTTGGCGGATCTGACCGGGACGCCGGCGGAGAAGGGGTAAGTGGTGGTGCCTGTGGTTTTTATTTTCTTTGGGGGTTTTGAGTTGGCCGCCGGTCGTGGCGGGGGCGGCCGGTTGCGGTGGCGGGGATTGTATTTGGTTTTTGGTTGTGGCGGCCACGGTGATGGCGGTGGCGGTGTGATAGGGGTGATGTCGGGGTGAGGACAGGGTCTGCGGTGCTGAGTTGACGGGAGAGGGAGGTTGTCGAGTTGCTATGCTTGGGCTGGTGATGGTTACGCCGGTGGTGGCGGTGATTGTACTGTGGTCGGGCAGGGATCTGTGGTGTCGTCGTGTCGGGGGATGTCCGACACGACGTGGATAACTGTAAAATTGCTGGAATACGAACGTGTGATCACCGACACGATGCACTGTGGATGGAAAAATTGCTGGATGAGTACCTCTCCTTTTATAGGAGGTGGGAATTCCCAGTTAGATAGGAATTAGAAGTATTTAAATCCCAATTAGGTAAATCACCTATTAATTTAAACTGATTTAAAATAATTCTATCCAAATCAAATCAAATATAGATAATTTATATCCTTAATTTAAAATATTTTTAAACAAAGTCAATAAAATCTTTTCCAATTTAATTTACCATATTTAATCAAATATTAAAATTAACAAAATCCCAAATATCATTTTCGTAATTAAATAAATATGGAAATAATTAATTTCGAAAATCACTATAAATACTTAAATATTAATTCATGATCTAGCTTTTATAAATAACAAAATATATTAATAAGCAAATTTTACATTTCGCAAAATATTAAATCACAATTTCTAAATCACCATTTATTTGTAAACGACGAATAAAATAACCTTTTTATACAAAATAAAAATATTTATAAAACTTAAAATATTTTTCTAATATATGTACCTCGACACATATTTGCACTCGTCGAGAAATTACGAACGCAATCTTGCACGTTACGTAAATTCAATAATGAGAACTCGTATGCGACGTGCAGATACGAAATACAAAATGAATACAAAATAAAAAAATTGTAGTAGAAATTTAGGGGGTTTACATCCTACCCAACTTAAAAGAATTTCGTCCTCGAAATTTAGGAAAAATTAGGGTAGGTAGGGTGAAGGAGATAGAAGCAGTATAATCGATAAGAATTTGATTCATATTGAACAAAAAGGCAATCGATTGTTTGATGAGAATGAAACGACATTTCAATGGCAATATGTCATTTGATCGACTAAAAAAATTTCGATGGTTTTAGATTTCGATCATGACAATCAATCAATGACTAAGCTCGATCAACCTTAACATTAACCTAAAAAAAACAACCTCATAAGTAGGTAATAAATTCCTTAATCCTTGATATCGTCAATATTCATGTAATCTCTCTTATCATAAATTGTTCTTTCTAAAATTAACTTTCGTACCATGTTCCCTTAAAATTTTAACAAAATAATTTTCGATCATAATTGTACTCTAAATTCCTCTATCTCGTCCTAGAATTTCAATAGTCTCAAATTTTGAATCCATAATCTCCCTTATATTAGCTCACTTATATATATCTTCCCAAGTTAAAATTTTCTCTTAAAAATTTAAAAATTCAAAACCTTCAACCAATTTGGCCCAAGTAACAGTTAAAATCTTCTTACTACAAATTTGTATTTATTGCATCCATAGGTACCCAAAAAAAAAGTCCGTCTTCAACGTTGGATAGTCTCGTAAACTAACAATATACCTTCATACTCAATCTTCTATCATAATTGAAAATTTCATAAAGTATTTATTAGTCTCTCTTGAAAATTTTTGAATTTCAACAATCTCAGTTTCTTGATGGTAGAATTGAAACTCTTCTTAACTTCTTATTCATAATCATTTTAGAACTTAATCAAAGTATAAAGGTTTCTTTCTTCAACAATTGGTTATCCTTGAAAAATAATATCATCATATCATCAACATTGTCTTTATCAAAAATTTGCATCCATAAATTATATATATATATATTTGATTTTTAAACCATCAACACTTTAGAAGATTTTCCACTCGATTATATAGTTACCTTAAAACAAAATTTGAAATTCACGAAGTCTATTTATCCTCGAGTGTTTCATCATAACATAATATATCCTCCCCTTACTTCATTGATTCGGATTTATCGCACATTTCTATTTATGTCCCATCTGTACCAACTTCATTATTTATCCATGCTGTGGGGTTCTCCAATCTAACTTCTACTAACCCAAGATTGTCATGATCAAATTTTATTTCGCATAATGGAATCATACAAGGAACAAGGTTTCATAAACTATGGTGGAATCATAGTAAAATATAAGTTAAGCAATTGGAAGGAAGAAAAGTAAATGTTGCTAATATTGCATGAAGAGTAAAAGGTGTTATGGGTCTAAGTAAATCAAGATAATACAAAAATAAAATGACAAGAATTAGGTAGTCAAGATAAAACACAAGGTTAAGCATTTAACGGATTTAGTAGATCACAATCAGTATCGGGTCGAAAGACTTGAGTCAAGATTTGACCTCCAAATATATAGTCAAAAGCATATCGGTACCATGGTATAGGTTATAGTTGAGTCTTTATGGCCCGAAAGTCGTACCATAAAAATAGAGTACAAGGGAACGTGTTTTAGTGGAACATAATATACCTACATGAAGGTGAGCTCGTCTAGATCTTGCATGTAAAATTTGTTGGAAGAAAAAGTCTAGTGTTGTGCCCCAAATATCAAAGTCACGATAGGGAACACCAAATGATCAAAAAATAGAAAGTGGGTTTTCATAAGGTACTAATTAATGCACAAAAATAAAATGTTAAAACACGAAATAAAGATAATTTAGGAAATCTCGTAGATCAAGTTAAGATAAGTTAGAGACACAATTTCTAGAGAGAAAATAGTCTCCTAGATAAGGGTATGGTCAAGGGGTTGGTTCTAATTATTTCTAAGTTCCAACTAATTAGATGGTCACGAATAAAGATCTAGCTTGGAGGGAAGGTCGAGTGAGTCAAAGATATGTTCGTCGGTTTGGTCTACGACTAACTATACTTGTGTATATGCAATATCATAATCATAGGTGGCATGGCATTATAATGTAGAATACTTCTTTCTCACAAGGGTGACCATACTTACTTCTTGGTCCTTCATCAATATGATCTAATCTAAATTTTCAAGTTCCTCGTAAGTTTCTCAATAAAATTTCCAAGATACTTCGCCAAAATTTCAATTATCTTAGACTGTCAACTTTAATCACAATTTATTTCTCTAGTCAATCTCGAAACAACCCTTGTATATCACAACTTGAATAATAACCCCCTTTTTTCTCAAACTCAACATTTAATGAGTTTATCCGTCGAAATTATTACTACAAAATAGAATGTTTAAATAACTCCCGAATTTTAATTCTATATCCTTCAAATGTGTATATCTAGCTTCCAATAAGTCACAACTACTCTACAAAGTGATTTTTTTTCACCAAAATTTAAATATCCATAATCAAGGCTTTAAACTCGAAATCTAAATAACTTTATATATCATAGATCATATGAGCAAAATTTAAATATTTAAAATTTTCCTTCAAGTCGATTTTATATCTTCCAAAAATATTTCAAACAAAACTTTTACCATTATCTCTTCAAGCTCAAAATTAATACTTATAATTCGTAAATCGTAGAATCAATTTAAAACCTCAAGCTCTCTAATAAACCGTAAATCATAAACCCTTCATATTCTCTAGTCGTTACAAAATCATAACTTATGATTTAAAACACTTTAATAAATTCGAGATAAACTTTAAAATATTCAATCCAAACTTGAACTTGATCGTAAATCATGTGTCACAATTTAAAGATGTTTTCCAAATCGATTTCATAATAAATCAAACTATTTCATAATTTCCAAAAATCATAAATCATAAATTTGTTTTCTCGATCTAGCTATTCTCTTGTGTATACCACCTTGTAATAGCAAAATAAAATTCCAACTATACATTGAAGGCGATAATATGCTACTACCCAACTTGAAATTAACTAATCCTTAAAATCATACTTTCTAGAAAAAATAAATTCCTTTATAACTCAAATAAAATTCCAATACATATTAATTGCCAATGCAATCCATCTAGCCATGTGTTTAACCTATGGGCATATACTAGTGTAGTCATCTTACTAAACACGAAACTAAAAATTTATGGTAGGAGGAGTCAAGCAAGATGCAAGTCAAGGAGGTCGAACGAGAGTTCGAAATTTGAAGTTAAGAAAGGATGTCAAATAGGTGGATGAGATTCTAAACTCTAATCCTATATTGCAGGCCCGTTCGGTACAGTCATGTAACCGAAAAGACAAACTAGACCTGCATGGGCCACCACAAAAATATGTGACGCCCCAGTCCCAAAATACGTAGGACTAGGGACGTAATCATGCCAGCTGTATACATACGAGTAACTATACGGCTCGTATGTATACATAAGCTGTAAATGTAGAAGCCAAGACACAAAATCTCATCCAAAAATAAATAATGATATAAAAACAACTTTGAGTTGGTCATTTATACAATAGTTGGGCGGAGACAAATCCACTACCAACTAAACTAAATATGGAAAAATATACAAGAAAAGAATTGAGCAAGCGAGAGCAAGTGACGAGTCCAAGAGCAATCATCACGGAGGAAGAAAGACATGGCCTTAGCTAGAGCACCTGCAAGAAATCACGAACACACACCTGGAGAAATCACCAGGTCCTCAGAGGGACGTAACAAGATACAGGAAGAACATGCCATATAATACTGAATATAAAATATACCACAATCAAAGAAAGTGACAAGACACAATAAGGTAATCTGACCATACTAAAGTGATCATGCAGTTGAGAAATAATCCTTCGACGCATGAGCCCTGGCTGTAAATGGGATCGGCATAGTCCCCATTTAGGGCACCAGGAGCCTACGTCCGTAACGTCCGAAGATCGTCAGAGGGCATCATGTGCAAGGGCTACGTCCATAACGCTCTGGAAAACGTTAGAGGGCACCTGGAACCTGCGTCTCCGGCGGAGCGCACAGGTAATAAGGAAAGTGCATAGAAGCCCATACGCCAGGTGATGTTCTCCCCACCCAATGTACCTGTTAAGTTGCATCCACGACCATGTACCTCTACTATCTGCTAAGTCTCCTAACACGCCTCTATTAGCAGTTAGCCCTAACACATGCGAATGGGGGATCAACCCACACGCAAGAACCTCTACATGCTACTCATCTCACACATCCTCGTGGTACAACTGTGTCAAGGTATATGCAATACACTACAACGGTAGTCCCTTAACTCTAGGTCCATATGCAATAAAAGGATAAATAACAAAGTACATCTAATATCACTGAGCAGGCAGTAAATCAAGAACTAGAAATAAATGAACAGTAATATGTAATAAAATACAAACTAAAAATAAACAGTATAATGGCAAGGTATCTTGCCTGGTATATTGCCTGGTGTGGTGCGATGATCCTACAAGTCATGTTCTGTCTGATGGCTGAGGGCTCGGCGGCGCAGGGCTGAGGTCGGTGGTGCGCGGAAGGGGCGGTCGGGGTCGGCTCGAAGTTGGTGGCGGAGGACAGAGGGATTCCAGCACGGCGGCTCCGCGGGAAGGCGGTGGCTCGTCGGGCTGGCTAGGAGAGCTCGGCGGTCCAGATCTGGGCGGTGTGCGGCCACGTGGGGAGCAGACGCCGGTGGTCCTGCTCGCTGATGAGGGAAGTCGGAGGAGGCGGATGTGGGTTCCCGGCCGGCACAATAAGGGATAACGTCGGCGGGTGCTGCGTCGTACGCGGCGGGGGCGCGGAAGACTCGACGAGAATGCGGCGGAGTCGGGCGCTGTCAGCGTCGGAGTTGCTAGCAGGGGCTTCGGCAAGGGTTCGGCCGTGCTTGATGACGGCGAGGGATCGACTGGGCTTGGCGGATCTGACCGGGACGTCGGCGGAGAAGGGGTAAGTGGTGGTGCCTGTGGTTTTTATTTTCTTTGGGGGTTTTGAGTTGGCCGCCGATCGTGACGGGGGCGGCCGGTTGCGGTGGCGGGGATTGTATTTGGTTTTTGGTGGTGGCGGCCACGGTGATGGCGGTAGCGGTGTGATGGAGGTGATGTCGGGGTGAGGACAGGGTCTGCGGCACTGAGTTGACGGGAGAGGGAGGTTGTCGAGTTGCTATGCTTGGGCTGGTGATGGTTACGCCGGTGGTGGCGACGATTGTACTGTGGTCGGGCAGGGATCTGTGGTGTCGTCGTGTCGGGGGATGTCCGACACGACGTAGATAACTGTAAAATTGCTGGAATACGAACGTGTGATCACCGACACGATGCACTGTGGATGGAAAAATTGCTGGATGAGTATAGGAGGTGAATTCCCAGTTAGATAGGAATTGGAAGTATTTAAATCCCAATTAGGTAAATCACATATTAATTTAAACTGATTTAAAATAATTCTATCCAAATCAAATCAAATCTAGATAATTTATATCCTTAATTTAAACTATTTTTAAACAAAGTCAATAAAAAATTTTCCAATTTAATTTACCATATTTAATCAAATATTAAAATTAACAAAATCCCAAATATCATTTTCGTAATTAAATAAATATGGAAATAATTAATTTCGAAAATCACTATAAATACTTAAATATTAATTCATGATCTAGCTTTTATAAATAACAAAATATATTAATAAGCAAATTTTACATTTCGTAAAATATTAAATCACAATTTCCAAATCACCATTTATTTGTAAACGACGAATAAAATAACATTTTTATACAAAATAAAAATATTTATAAAATTTAAAATATTTTTCTAACGTATGTACCTTGACACATATTCGCACTCGTCGAGAAATTACGAACGCAATCTCGTACGTTACATAAATTCAATAATGAGAACTCGTATGCGACGTGCAGATACGAAATACAAAATGTATACAAAATAAAAAAAATTGTAGTAGAAATTTAGGGGGTTTAGACGTCGAGATGGCACAACCACCCCCGGTCGAGCCCTAGCCAACCTCCGACCAACACCCCATCTCCTGTGCCACCACCCTCGACACAACCATCTACCCAACTTTCTTCTCCCCGACCCCTGTCCTACCCCGATCACACTAGCCACCCACTCCAGCCTAATACTTCCGGCCACCCCGGTCTTTCCACTGTCACTGTCCCGTCCACCCGACTACGACCGCCAGACCAACGGTGGCTAGTTCCACAAAAACCCCAAAAACTACCGTCGAACTTCAGCCATCCATACAGCCCTGCCCACACCACCGTCGACAGCACCTCCTCCGAATAAACCACCGTCACCACACACGCACAACCACCGCGGCCACCGACCGAAAACCCTAATCCGCCACCACCACCAACAACAACAGAATAGAATAAGAAATCCTCACCTGTCGCCCAGTCCCAAACCTTCCGTCCGCCGTGACCAGCTCACCACAGCCGCCCCTGGCGATTCGCCACCGCCGCGGCCGAGCCACCCCCTCTCATCCAAACCCTCCGCATCCTCCAGCCCAACGAACCCCGTTGTAGCTCCCCTTCCCGAATTTTTTTTTGAAATATTTATTTATTTAATTTAAATGGGGATTTTAGAATTTTATAAATATTTATTTAGTTAATTATTACGGTAGATGATTTTAGCCATAGCTGAGTTTTGAAGTACTAGACGACTAGGATTTGTGGCACGGAAGATGTAGCAGTGTGCCTTGACTAGAGTACTAGCCATGCCCGGGGAAACCTAGCCATAGGAATGTCTTAACTAGGAAAACCAGGCCAAGTTGTGACATGACCATTATAAATAGTTAATTATTTATTATTAATATTATTTGACGTCTAGGTGACCCGGTCGCACCAAACTAGTCAAACTGAACCCGAACTGAGCCCAAGCCCATGTAGTCATGCGGTACATCCAATGACCTTCGTATTGATGCATTTTTGGTATAATTGTATCGTATTCCATTTTAGTGATCTAAGGAATATTTCTAAATATTCTTAATTAAATATTATAAATATTGTGATTAGTTGATATTCAATAAGGTTTGTATAAGATAGGCCTTGTACATTTTCTGGAATTATTAGATGGTGCAATAATGATATATACTTTATTAAATTTTGTTATTATTTTATTACTATTATTATTTTATTGGGATTGTTATATAATATTATTAATTTATTGGTTATATTTAAGTGTATATTAAATTGTTATCAAGAGATTTATAATTTATGCACAAATATAATATATTAAATATGTGCATGTGTATGTATATATAAATATTGTATATGTGTATTTATGTATAAATATATATTGTATATATATATATGTATATGGGTGTATATATTTATGTATATGTATATACGTAGATATTGTATATGCGTGTATATGTACGTATATATAAATAAATATATATATGTGTGTGTAAGTGATATATATAAATATATATATATATATATATTATATATGTATATATGAGCATGTATATGTATAAATACATATATAGGTGTGTGTGTGTGTGTATGGGTATATATAAATATATATAAATTATGTGTGTATGTGTGTATATATATATCAATATACGTATACATACATATATGTGTATATATATATAAATATATATATATATATATATATATATATATATATATATATATATATATATATATATATATATATATATATATATATATATATATATATATACACACACACAACAGTGCTAACTAATAAAAATAAATAGCCAGGCCCAGCCCAGTCGGGCCAGGCCCAGTCTCATCCCAGCCCAACCTAAGGCTAACCCTGTTATTCCCTACAGGACACAACCGACCCAGGGACTCAGCTGCGTATATATCGATCCTATGTGTAACCGAGAGAACAGAGAAGAAGAAATGCTCAAAAACCCTAATCCAAACCGTGCCCCCGCCGACCCCCACACGAGGGCGCACCCCCCCCCCACGAGCGCATGCCACAGGGAGTCGCCGTCGGCCGGCCGAAGTTGGCTAGGAACTGCACGCAATAGCAGCGCGTAGGCAGCAGCTGACCTGTAGACGAGCAACTTCGAGACGGAAGTTCTTCCGCATTTCTCGACGAAACTCCGAGATACGAACTCTGGTACGAAGCCAATATATACGCATTTACTTTGTTTCAATTACTTTATGTGTAAATGCGCTAGATCGACCAGGAGATCGAACCAAAGTTCGACGAAAACCTGTCCGAAACAGGACAGTTTTTGATATTAAAACACCGTTTTGGAAGGCTGATTTCGGCCAACCTACTGACAGTTCCTCCGAATCAATTCATGGCAGTCACCGATAACCTATACGAGAGGATAACCCAATTTATAGATTTATTTTCCATCGATTATATTGCTGTTAAACTACTTTCAAAGTTCAACAAAAACCTGTTTTCAAAACAGTAGAAAACTTGAAAAATCCTCTATACAACGTGCGTCCCGCTATTCCGGGTGACGTAGTTGCGAACCGTAAGCATCGAAAGCTGCGTAACGGCTTCATGGTCGTGTGAGCTTTGGCGGAATTCAAATTGGTCGCGTGTGCGCGACGAATTTGATACGTATCCGTCAAAATTCACCATATCGTGCACTTTACAAATTCTCCAATTACTTTGTGCACGTTCGTTAGATCGAGTCGAAACTTGCGCCAGCAGGACCGTATTATTTTTCTGGTCCTGTATGCTAAGTTTGGTCCGATTCTGAGACCGTTGATAAAATTATCGTTTCGCGGGCCCCACGGTCCGACTCAACGGGTGATTTTGTGCACGGCCTATCGGAATCCAACTCTGGATATACGGTTGGGTTTGTATCGGAAAACTGGATCCGTAGACATGTAGTTTGACGACTTTAGAGACCATTGACTCTGGCACACTTTTCAGTACAAAGCGGGTCCAACGGCGGATATCGTTTTTGCCCGAAATTACCGTTTTGCCCGTGTCCAGAATTGGACTTAAGGACAAGCAATCCTAGCTAAATTGACTATTCTGAGAATGTTGATAACGTTTATTTCATCTTTCGGAGACAGTTGTGATGACTTGGACTTTCTGACTTGTGATTGGCGATACGTTGTTGGTTCTCCGTGCAACCTCCAGGCAAGTATACCTTGCCAACTTGTACAGTATAATTTATATGCATGTTCAACATCTCGATGTGGTTCTTTTCCTTACATTCGTGATTTCTTGATTCCATGTCTAGTACACTCATCCTGTTATGGTTTTACTTTACATGTTTCTAGTTTCTTGTTCCTTTTCTGTTATGATATTTTTCTACCTGTTATACTGTGTTAGTCTCATATGTGTTGCTTGATAGATTCGTCTAGTCCCACACCACGATTTCCTCAACTTGATTATAACTTGACTTGACTTGACATGACTTGAGTGGTACTTGACTTTGACATTCTATAGATTATGAGTACTTACCTTGACTATAGTCTATAGGATTTTATACTGTCTTGGTTATGAGTACTTGCCTTGACTGCGATTGAGACATTATAGATTGTGAGTACTTGCCTTGACTGCAGTTTATAGCCAGCCATTTCTAGTATGGCATGTCAGTGTCTTAGGATCCTCGTGTTTAGATCTTGTGTCTTGGTTCATTTTGTCTCGTTGGATATCCTTGATTGTTTCTTGCTTCTTTTTACTGTTATATGTTGGCTTGTATATTATGTATCTTGCTAGTCCTCTGAGGACCTGATGATCTCTTCAGGTTTAGCGACTGCATGGAGTTAGTTAGCAGAGCGGGATGGTAGAGGATTGCGATGTATGACACATGTATTTGCGTGTGATATTTCTTTATTATCTTTTCGTGCTTTATATTCGGTACCATGATATACTCTGCTTATTTATAGACTCATATCGTTCTTGGAGTCTAATCGAACAAGATGCTAATGGGCTGCAGACCATGACCCATACTTGTTCATTCTTGTTTTATATGATTCATGTGGATTGAGATATAGTTTAGATTAGACATGATACCCTATGCTGGATAGCTTATACGTATTCGAGTCGGGCTGGAGTCTGCTCGATACGTAGCTGGCTTGCTCACGAGCTCGCATCCGAAAACCGGGTGCAGGTCGTGACAAGTTTTTGAGTTTTTATGGTAGCCCATACAGGTCAGTTTTTGCAAAAGATTGCGAACTTGTGGTAGTACTTAAGTTAGTCGTACTACTGCAAGCCTGCGACTAGGATGCTCATTCATAATTAGGTTTGATTTAATTTTATGAGAATGAATAGGACTAAGAGTCCCTTATTCAATTTGACCCTTGGATAGTTAAGATTGTTAAATAGGCCATGTGATTTAGCTAATGATTTATTGAAGTCTCGGTATGGATAAATCGAAGATTTTTTCTAAGAGATTATGTTATTTTGTTTGACATATTGGTAGGATCCAAGGTGGGTAGAATATACATTTGGTAAGTTAGGACTTCATAGAATTCAATTCCTAATTTAGATCATTTGTGCCATTTTATCTTATGCCTTCTCTAACCCATGTTTTATTTTCAAAACTATTTTGCGATCGTTTTATTTTCAATTCCTAATCTTGGTTTAATTATCTATATATTAATTCAAGTCGTCTTCGTTCATTTTGTGATCGTTTTGTTTTCAAAACTGATACTTTTACTCAAGGACAGATACTTATATTTTCTTATCATGATCGACTTATTTGAATTTATTGAAGTTCCTTTGAAATTCTTATGGATATAGTTAAAATAATTTTTGGTGACATACAATGGTAAGACAGATGTGCACTGTCCCAATTTATTTGAATTATGGAGACTGCGAATTTACTGCAGTCAGCAGTGCACTGGCGTGGCATGACCCCTAAGTTTAAATAATTTTAAGTATGCGTAGGTTGTCGAATATTACGAAAACTATATCCTATTTGTATTATTGATCTTTTGATTTATTATGCCAATATTGGGTAGAGTTGATAAATTGTTCGATAACATATTATACTTGAGTCATGAAACCAAGGGTTCACGGCAGCCAGATGTACATTGGCAATGCATGGATTCTCGGTTAAATGACTTCGGATATACTTATGATTTTCGAATATCATAGTGACTATATCCTTTATTGGCAAACGACTATTAAATTTTTTTCTTTCAAATTTATTTGATGTCTTATTTCTTGTTACCACCTTCTCTACAACTACTAGTTCTTTATTTCTTTCATATTTTTCTACTTTCAAATTATCATCTTTAAAACCTATTTTGATTTCCTTCCACTATATTTCTAAAACGTATTTAGATTTTGATTCTATATGCCTGATCAATTTCGATCATTTATCACATTATTTTCTTGATTATATTCTTTGTCGTGCTTATTCATATCGATTGGTCATGTCATATTTTGATGATATTCTTGGTTGTGCCTATTTGTATCTTTTGAAATTTCGAGGATGAAATTTTTCTAAGGTTGGTAGATTTGTAAGCCCACTTCCTAATTTTTTTTTAATTTTTTAATTTTATTTGTTTATGATTAATTTTATGGCCATTGTGAGTCATGCCAAAGCTTGTAGGTGGACTATGACCATATTAAGGTCATATGACCTCTAGATAGCTTATACATGTATTATTTAGCTATTTTATATTTTTCTACAATTTTTGGATATTTGTAGGTATTTAATATTTAAGATTTTCTTATTTTTAAGGACTTTCAGGATTTACTGTAAGGTCATACGGGGGTATTTGGGACCAAATATTTTTATTTGGGCTCTAAATGACTAAAAATATTTTCTAGAATATTTTAGAATTGTTTTGGATTTTTTAGAATTTTTGGGAATTTTTATATAATTAAAACCTATAGAATTTATATTTTATAGGCTTTGGGAATTTACTGTGAAGTCACATGATGATATTTTGTGTTAAAAATATTTTATTTAGATTCTAGACACTTAGAAATATTTTCTAGAATTTTTTAGAATTTTTCTGGATTTTTCTGCAATTTATTTTGATTTATTTGGACTTAAAATAATTTTTAAATAATTTTCTGAATTAAATAAATAATTAACCCAAAAATCCACCCTGGGGGGCCCACCTGTCGGCGCTGCTACAGTAACCGTCTCTCTCTCTCCTATATATATGCATTGTATGTTCACAAACCCTAATTAATTATAGCCTCCTCCTTTTGGAGTTTGATCCTGGTGATTCCCCGACTTCTCGAGGCGATTGCCGTCAACTCGGACCTCATTTTTGCGTGTTGTTTTTTTTTGTTGGAAGCGTATTGAGGTATAGTTTCTGAATATCTAATTTATTTTTATAATTTCTGAACCTAAATTTCTGGAAAATTTGTAGAGTGACGATTGTCCGAAACTTGACACGTTTTGGTGTTTTCGGGATTTCGGGAGAACCAGAAATCGAAATCATGAACCGTTTGAAGTTTCGGAAAGCTAACACAGAGCTCTACGATATATATTTTTTCCAGAAATTATCTCTTTCATCTAGTATTTTATTTATTCTGTGAACTCAGAACTGGTCGGTTGATCCCCGTTTTGGTCACGATTAGCCATAACGGCGATATCTTTTGACCAAAGCATAATTTTGCGGCACGGTCAATTCCAGCACACTTTTGGTGCTGAAATCTACCAAGGTACACTTTCAAAATCTAGAGTTCATAGTGTTTGACTAAAAAGTCAACGGTACGTCTCGATTTGCGTGCCATGGTTTCCAAAATTGAGAAACACGACTTTTGATGGCCAAACTTGCATGTTTAGATTATATTCAGATTATTATTAGGTTAAATTAGGTTTTAAAGTAAATTATTTCAGAATTAATTATTATTAGATTAGTAACCCAACTAGCCACTATTTAGAACTAGAACATTAGAATTGATTTATGGTTTTCGTGCACGGTTCGTGGTGCGATGTTGTTATAGGTTGATAGCTTATAGATCGGGATCCTCTCATCCTCAGCTTGTGATTATGATTTGTGCAAGGATTCAGGCAAGTACAGTATTACATTTATGTTTTAGTTCATTATAACGTTTACTCTATAGTTTTCTCGTTTGATATCCCGTTGAGTCATTGCTTGATATTCCATTGAGACACAATTGTGACACGGTAGTTATCGTATCCTTCTTAGTGTGTCATTGACCATTTTTGATTGTTAGAGAGTCGGGAGGGGAAATACTCGATAAATACGTGAACAAACCCAATTACCGTTACCGAATGATAGCTAAGTCATACACACCCACGTATGAGTTAGCCGTACCAATTACTGAATGATAGCCATCGTATGATGTGCCATATTAGCCCAGCCGTTCACGTATTAAAAGGTATTTCACACACACATAGTTGTTTCCATTGTTCCTCTATTTAGTTCCTGTCCTGCTAGATCATATCTTACCAGTTTATATCTTGCTAGTTCATATCCTGCTAGTTTATCTCTTGCTAGTTCTCTATATGCTCTTTGTCATCATTGTTTCTCGCTTGTTCTAACTTATTTTGGACTAACAACATTAGTTGCAATATGGTTGTACTCTGCTCCATTCCTGACTGGATCGGTGTTATAGGTGAGGTTGACGTGCATACTCTTGCACATGGACCATACGAGGGGGATACAGAGACTCGAAGGCTAAACCATATAGGACTCGTTAGTTGTGTGGTAGTTTTCTACAAATGTAAAAGCTTATATTCTTCTTCAAATGTAAAACTTTTATATTTTGTAAAGTTGATTTAGTTGTTGTGAATGAGCAGTTAGTATTTATGAGCACTTTGTTATTGTGGGATAGACAGCGTACTACCGTCGATACTGCGGCGTAGGCTGGGCTTGGACACGTCTCGTATCCGAAAAGCGGGTGCGGGTCGTGACACCCGTCCGCCGCGCCTGGAGCGCCGCCGACCCTTGTCTCCGACCGGAGCCGCGTGAACCCACCGCGCCAGACCCGATCCTGCCGCCCAAACCCTTTCCACTTCCTCCGTCGACGCTGACCTAGCCCAGCATCCAGACCATGCCGACCCACCATCTCCGCCTCACCCCCAGCCGACGACCCCCTCTGCCGCCGGCCGAACCGCATGCATCTACCGCGCGCCTGCCGGTGAGCCCCGCGCGACCGCCATGGCCGAGTCCCCCGCCGCTGGCCTCTTCCGTTTCCTCCGTAGACAGGCCGACCGCCGCCCTCCATCTTTCCCTCTCTCCCGTTCGTCTCCGATTCCCTTTTCCCTTTCTTCTCGTTCTCTCTCCTCTCTTTTGGTTCACGAAAATGGAATGGAGGTCTTTATTTGCTTTTATTATTTCATTATTTCTTTGATTATTTTCAATTATTTTCTTTTGTGTGTGTGTGTTTTTTTTTGTTTAAGTTTTGTTCATTAATGGTTTTTTTTCTCTTTATTATTTATGATCACTTTATCATTCTTCTTCTTATTATTATTATTCTTAATAATAATGTGGTCACTGTTGATGTTGTTGTTGTTCTTATTTTAGGTATTCTCTACTAATATTATTAATATCCTAGTCATACAATGAAATAGTGATTTGAGTACTACTTCGATGAGAAGGTATTGAACCTTGTTGGGGTCCGGATACCATATTGGATTCTTAGCATGGAAAGATATGTCACCGTGAATTAGTTTACCATCTCCTGTCCTTGTTTGGTTGGGGGGATGGTACGCTCGTTCAGTAGGTGCGTATTGGACCATGTTATAATTCGATTGACTTATTTATTTGAGCAATATTTATTCAGTTTATATGGCATGATATTATGTGTCTTGTTACGTCCCTCTGAGGACCTGGTTATCTCTCCAGGTGTGTGCTCTTGTCTTTCGCAGGTACTTTAGCTCTAGACGTGATCATCGCTATTTCTTCGAGGATGATTTTGCTTGGATCGCCTTCGCTTCGTTCGCCAAAATCATTTCTTTTCTCATGTACTTTCTTTTACTTGTTGGTAGTGGATTTGTCTCCGCCCAACATATTGTATCAAAACAATTCATTATCATTATATGATATCTTTTATTCATTTATTTTGTGTGGATGAGATTAGTTATGGTTCTACTGTATTTTACAGCTTATGTATTCATACGAGGATTCCATATATTAGTGTGTACTTCGTATGAATACAGCTGGCATGTCTACGTTTCTAGTCCTACGTATTTTGGGACGGGGGCGTTACATGTTTTTGTGGTGGCCCATACAGGTCAAGATAAATTGTTTGGTTACTTTACCGTACCAAGCAAGCCTGCAAATAGGATTAGAAGTCTAGGATCTCATCCACATACTTGACCTTTTTCCTCGATTCCATATTCGACCGGCTCATCGATTGCATCTTGCTTGATTCCTTCTATCATTATTCTTATCTTCCCTTCGTGCTTACTAGAGATTGACCCTACTAGTTAGATGTCCCAAACACCCTTAGCTTAATTCTTTAAGTTGGGTAGAATACCCCACGACTTGGCACACCCTTGACCATTAAGGAGAATACAAATAGAATTATCTAGACTATAGGGACTAGAGGGATTTAACCCATTTGGTCAACCAAGCCTTGGGCAATAAACCGTAGAATGATCGTATAGGAATAAACAAGACTTAGATCTATATGACTCTTAGACTATTCACATTTGTTTTTATTTCATCTACCATCGTGCATATGTTCTATTATCTAGACTAATGATGCTAATATAACCTAGTGTTTTCAAGCTAATTCTTTATCGAGCTTGATCAAGGCATATGATATTGAGCGGCCGCTCACTAACATATTGTCTACTCAGAACCGGTGCATAATGGTCTGATCAACCGAGTGCACTTTGGTTCGTTTTTGTCTATTATTCTACGTGGATGGAACATAATTAAACTTGGCTTTTAGAGTCCCATCCACGACTGCCTTGGCAACTTCTTTTGAATTATTTGGTCGTCCTTGAACCACGTATTCGTTCTCGATAATATCGCCTTTCGAACTCCTTATTGCTTTTGCCTTCACTTGTTTTTATAAGGACGAAGGCGTTGTACTATAACTTCTCTAGCCTTCCTATCGGTAATGACCATTATCACTCGAGGTTGCTATCCTAAAACTCCTCGTCCTCATTCTCGGCCCTATGTTTTCTACCATGACCTCTAATCGCTTATTTCAGGAATAAGCCTAATTCACTCTCTTAAATCGTGACCCTCATTCATTACCCGTGACCATACCGTATTATTTTTCTACGATCTAGATCGCGATTTCTTACGGCATGATTTTGTTATCGATTGTTCCCCATCGATACCCCCTTGCGTCTTCTCACCCCCTACTAATTCTTAATTTCGAGGACGAAATTTTTTTAAGTTGGGTAGGATGCAAAACCCCTAAATTTCTACTATTTTTTTATTTATTAAATTTGGTACTGATTTAAAATTATTTTGTATTATACGTCGCGTAGTCGTATTGTACGTCGCGTACGAAATTTTATTTTTCGAAATTGTTCGACGAGTGCGAATATGTGCGAGCATACATATATTTAGAAAAATATTTTTCTATTTTATTAGATACTTTCAAAATATTATATATAATTATTGTTCTTGCTATAAAAAGCCTTTTTGTTTTTAACAGTTATTAGTCATAAATAATATTTTATTGTATACTAGGAAAGGTATAATCATGTATACATTATTTGTGCTTACATATATATATTTCATAAATATTTTATTAGTTTATTTTTTTATAAAAAATGTAATTTTCGAAATTTATTAATATTAATATTTTATTATTCAAAAAGATTTATTATTTTTGAAATTATTATTATTGGTATTTTTGAAAAATATATTTGGAAATTATGGTGACCATTTTAAATCTTGATTGAATTTATGGATTTATTTAAATAGTTAAGTATTTGAAATTTGATTCATCCCATTTGATTTTTAAACTAAAAATTTAATTTGATTTAAATTGAATATGTATTTGGATTTGGATTTGATTGCTTTTAAATTAAACTACGAATTATCTACTTGGGTTTAAATAAATCCTATCCTTATCAAATTGAGAATTCCCACATCCTATAAATAGGCAGGTACTCCTCCACATTATTTTCTCCACATTATTCCTCCATAAATTCTATAACTAAAATTTGTGCATCGTGTCTGTGCCCGTGTTTCCCCCACCCAATATTTTATTCCATTACATATACATTGCTCATCTCCTCTGTGTCGACAACCTGACACGGCAACATCCAATCCCTAGTTCCTAACCTAACCCTAATTTTCCTATCCTCCGTCCCAGCCGCTCGATCGAACCTTGCCACCGGCGGCCATCTCCGTCGAGATGGCACAACTACCCCCGGTCGAGCCCTAGCCAACCTCCGACCAACACCCCATCTCCTGTGCCACCACCCTCGACACAACCATCTACCCAACTTTCTCCTCCCCGACCCCTGTCCTGCCCCGATCACACTAGCCACCCACTCCAGCCTAATACTTTCGGCCACCCCGGCCTTTCCACTGTCACTGCCCCGTCCACTCGATTACGACCGCCAGACCAACGGCGGCTAGTTCCGCAAAAACCCCAAAAACTACCGTCGAACTTCAGCCATCCACACAGCCCCGCCCACACCACCGTCGACATCACCTCCTCCGAACAAACCACCGTCACCACACACGCACAACCACCGCGGCCACCGGCCGAAAACCCCCAATCCGCCACCACCACCACCAACAACAACATAATAGAATAAGAAATCCTCCCCTGTCGTCCAGCCCCGAACCTCCCGTCCGCCGTGACCAGCTCACCACAGCCGCCCCTGGCGATTCGCCACCGCCGCAGCCGAGCCACCCCCTCTCATCCAAACCCTCTTCCTCCAGCCCAACGAACCCCGTCCGCCGCGCCTGGAGCGCCGCCGACCCTTGTCGCCGACCGGAGCCGCGTGAACCCACCGCGCCAGACCCGATCTTGCCGCCCAAACCCTTTCCACCATCTCCGCCTCACCCCCAGCCGACGACCCCCTCTGCCGCCGGCCGGACCGCATGCATCCACCGTGCGCCTGCCGGTGAGCCCCGCGCGACCGCCATGGCCGAGTCCCCCGCCGCTGGCCTCTTCCGTTTCCTCCGTTGACAGGCCGACCGCCGCCCTCCATCTTCCCCTCTCTCCCGCTCGTCTCCGATTCCCTTTCGCCTTTCTTCTCGTTCTCTCTCCTCTCTTTTGGTTCACGAAAATGGAATGGAGGTCTTTATTTGATTTTATTATTTCATTATTTCTTTGATTATTTTCAATTGTTTTCTTTTGTGTGTGTGTGTGTTTTTTTGTTTAAGTTTTGTTCATTAATGGTTTTTTTTTCTCTTTAGTATTTATGATTACTTTATTCTTATTATTCTTATTATTATTATTATTATTATTATTATTATTATTATTATTATTATTCTTAATAATAATGTGGTCACTGTTGATGTTGCTGTTGTTCTTATTTTAGGAATTCTCTACTAATATTATTAATATCCTAGTCATACAATATGAAATAGTGATTTGAGTAATACTCTAAATATTATCTTTATGTTTATTAATGTTTTACTACTAGTACGAATTATTATTCTAATTAGTTTAGATAATTTCTTAAAAATTATTTTTGTAAACTAAATATTGTTGGCTATGATATTACTGTAAATTTTTTTTTATCTATTAAAGTAAAATTATTTGACAAAGTTATATTTTACAAAATTAGGATTCTTGCCTAAAAATGAATTTCTTGACTTTAAGTATTTTAAGTATTTTTTCCTATAAATATTTAGACTCATAAAAAATAATTTTTAGGAATTAGAAATACTTTCTAAAATTTGTATATATAATATTATCCATTATTTCTTTGATTTTTCTACTATCCATAACCAGTCCTATTATTCCTATTCATTCGCCCAATTCAAGCCTGCCTTATGTCCACCCCAACTAATTTGACCGTCCTGGACCCAATGGAACCAACCGTGCCGACATCAGAGGTCACCTTGCATAGTTGTTACACCAAAGTCGAAGTTCGTGCCACATTGATTATCGCAGCACACCAGGCGCTCTACCAGGCAAGACACCTTGCCATTGGCTGTTTATTTATTTTAGCTCATATTTCATGCATTATTTATTTTCTTTATGCAAAATAAACTTTGATACATGGCGTAACCTGTTAGAACTTACTGTTCATTTATATTTCCTCCTGTGTATTATTTTTCTTACAAATTAAACCTAGATTTAAGGGACCACCTTTGTGTGTTGCATTCATGGCCTTGACACGTTGTACCACGAAGATGTGTGTCGCATGTAGAACACGGAAGTGCGTGATTGGCTGACCACCAGTACGTACAAGCCATGCTGTCACGCCCCAGAACCAGAATACTGGAGAGTGGGGGAATGACTCAGCCAGCTACGTATTACGGATAGATGAATACCGTATAATATGATCAATGCTGTCTAAAAGACGAGGGGGTGCATACTACATGAAAGTCACACTATGGTCATTTTACATCTATTGTCTCAATCATTCAAATAAAAAACAGAAATAGAGAACATGTAAGATAAAGCAGTAAGGCGTCCCAAACGCTCAATCAAAATGTTCTTGATATATGGCTTTACAAAACATAGCCAGATGATGTAGCAAAGTGTACACAATTGTTATCAGCTGCAGTCTGACTTAATTACAGTTATGTAAAAGTAAGTACAAGACAATCCGACTAACATGTCGGTGCCAAACGACAAAGTATTAAGTAAATAACAAAACAAGCGGGGAAGTAAGGAACCCACTCGAGTTCTCTTGCGATCATCCCTCTAGTATTGACCATCTTGGAGGTGGAAGTAAGCTGAGTCCTCGGGGACCGGCTCTAAATCTGGCCATGCAAAACCAGAGAGGTTAGACCTCTAATAGCAATTACCGCAAGGAAGCACGATATGAAGGATGAAACCAGTAAATAAAAGAATATAATAATATATCTCTGCTTGTCACTGGGATTCACATAACATCTCGACACTTCGAACCAACCTCCTAACCAAACAAGGACAGAAGTTGGCCCGTCATGTCCTGACATTCTGATCATCTCAGTTAGGTAACAGAGTAGATAAAGTACACAAACAAATCAATTTAAACGGCTATTCAACTACTACGGCTTGCTACTATGATTTCCAAGTTATCCTGGATATATGCAATAAAGGATTCCTCAGTTCTTACTATGTGCAAGCAAGGCTAGTTTACCCAGTCAATCAATTGCGCCAATCATGAATTAGACGAGTCCCAGTAGGACGCCCGTCATCAATATACAATATACAATAAATAAACCAGATACCGCTCCATGCCCGTGTGGCAGGTTTGTAGTATCTGTAGGGACCAGCCGGCCTATCGGGCACTACTAGTCCCAAGAGGGCTGCCATGTAAGAACTCGGGAATCCGTTCTCTCCATGAAATCATTATTTTATTTAACTTAATAGCCTCTATGTTAAGCGAAATCCCATGCTGTGGATCATGGTCATTCAAATGAGTACTTTCGTACGGGGTACGATATGCATTTCTACAACAATACCAGTGTGGTTAGGTTGTAGGTCTTACATAGCGTAATACAACAATCAAAACTAACCACGGAATAATCACGCCTTGACCATAAAGTACACATGCTGCTTTCGTAATAGTTAGATAAATAATTAACTGAAGCCTGCATATATCTGTATGCCAATGTTTTGGGACCAGCCAGTCGATTATAATAGTTCATAATATGAACGTGCCTCATTCATTCAATTCAATAAGACGACTAGCCAGCCTCTTAGTTCCAACTAGGAATACATGATCAATTATTAATCGAGATAACCAAGTATCATATTATAATGTCAAGACAATAATTAATGTTAATAAAAGCCAAGGTAATTAATCAAGGTCAATCAATGTCAATCAATGTCAATTTGGAACAAGGATCAGCCAAAAGGCTTTAGAATCAGAGTTCATGCGACCAGGAAATCATGCGGCTAAGGAAGCTTAAATTCATGCGGCCAGAACAACATACGCCTATGCGGCTAGGACCACACGCGCCTATGCAGCTAGGACAACATGCGCCTAAGCGACCGGGATTTGAAATAGCCCCATGCGGTTCAGCAATGCCCAAGCCATGCGGCTGAAAAAGGTTGCAGTCTCATGCGGCTACGGCTAACATGCGACCATGCGGCCAAAGGAAATTCCATGCGGCTGGGGGGTTAGCAAACCCCATGCGGCTCAAAAGGACATGCGCCCCTGCGGCTCAAAATGACATGCGCCTATGCGGCTGAACATGGGACAAGCCTATATGCGGCTAAGGAAAACTAATTTCATGCGGCTAGAATAAGTACAATCCTATATGCGGCTGAGAAGTCATATAGCGCCATGCGGCTGCGGGACCGAATGCATATGCGGCTAGCTAAGAACTCATGCGGCAGATAAGTCTCATGCGGCTGACTAAGCCCATACGGCTGGGATTGGAATCAGTCTCATGCAGCTCAAACGAATGAACTCATGCGGCTGGAATGTCCATGCCCATGCGGCTAGAATGCCCATGCGGCCAGGGGACTGTTCTTATTCTCCACTTGTCCGAGAGGAAGAACCATTAGAAGCCATTGCTTCCAAACTCCATAAATCCTTCATTCTAAGCCCAAATCTGAACTTTTCTAGGCCAAAATGGGGCAGAACGAAATTCTTTACAACATGGAACCATCAAAACTTGAAGATAACTAAGTTTTCTAGATCAAAATCTAAGAAATCTGAAAATGCAACAAACTTAGATCTACAACAAATAAGCCATGGAAAGTGAAAATGCTAAGTACTAAAGAGACTCAAAATCAAATAAGGAAGATGATGGAACAATAATAATGGGGATCCATCAAGAAGCAAGTTGGCACTTGCCTAGCTTTCCTAGGTTGGTGGGGGAGTTATGAGGAAGAAGAAGAGTAAAGAGAGAAAATAACGAAGAGAGAGAAAGGGGATACGGCTTTTAAATGAAGGAGTGGTGGTAGGTGGGGAGTTTGGTTCATGTTGAACCATCAAGGCCGGAAATTAAACCAACTCGGGCCGAACCCAATAAGCAAAGCAGAAGGTAAAATACAGAAAGTAAAATATAAAAAAATAATTAACGTAAAATTAAAAGAATTTTAAATACAGAACAATACATGATAAATATTAAATAAATACATTCCAGCAGTACATGTATTTAAAATACGTATTTCGAGAACGGGAATTGACATCTCTATCCTCCTTAAAAAAATTCCGTCCTCGGAATTTCAAATCCAAGCATGATAGAAACATCAGAGCTAAACTAATCTAAGTATAAGCAATTGAGTAAGCAATCATTCTACAATGCCAATAGCAAGTAACATATCTATGTTTAACTATCGACGACACCAAACAATTCTACTCATAAGGTGACAAGCATGAGGAGTTAAGACAATCAAGGTATATAGAAAGAGATATACCTTGTGAGTCAAATAGGTACGGATACCATGATCGGATATCATCCTCATGTTCCCATGTTGACTCTCCTAAAGAGTGATGACCCCAAGCAACCCGGACAAGGCTAATTGTTCGGTTCTTGAGTATCTTCTCTCTTCGGTCCAAAATGGACACAGGCTGCTCCTCGTAAGACAAGTTGGTACCAACAACCAGCTCAGAATGATCAAGGGTATGGCTTGGGTCCGATACATACCTTCGCAACTGAGATACATAGAACACATCATGCACCTCTCGTAACGAAAGTGGAAGGGATAAACGATAAGCAACATCGCCTATCCTATCAAGAATAACAAAGGGTCCTACGTATCGCGGACTCAACTTCCCGCGAATGCCAAATCTAATGACCCCACGGGTAGGTGAGATCCGCAAGAACACGTGGTCCCCAACAGAAAATTCTAGCGGTCTACGATGCTGGTCCGCCCAATGACGATGTCGATCCTGCGCAACTCGAAGTCGCTCTCTAATTCCCTTAATCACTTCAACGGTCTGGACAATCATTTCTGGGCCTAACATCTTTCTCTCCCCGATATCATCCCATGCTAGTGGCGACCTATACTTCTTACCATATAGTGCTTCAAATGGCGCCATCTGGATACTGGCTTGATAACTGTTGTTATAAGAAAACTCAACTAAGTGCAGGTGGCTCTCCCAAGATCCTCCAAAATCTAGAGTGCAAGCCCGCAACATATCTTCCAAAGTTTGAATTGTCCTTTCTGATTGCCCGTCTGTCTGGGGATGGTAAGCCGTGCTAAATCTTAACTTGGTACCCAGACTATGATGTAAGCTCTTTCAAAAATGTGATGTAAAGCAGGTATCTCGGTCTGACACAATGCTGACGGAGACTCCATGCTGCCTGACTATCTGCTGCATATACAACTCTGCCAACTTTTCTGTAGATTGTCCTACTCTGAAAGGAAGAAAGTGTGCCACCTTTGTAAGCCGATCTACTATCACCCAAATAGCATCTTTATCACTTGGTGGTCTCGGTAAATCGGTCACAAAGTCCATTGTGATGTGTTCCCACTTCCATTCCGGGATAGGAAGTGGTTGCAATAACCCAGCTGGCCTCTGCTGTTCTGTCTTCACTTGCTGACATACCAAGCAACGGGAAATAAATCTAGCTATCTCCCTCTTCATCCCGTTCCACCAGAAGTGCTGCTTGATATCTTGGTACATCTTGGTCCCTCCAGGGTGTATAGAATATTGAGAACTATGAGCTTCTGTCATAACCTCATGTCTGATATCTCCACTAGGCACACATAGGCGTGATCCAAACCTAAGCGTACCATCTTCATGAACTTGTATCTCCTTTCTGAGTCCTGACTCACATTCTTCTCTAAGCTTCTGAATCCTTGGGTCCTGTGCCTGAGCTACCTTGATCTTGTCTACCAAGTCGGATTGAACTTGTAGACTTGTTAGAACTCCTACATCACTAGGAAGTATAACTTCGATGCCCATCTCCTGAAGGTCTTCTAAGATATGCCTCTGTGTTGTCAACATAAATGCGCCGCCTCTCCTGCTAAGAGCGTCCGCTACCACATTAGCCTTGCCTGGATGATACTGAAGCTCCACGTCGTAATCCTTGATCAACTCCAACCATCTTCTCTGTCTCATGTTCAGCTCCTTCTGAGTAAAGATGTACTTCAGACTTTTGTGGTCTGTGTACATGTCCACTCGATCACCATATAAGTAATGCCTCCATAGCTTCAAAGCAAATACTACTGCCGCCAACTCCAAATCATGAGTTGGATAATTCTTCTCGTGGTCTCAAAGTTGCCTGGATGCATACGCTATCACCTTCCCATGCTGCATAAGGACACATCCAAGTCCTTTTCCTGACGCATCACAATACACAGTAAAACCTTCGGGTCCAACTGGCAATGTAAGAATGGGTGCTGAGATCAACTTCTGCTTCAGATTCTCAAATGATGCCTGGCATTCTGTCGACCAGACGAATGGCATATCCTTCCGTGTCAAGCGGGTTATAGGTGCTGAAAGCCTTGCGAAGTCTGATACGAACCTTCTGTAATATCCTGCCAATCCCAAGAAACTTCGCACATCAGCTATGGTCTTGGGTACTGGCCAACTCTCTACTGCTTCTACCTTCTTGGGATCCACTGCTACTCCAGCTCCTGATATGATGTGAACCAAAAATAAAATATGATCCGTCCAGAACTCACACTTGCTGAGCTTGGCATACAACTGGTTCTCTCTCAGAACCTGTAACACTTTCCTGAGGTGGTCTTCATGCTCCTCTTCACTAGCAGAGTATACGAGAATGTCATCAAAAAATACAACGACAAACTGATCTAAGTATGGCATAAAGATGTGGTTCATCAAATCCATAAATATTACTGGAGTATTGGTCAAACCAAATGGCATTACTAAGAATTCATAATGCCCATACTTCGACCTAAATACTGTCTTGGGAATATCCTCCTTCCGAACCCTCACTTGATGATACCCTGAACGAAGATCTATCTTAGAGAAAACTCTAGCTTTGCTCAACTGATCAAACAAGTCGTCGATCCTGGGTAGTGGGTACTTGTTCTTTACTGTCGTCGCGTTAAGCTTCCTGTAATCAATGCACAATCTGGAGGACCCATCCTTCTTTCCCACAAGTACCACTGGTGCTGCCCAAGGTGATATGCTAGCTTGGAAGAACTTCTTCTCCTTCAATTCTTCTATGTGCTGATATACCTTGGCCTGCTCCGAATCCGCCATTCTATAAACTCGATCTGATATCGGGTTAGTTCCAGGTGTCAATTCTATACTGAACTTAATATCTCTAACTGGTGGTAGCCCTGGAAGTTCTTCGGAAAATACATCTAGAAATTCATCAACTACCTTCGAAACTTGAACTTCTTCTATTGCCGTTACTACCCCCTGCTCTTGCTGAGTTGCCTCTGATCTGACTAAGGTGAATCGCTTCATGCCCGGGATATCAAAAGATACACTCCCTCTACGACAATTTATTGTCGCATGACTGTCTTTCAGCCAGTCCATGCCTAAGATAACGTCGAAATTACCAACAGAAAATTCTATCAACCGGGCGGGTAAGGAATGCCCGTAAACTACAACGCTACATGCTAGAATAACTCTAGTAACTCCTACGAGCCCATTACCAGTGAGTATATTTAACCTCCCTGGCAATGCCTCGAATTCCATTCCTAGCCGTGTGGCAAATTGTGCAGATATAAATGAGTGTGATGCTCCTGAATCAAACAATGCTACTGCGGGATATGAGGCGACGAGAATGTTACCTGCCACAACATCTCCCGATGCTAATGCCTCCTCTAAGGACAGAGTGAATGCCTGCCCTCGACCTTCTTGTTGGTTCCCATGTTGCGGCCTAGCCTGGTGCTACTGCTGGCCCCTGCCTTGATGATGCTGGGGTGGTCTATGCTGGTGTTGCTGCATCGGCGGTCCCTGCTGTCGAAACATCTGAGCCTGTGGCATTAACGGACGCTGGGCCAATGGTCTCACTACCACTGCGGGTCCTCGATACTGTCCTACCCCTGGTGCTGGTAGAGCAGGAAACTGCTGCACTGGTCCTCCTGACCTCGAATTCATGGGACATGTGGTAACCCGATGATCTGGATTTCCACATATCAAACACAGTCCGTTCAATGCCCGACACACATCTCTAGTGTGCCCCATCTTTCCACAATAAGTGCAGCCCGCTGGGGGTTGCTGATTTTTCCTCTGTTGCTGTTATTGTTGCCTTGGTGGTGGTGCTGGCCCTCGCATCGCCACATCGTAGATACGAATGCCAGGGGATGGTACTATTGTTCGGGGCGCTGCTCCCCCTCCTCCTTCAATCTGACTGTGGGATCTCTTCTGACCCCCAGTCCTCGCCGCAAGCCTCTGAATGGTGATCTCGTGCCTTCGAGTTGCCGTCAATACTTCGTCAAAAGTCTGATAATTGTGTCCCTCTATCAATTACAAGAGCTCTAGATGAAACCCTTGTTGGAACCTCATGGCCCTCTGGCTCTCCGTTGCTACCATCTCTGGGGAGAACCTACTCAATCTGCAGAACTCTACTGCATAAGCATCTACAGTCTTGCCAGCCTGTCTGAGGTTGATAAACTTCTGTTGTAGCTCAAACTGTGCCACAACTCCATAGTACTTGGTCTTGAATCTTACTGTAAAGTCGTCCCAAGCCACAGGATGTCTGATGCCTACCTCCTCTGATTTCTACCAATCACGTACGAGATCCTGAAGTAACAACTTCACTAGATCCACACGTTCTTCCGCCGGTACCTTAGCTGCCGTCAGAATAGCTTCAATATCCTTAAGCCATGAATCTGCTGAAATGGCATCTTCCGTGCCCTCAAAATGGTGGGGGTTGTACTTACAAAACCTGGTTGATGCTCCTGAATCTGGCCTCGCCCCTCTTTCCAAAGCCGTCTGCAATCCTTGGTTGAGTAATACGTTCTGCTCTTGCAACTGAGCGTGCAGCGCTGCTGGGCTAACATCTGATGTTGCTGAGTAGCCATCATTCCTCTCATGATCTCCAGAAGAGCCGGTGTGTCTACTTCCACAGGGGTAGGTGAAACTGTTGGTGGTGGTGGAACCTCCGGATACTGTGATCCAGCTGCTGCTTTCACTATTACTTCTTCTTGAATAGTCTCTTGAGGTTGTACTGGTCCTTGTAGCTGACCAACCTGGTCAGGTTGTCCATGTTGCCCTTGTTGCTGCTGTCCAGTCCTGACAGATGCGGACAAAGTGCCCCTAAGAAAAGGAACAAGAGAACAATCAAACGATCGGACATGGGAAATCAATAAAGTCAAAGGATACCGGAATGTCAAGCTAGGATCGAGAATAACGAATCAGGAGATCAAGGGGAAACATGTGTGATTGAGACATCCTATAAATCAAAACACCCCACAAGTCTGAAATCAGACCTGCATAGGCCACCACTAAAACCTTGTCATGCCCCAGAACCAGAATACTGGAGAGCGGGGGAATGACTCAGCCAGCTACGTATTACGGGTAGATGAATACCGTATAATACGATCAATACTGTCTACAACAATACCAGTGCGGTTAGGTTGTAGGTCTTACATAGCGTAATGCAACAATCAAAACTAACCACAGAATAATCACGTCTTGACCATAAAGTACACATGCTGCTTTCGTAATAGTTAGATAAATAATTAACTGAAGCCTGCATGTATCTGTATGCCAATATTTTGGGATTAGCCAGTCGATTATAATAGTTCATAATATGAACGTGTCTCATTCATTCAATTCAATAAGACGACTAGCCAGCCTCTTAGTTCTAACTAGGAATACATGATCAATTATTAATCGAGATAACCAACTATCATATTATAATGTCAAGACAATAATTAATGTTAATAAAAGCCAAGGTAATTAATCAAGGTCAATCAATGTCAATCAATGTCAATCAATGTCAATTTGGAACAAGGATCAGCCAAAAGGCTTTAGAATCAGAGTTCATGCGACCAGGAAATCATGCGGCTAAGGAAGCTTAAATTCATGCGGCCGGGACAACGTGCGCCTATGCGGATAGGACCACACGCGCCTATACAGCTAGGACAACATGCACCTAAGCGGCCGGGATTTGAAATAGCCCCACGCGGTTCAGCAATGCCCAAGCCATACGGCTGAAAAAGGTTGCAGTCTCATGCGGCTACGGCTAACATACGGCCAAAGGAAATTCTATACGGCTGGGGGGATAGCAAACCCCATGCGGCTCAAAAGGACATGCGCCCCTGCGGCTCGAAATGACATGCGCCCATACGGCTGAACATGGGACAAGCCTATATGCGGCTAAGGAAAACTAATTTCATGCGGCTAGAATAAGTACAATCCTATATGCGGCTGAGAAGTCATGCAGCGCCATGCGGCTGCGAGACCGAATGCATATACGGCTAGCTAAGAACTCATGCGGCAGATAAGCCTCATGCGGCTGACTAAGCCCATGCGGCTGGGATTAGAATCAGTCTCATGCGGCTCAAACGAATGAACTCATACGGCTGAAATGTCCATGCCCATGCGGCTAGAATGCCCATGCGGCCAGGGGACTGTTCTTCTTCTCCACTTGTCCGAGAGGAAGAACCATTGTAAGCCATTGCTTCCAAACTCCATAAATCCTTCATTCTAAGCCCAAATCTGAACTTCTCTAGGTCAAAATGGGGTAGAACAAAATTCTCTACAACATGGAACCATCAAAACTTGAAGATAACTAAGTTTGCTAGATCAAAACCTAAGAAATCCAAAAATACAACAAACTTATATCTACAACAAATAAGCCATTGAAAGTGAAAATGCTAAGTACTAAAGAGACTTAAAATCAAATAAGGAAGATGATGGAACAATAATAATAGGGATCCATCAAGAAGCAAGTTGGCACTTGCCTAGCTTTCCTAGGTTGGTGGAGGAGTTATGAGGAAGAAGAAGAGTAATGAGAGGAAATAATAAAGAGAGAGAAAGGGGATGAGGCTTTTAAATGAAGGAGTGGTGGTAGATGGGGAGTTTGGTTCATGTTGAACCATCAAGGTCGAAAATTAAACCAACTCGGGCCGAACCCAATAAGCAAAGCAGAAGGTAAAATGCAGAAAGTAAAATACAGAAAAATAATTAACGTAAAACTAAAAGAATTTTAAATACAGAACAATACATGATAAATATTAAATAAATACATTCCAGCAGTACATGTATTTAAAATACGTATTCCGGGAACGGGAAGTGACACGTACGATAGGAATAACCGCTAATAGAGGTTGCATGCTAGTTTGACTTAGCGGTTATAGTGGTTTTGTGTTGTGGATACAACACAGTAGGCATTGGACGGGAAGGACAATTCCTTAGCGTATGGGCTTCGATACACTTTCCCTTGTGACCCGGACTCTCCGCTGGAGATACGGGGTTGATGACCCATGATTACTGACGGTCACTAACGATTCTGCGGAACGTCATGCTCTTACTGATGGGGCCTCTGGTACCCAAGGGGGACTACGCCGATCCTATTTAGCCAGGGCCCATACGGAGGAAGGATTTTTCTTAACTACATTTCACTTAGAACAGTTAGGCTACCTTATCCGTTAGGTACGAGTACTTTTGGTTTGGGTACTTATATCTGACCGTGGCTTGGAACAATAACTTGTCGCGGATTAGTTCGTCACATCTTGTCCTTGTTTTGTTGTAGGTGTAGCTTACTACTTCGATGAGAAGGTATTGAACCTTGTTGGGGTCCGAATACCATATTGGATTCTTAGCATGGAAAGATACGTCATCGTGAATTAGTTTACCATCTCCTGTCCTTGTTTGGTTGGGGGGATGGTACGCTCGTTCAGTAGGTGCGTATTAGACCATGTTATAATTCGATTGACTTATTTATTTGAGCAATATTTATTCAGTTTATATGGCACGTCTTGTTACGTCCCTCTAAGGATCTGGTTATCTCTCCAGGTGTGTGCTCTTGTCTTTCGTAGGTGCTTTAGCTCTAGACGTGATCATCGCTATTTCTTCGAGGATGATTGCGCTTGGATCTCCTTCGCTTCGTTCGCCAAAATCATTTTTTTTCTCATGTACTTTCTTTTACTTGTTGGTAGTGGATTTATCTCCGCCCAATATATTGTATCAAAATAATTCATTATCATTATATGATATTTTTTATTCATTTATTTTGGGATGGGGCGTTACAGTCGCAACGGGTGCATATTGTACTACAAAGATGATAAGGATGAAGACGTGTGCTAATTTTATGGTGCTGATCGCTATAAGGCAACAAGTTCAAGTAGGACTCCCGGTGCAAGAAAGTCTACCGATTCAATGCACTACTTGCCGTTGACGCCGCGGTTGCAGAGGTTGTTTATGGTGAAGGAGACTGCAGAAAATATAAACTGGCACAGACGGGAACAAATCGAAGGAGTGTTGGATCACCCATCTGATGGAGAAGTACAGAAGCACTTTGATCGAGAGTATCCAGATTTTGCTTCGGATCCGCGTAATGTCAGATTGGGTCTCTCCTCCGACAGTTTTACCCCATTCGGACTTTCGGGCTCCCAGTATTCGTGTTGGCCTGTGATCGTCACTCTGTACAATCTACCGCCTTGGATGTGCATGAAGACTCCGTATATTTTTCTCACCGTTATTATCCCGGGTCCGAACAATTTGAAGAGGAACATTGATGTGTATTTACAGCCATTGATAGATGAGTTAAATCAGCTGTGGGAAGTTGGTGCCAACACCTACGATGTTTCTAGAAAGTAGAATTTTTAGATGAGGGTCGCACTGATGTGGACTATCAACGACTTTTCAGCCTATGCAATGTTATCTGGATGGAGCACTCATGGTCGTCTCTTATGTTCGTATTGCATGGACCGCACAAAGGCTTTCCGTTTAAAATACGAAGGAAAATCGTGCTTCTTCGATTATCATCGACAGTTCTTGCCAAAGGACCATCCGTTTCGGAGGAACAGGAATGCATTTCGTGTCGGCGTTGTGGAGAAGGCCAATCCACCGCCAAGGTGGACCGGAGGCACGATATGGAAGGAGGTCAAGGATTTTTCAAGTGCTATCGAAGAGCCTACAAAGGGATACAAGTGTGGTGAATTTGGCCGTACTCATAATTGGACGAAAAGAAGTATATTCTGGGACCTGCCTTATTGGAGCAGCAATCTGATCAGACATAACCTTGATGTCATGCATACCGAGAAGAATGTGTTTGACAATATAATCAATACTGTGATAGACGGAAAGGGAAAGACGAAAGACAATTCCAAGGCCAGGTTGGACTTGGAAGATATATGCAGACGTCCTGCATTGAATTTGATAAAGGAAGGCAATGGAAAGTATAAGCAACCTAAGGTAATTTTCTCACTAGACATGGAGGATAAAGTAAGAGCAAAGGTCGTTATAAATAGCAGGGTACCACACCCATACAAAAAGGCTGGCAATTTCTTCAAGAGCAAAGATCGTATCTGATAGTCCACGGAGTAAGGCAGAGTTCCTACACTTCTCCCGAGCCTCCACCGTTACCCCCCAGAATCAAAACAAATTGTACTTAGATTTTTTCCTGGGATTTCTTTCTAGGCTCTCTGTTGTACTTTCAAAGTTTGCAATCAATATAGTTCCTCTGTAGTTCTTGTATTGATAATCAATGGTAAACACGATGGCGACTCTGCTGGGGACTTCTTTCTCTACTGATGAAAAATTAGTGACACAATCCGACACGTCCAAGCTCGGCTCTACGCAGCAGATGCTTGTTGTTCGCTTTGATCAATAAGCATTCGAGGAAATGCTCTCCGATGGGAGCACCAGTCCAGCACAGAAGAGAGCCAACCCGAAAAGAGCCCACAGGACATGGAGGCCCAAGACCACTACCCCTCACTAGTCTCTGGAAGAAAATCCTCTCGTCACTCAAGCCGACGGCCAAAGCTTCTATTCGGCCTCGCTTCAAACCGCAGAGGACCCCACTGTCCCCAAATCCGGCAGAGGAAAACACTACGATACTGGACTTTTGGGGGCACAAGGGAAACTTATACGGTCGAAGAAGAGGCCACATAAGGAAGGTAGCCGCAGGCAGATTGCCTATGCGATAGCCAATCCTGGCCGTAGGCAGAGTTTCTATGTGACAGCCAATCCTGACGGCAGACATATGGCCCATGCGACAGCCAATCCTGACAACAAATATGATATCCCATGCGGCCCTGTCAGGAGCTCTATCTTTGATTGTCTCTCATGCGGACCAGACCCCATACGGCCAATGGAGAATGTTGAAGCTTCCAACTTGGACTCTTCTTACTACGCACCTTCGGGTGCTAAGTCGAAGAAGTCTAGGGCAGTGTGGGCACAACAAGCCCAGTCAACTGTCCAATCTGCTGACCGTCAGCGGGTACCGTTAACTGTTACACGAGCGCCTGATGGAAAGTTGTACAGAATATCCCGTGTCCAGCCCTCTACGGCAAACGGACAGGGCAGGTCCCAAAAGTCTCCCAACAACGTTCGAGAGCAAGTGCTTTTACTAGCCTCAGATCAGGGAGCAAATATGATACTTACGTACCCGTGCGCTCAGGATACCCGAGCCCACAAAACGGATTTAAAGGTAGATCAATCTGTCCTCGACTTGCAAGAATTACTCATCCACAAATGCAAGGAGAGAGAGGCAACCTTGGCATGCGTTGAGCCCTCTCCAGGATATCACTGTACCCAAGTTATCATCAACTGCTGCTGCGATAAGTCGACAGCACCTAAAAATTAGTAGTCCGTCTTCCAATGACTGTACCAGCCATCACCTGTCCAACGATAACTCGAGAAACAGGTGCAAATTTTGGGAGACAAGGAATTTTCTTTCTCCTCCTGTAATTCAACTCGGAAGGTTCCTGCCGGCAAGGGAGGAAAGAAGACTGGCTCCTCCAGCTCGACAACCTCAGCTAGTACTGCAAGGAAACTCTCATATGGAGGATTGCCGCTGACAACCACAGGGGGTGTCTACCTAGGCACCCGTTACAGAAAGAAGCTTCCAACACCCAGGGGTGCATCCTCGAGGTCCCTGGGAGTGAACGAAGCTGGAGGTGGTAGTCCCCTGAACATATGCAATAACCCGGTGTTCCAAGAAGATGCGCAGGGGGTAGTGATCCACTGGAATTATGCAACAGACTTGGACGTCCCCGAGGGTGACCACCTTCGCCAGGTCTGTTGCATAATTCCTACGTAGGGGGTAGCTCCCCTTCCGAGTCCGAGGAGGAGGACATTTCGATGTTTTTCGACGATTTCTCTATACGAAGGTACGACACGGAAAGCATGTCCTCTACGGTCCCATCTGTTTCTCCCCATGTGCGAACAGTATTTATGACAGGAGATGATCATGAAGGGCCTAGTGATCGACAACGTCTAGAAGCGCTTGAAGCCATGATCCTAACCTTGGTCAAGTCAGTAGACGAGATCAAAGCTGCTTTGCTGACTCAACCAGCAAGGACACCTGAATAAACAAGTTTAGGCCCCGCAGTCAACGTGGACTCGAACACGATCGCTCCTCCTTTAGGCGACAATCCTCCTGGAGTATCCGCTTCCTCAGCTGTAGACGAGGCCAGGAAGGCAAGAAGAGAAGTCCAGGAGCTTCGAGCAATGTTCAATGCTCGAGACTCCTTCCGAGACCTCAGAATACGGTAGCCGTATCCCGCTGCATGGAGAGACGTTCCTTTTTCTCTGCGGTACAAACTGTTTCATATCGATTCATATGACGGAAAGAACTCTGCTAGCCGATACATGACCTATTTTGAAGTCATAACAGACCACATGCCGCATAGCGACGCTATCCTCATACGATTATTTATCGGAGCACTGGAGGGTATCGCGTTCGACTGGTACCGCAACCTCCCAGAAAACTGCATCCATTCCTTCGTCGGCTTCAAACACATATTCCAAGAAAGGTTCTACGAAGTTGGGCATGATGTGACAATGCCGTCTCTCATGGACGTCGTTCAGGGAGAAAGGGAGCTGACAAGAAACTACATCGAGCGGTTTCGCCAAACCGCGATAAGATTACCCCAAGGCAATCTTGAAAGCTCCTTGATTGAAATCAGCCAGAAGAAGTTCCTCCCTGTAATCAGCCTCTGGATGGACGAAGATCAATTCAGGGATTGGACGACTTTCAAAATAAGTACTACAAATACGGAGGCGAAGTTAAAGAAGGCTCGCCAGCTGGGATTACGCATCCCAGATGGAGAGGACAAGGGCAAACGTCCTGGTACCACCTCCAATAACAACTGTTGGCCCATTGGTCATGGTCAAACCTGATTTTAATAATTGATCAAACTCTGTCTCGATATAGATGCAAGACAATTCAGATGTTTACCTACGACGTTTTGGATACTGCTCAACAATGGATATTTACTATGTTCAAGACCGAAGCTGTTCCGAAGCTGTTTGCCATTCAGAATGTATTTCCTTCAAAGCAATATAATTTTTTATTTTATTGAGTCTAGGAATACATTGTACATCAAGTCGTACTGGCAAATAGGTTGTCCGAAATTGTTTTTCAAAATCATCCTATCCTTTTAAAAATGACCTAAGTTTTTGAAAAACATCCTTTTTACAAAAAGCTTCTGAAGGACTTTTCAAAAAGCCAAAATAATTTTTTCTCAAAATCAACTGGCAGAACCCTAGCAGAACTCGGCCAGAGTTCGGCCAAATTGAACGTTATGTGAACGTTTGATTTTGAACTTGGTCACCCTTCAGTTGCTGTTTGTTACAAAGAGTTCTGTCCGAATTATGCCCGAATTCTGTCAGAGTTCTGTCTTTGGAAAAACTATAAATAGAGAAGGATTTCGATCATTTCAAATCACCAATTCACTTTCAATCTCTTCTCTTCTAAAGCTTACATTTTCTTCAAAGAGTTCTCAAAAGCTTATATTTTCAAATCCTAAGCCAGTTACAATCCTCTAGTCGATTTGCCAGTGCGGTACGGTCTAGAAGTTTCAGAGCGATTGTAATCAAAGACTTGATTGAAGAAACAACTCTTCATAATTGAAGTTGGTCGAGTTCTTCGTATCAAAGCTCGCATCTGTAGAAGTTGCAAGGACTTCGTAAGAAAACTTGAGAAATTTTTCAATAGTAGATTCAATTGGAAGCTAGAGTTCTTCTGACTGGACTAGTCTTCACAAGAGGAAAACCAGTATAAATTTTGGTGTTTGTGTTTGCCTTCTGATCACTTTTCATTACTGTCATTTACTTTGTGATTATTTTTATATCTGTGATCTAACTGCTAACGAGATTTTTAATTAGCAATATTCCGCTGCCTACTCTATTTACCCCCCTCTAGAGTATTCTGCTTTACGATTTTGTTCCTACAATTGGTATCAGAGCGAGTTATACAAGTAAAGCAAGGTAAGATTGTAGTTATATTCAATTATTATATAGATCACAGCATTACACATGGCAACTGTGAAATTCAAAAGTGAAGGCCAAGCCACAAACAGACCTCCACTGTTTGATGGCACTAATTACACTTATTGGAAAACATGTGTGAGTTTCTTTTTGAAATCTTTTAATTTTGACTTATGGTCTGTAGTTATTGATGGCTATAAAAAGCCCCCTCGTATTAATGTTGATGGTGTTTTAGTTGAAAAACCCCAGGACAAATATACAGAAGAGGAAAAAAAAGGCCAGTCTTGACGTACGTGCTATTAACGCTTTATTTTGTGCTTTAGACAGAACTGAATTCAACATGGTGTCCACTTGCACAATATCAAGCGAAGTGTGGAAACTTTTCGAAGTAACCCACGAAGGAACAACACAAGTCAAGGAGTCAAAGATCAGCAGACTTACTCAGGAGTACGAGGCGTTCAAAATAAAGCCAAGTGAATCAGTCACTCAGATGTTTACAAGATTCTTGGATATTGTAAATCCTTTGTCTTCACTAGGCAAGGATTACAGTAACCATGAGAAGATTCGCAAACTTCTATGAGCTCTTACAAAGAACTGGATTCCAAAGGCTACAGCAATCATTGAAGGGAACGACCTCTCAACAATGTCTCTGGAAATACTCATGGGTAAGCTACTCACTCACGAGTTAGAACTTCAAAACTTTGAAGATGCTACACCAAAGGAGAAGTCAGAGAAGTCGATCACTCTCAAGGCTCAACATAGAAGAACTGTTGAAGACGACTCTGATGACAGCGACTCCGACTCTGAAGATCAAGCTCTTCTGGTAAGAAAATTCAAGAAGTTCATAAGATTTAACAGGAGAACAAAAGACAGCAACAACAACGAGAAAGATCCTATTTGCTACAGATGCAAGAAGAAAGGACACATGAAGAAAGACTATCCAACAGTATTATCATAAAAAAAGCAGCAAATATGACAAAGGCTACCTGAAGAAATCTACATCAAGGAAGTACGCCAACACAAGCATATGGCATAAAAGTGAAGCCAGCGACTCAGAAAATGAACAATCTGATGACGCTGCAAATGTATGCTTGATGGCTTGCGATCAGGTAATCACTAATCCTCTATTTGACCCCACCTTTGAGCAACTAGGAGAGGCTTTCAGTGACCTGCTAAATGATTACAGGAAACTGCGTAGTAAATATGAAACCTCTAAGAAGGTACTCAAAGAGTATAAAGGTAAAATAGGAAGACTTACCAACCTACTAGATTATGTTAGAGATAATGACTCTTCAAATGAGTCCGGTGAGCTTTCATCTATTAAGTTATTGTTACACGAGACTGTTAAACTATCCGAAGAAAAAGACCAAACTATTATCCAGTTAAAGGAAGACCTATTTAAGGAGAGAAAGAGTCTCCAGTGTGCACAGGTCAGATTAGAATTACTCACATCTGACTATGCTAGATTATATGACACTTCCAAAAAGTTGGAAATTAGTTTAGGAAAACGGCCTGAAGTTGCCGCTTCCTATTCTAACACGTGTCAATTACCGAATCATCGGAACACACCCAATACTGTCAGACCAAACCATACCAAAACTATGCCCAAAAAGACAAATAGGCATGCATTCTTCTATACTAGAAAACCAAAACCTACCAATCATGCACCTCACACTACTTTCAACACTCAACATGCTAAATATCATTATTGTGACCTCATTGGTCATATATCTTCTGCATATAGAATCAGAAAGTTAATAGATTTAAATATTTATGCATGGATACCAAAAACTAACCAGTCCGGACCCTACAAGAAATGGGTACCAAGAGTTTCATCTACAAATTATTTTATAGGTGGGACGCCCTTCACATGCTAGGAGCAAATGGATCTTCGACAGCGGTTGCTCACGGCACATGACCGGTGAGGCTTTATTATTCGCAACACTGTCGAAGAGGAATAAAGAAGGATACGTCTCCTTCGGTAATAATTTAAGAAGGTACATAATCAGCATCGGTGACATTGATAAGGCTCCCTATCCAGTGATTAAAGATGTTTGTCTAGTTACCGAGTTAAAACATAATCTGCTCAGCATAAGCCATTTAGCTGATCATAGTTATGGTATTAACTTCGTAAAATATAAATATACTATAATTGATAGTTCAACTGGTAGTACTATATTTGAAGGTATTAGGGAAGACAACATATATGTTTTCTATTTGTTGGAAGATGCTAACAAAGCAGGTAGATGTTTGATGGCCAAAAGCGTTGAGAGTCAACTATGGCATATGAGACTCGGTCATGCAAGCATGGATACAATTTCAAGACTATCTACAAAGAAGTTGGTACGCGGCTTACCGGATATTTTTTTCAAGAAGGATACGGTATGTAGTGAATGTGAAAAAAACAAAGCTACCAAATCCGCATTCAAATCCAAGAATGCTGTAAGTACCACTAGACCTTTACAACTGTTGCATATGGACTTATTTGGACCAAGTAGAATTTCTAGTATAGGTGGTAAGTTATATGCATTTGTTATTGTAGATAATTTTTCTAGGTATACATGGGTTTATTTTCTTGCACGCAAGAATGATGCATTATCAGAATTCATCACCTTTTGCAAGAAAGTACAGAATAAAAAAGGGTTCATGATTACTCGCATTCGTAGTGATCATGGCGACGAATTTGAGAATACAGAATTCAAGCAATTTTGTGACACACACGGTTATCTGCATGAATTTTCTTGCCCTAGGACTCCGCAACAAAATGGAGTTATGGAACGTCAGAACAGAACTCTATCTGAAATGGCTAGAGTAATGTTAAATCAGTTTAGTCTACCTAGATACTTATGGGCTGAAGCTGCCAATACAGCGTGCTATATTCTCAATAGGGTTCTAATTCGACCTATATCGAAGAAGACTCCCTGTGAACTATGGTTTGATAGAACACCAAATGTTTCATATTTTAAGATCTTTGGTTGTAAATGTTTTATTCTTAATACTAAAGATAATTTGAGTAAATTTGATGAAAAGACCGATGAAGGTATATTTTTAGGTTATACAGCAAAGAGCAAAGGATACAGAGTCTTCAACAAAAGAACCATGATCATCGAAGAATCTATCAATGTCAAGTTTGATGAGCTAAATCAATACTTAGACGATGATGATAATGAAGACATAATCACACCAAGTACAACTACTGCAAAACCTTCACACAAAGATGTAGAACCATCACATTAGGCATCAGATGAACCTCCAAGCAAAGAAGCCGGAACTAGCAATCTTGAGACTACACCAAAAGAGATGAGATTCTTGGCTAATCATCCAAAGGACTTGGTAATTGGTGAGATTACCAAGGGTATAAGTACTCGTTCCTCGAATAAAGATATAGCTTCTTGTGTTGCTTTTGTTTCGCAGTTTGAACCCAAAAATATTGATGAAGCATGTAGTGATATTTTTTGGTTAGATGCTATGCAAGAGAAATTAAACTAATTCGAACGAAATCAAGTTTGGGAACTTGTTCCCAAGCCCATTGATCATCCGGTCATTGGCACCCGATGCGTATTTCGAAATAAACTGAATGGGAATGGTTTAGTGACTCGTAATAAGGCTCGACTCGTAGCTCAAGGATACAATCAAGAAGAAGGTATCGACTACGATGAGACTTATGCCCCAATTACGAGATTAGAATCCATTCGCATGTTATGTGCATTTGCATGTTTTCATAATTTTTAATTTATTTCAAATGGATGTCAAAACCGCATTTTTAAATGGTTTTATAAAAGAAGAAGTTTATGTAGCTCAACCTCCTGGTTTTACTGATTTTAAATTTTTTGAATATGTTTCCAAGTTGAAGAAAGCCTTATACGGTTTGAAACAAGCCCTAGTGCTTGGTACGATCGTCTAAGCTCTTTTCTACTTGATAACGGTTTTTTAAAGGTAAAGGTTGACACTACTTTGTTTATAAAATCTTTGAATAACAATATTCTTTTGATTCAAGTCTATGTAGATGATATTATTTTTGGATCTACTGATGAATCTCTTTGTCAAGAATTTTTAAAGTGTATGCAGAATGAGTTTGAGATGAGCATGATGGGAGAGCTGAAATTCTTTTTCGGACTGAAAATCAAACAAACCAACAATGGGACGTTCATAAATCAAGCAAAGTACACAAAGGATCTATTAAATAAGTTCGACATGGAAGCAGTCAAGCCACTTAGCACTCCAATGGCGACTTCAACCAAGCTTGATGTTGATGAACAAGGCAAACCTGTCGACAAACGTAAGTATCGAGGTATGATCGGTTGCTTACTGTATTTAACTGCTAGTCGACTAGACATTATGTTTAGTATTTGTCTATGTGCACGCTTTCAAGCTAATCCTAAGGAATCACATCTGTACGCAGTTAAGCGTATCTTCCGATACCTTAAAGGCACTTCTTCTGTCGGCTTATGGTATCCCAAAACCACGTCGTTTGACCTGATCGGTTATTCTGATGCTGATTTTGCCGGATGTAAAGTAGATAGAAAAAGAACTAGCGGCACATGTCATTTTCTAGAAAAAGCTCTAGTCTCTTGGTTTAGTAAGAAGTAAAATTCTGTTGCATTATCAACAACCGTGGCTGAGTATATCGCCGCAGGACGTTGTTGTACACAAATTTTGTGGATGAAACAAACTTTAGAAGCCTATGGATTACATTTTACACACATACCCATTTTCTGTGACAACACTAGTTCTATTAATTTGACTAAGAATCCACTATGTTACTTTCGTACTAAACATATCAAGATTAGACATCACTTTCTTAGAGATCATCAACAAAATGGAGATATAGACCTTGTATACATAGACACACAGAATCAATTAGCTGACATACTCACAAAACCTCTAGCGGAAGATCGTTTCAATTATTTACGTCGAGAATTAGAAATTTTAGATATCAATAATATTAATTAATTTTATTTTATTAATTAATTTATTTGATACTCAATAACTGTTTTCGAGACAAGCCTAAAAAGAGTCTGTCTGTCACCACGACTACGGTCGAAGCGAAGCGGTACTTAAGAGTTCCCTGGTGAACCTCCGTTAGCTGGGACAGTACTCCTACAGCTAATCTGAGACATATGCTGAGTAAAGAATATTAATTTATAAAATAATATTAATTATATTATTTTGAGATTTAAAATTACTAAACTCTGAATTAAATATTTGAAACGAATTAATAAAAAAGATGTGGCCCATTGCCTTTTTACACATATATAGCCAGACAACCCTTAGCAAATTCGGCCCGAGTTCGGTCCGAATTCGGCCAGAGTTCGGTCCGAATTCGGCCAGAGTTCGGTCCGAATTCGGCCAAAGTTCGGCTGGGTATATATATGTACCAGCCAGAACCCGAGGCCCCCATATTCTTCATTCTTCAAAACTACATCAAACAGCAGCAGCAGCGCCCCAAAAACCCTAGCTCTTCTCCACCTTTGTTCTTCCAATCCGCGTAGAGATCTTCGTCCAAACTTTGGATTCGTACGGAGAATTTCGTCCTCTACAGCATATCCAACTCTCGGAAGGTATAATTCCTTCTCTCCTCCACTTTCCAATTATTAGGGTTTATAGATTTTGGGATAGAATGCCTAAGGGATTCAATCCTTTCAAGAGAAAGAAGACCAATGCCAGTGAAGAGGCATCGTCTTCGGATCCGCATACAGATTCCCTCTTTTCTCCGGTCCAATCGGATGACGGTGCATCGAACGAGTTTTACTTCAAAACTCTCGACCAAGCCCTATTGTGGTATGCCAATTTCATTATGCGTACTATTTATACCGGATCTCCGATCAAGTGGACTATCTTTCCCGACCACCGTCCTTACTTTGAGCATTAGGGTTACAACACTTTGTTTCTTTACAATTTCCTATAGCAACTAATGCTATTAGATTATTTTACTATAATTTCGTGTTAGACACTTTTACCGTGAGAACACGTGTCGGAGGGATAGATATCGAGTTTACTGATGAAACGTTAGCAGAAATCCTTGGTATTCCAAACGAAGGTGTCCCGCTCGATGACATCATTGATTTCAATTTTCCCGATGGTACGACTCTTGTTAGTTTCAAGAATGAGCTTTGTGCGCCTGCACATGCTCGTCCTGGAAAGTTCAAGGCCAATAACTTGAACTTGTTTAACTACGAATCACATCGCATCATCTATTCCACTTTACTTCCAAAATTTACTTCTAAAGATGATGTTACTGCACTTGAGCTTTCTACTCTATATCACATTCTTAAGGTGATTCCTTTTTCTGCCCCTAAGACTATCATTCAGATGATGGGTAGATGTCGCAGAAAAGACCGTAACCTCTCTTATGCGAAGCGCATCTTTCAGAGATTTGACATTGACCTATCCACTTGTGCTGTTGACCCTGAGCCTAAGTTCCTCAAACTCTCTCGTCGCAGCATTGCCACTGTTCCTCCACCTACTGCACCTGCTTCTCCTGCACCTACTCCCACAGCATCTGGTCCTCCTCAGTCCTACCCTATGACATTTGAGGGTATTCATCAACACCTATCAGATCTGCAGTCATTCTATGTTGACACTTCCAGGGAACATGAGTTCCGTGACGTGACTCGGTTCCAGGCTATTGCCAACTCCTTTGCCGATCTGAGATTTGTGCAGACGGGTCACGCAGCTAGCTCTCTACCTCGAGACCCTTCAGTTTCTGGCTACCCCATTAATGATGAGGCGGTCCACTCTCTGTTCCAGCCAGAGAACGCTTACGATTGGTATCGTACTTCTGGTGCCACTCTTCTGGAGCTGGTCCATCTGGACATGCTGGGGCTGCAGCTGATGACGATGATGATGATGATTTTTGAGATGTTACATATTGAGACTGATATTTTTGTCTTATGTTTACTTGGAAATGCTCTGACATTCCAAGATATTATCAGCACTCTTTATTTTAGTTATTATCTGTGACTCTTTATAGACACATGTTTTTTTATGCCTCAGTTCGGCATATGTTTCATTTAGTTCACTTATTCAGCTCAGCATTTTATTTGTTTCAGCTTTATTATAACATTATCTCTCTTTTTATGCTTCCATATAAATTGCCTGTGACAAATACCATGCCTGTGTTGTTTATACAATATCTTTTTTAACTGTTTATACCATGCCTGTAATGAATGTTTTATATATATTTTTTGTGTTTCTTCACTGTTTGTTACTTAGGCATTTATTGCGGGGGAGCTTTCTCTTTTGCAATTATTTTGCTAAGTGACAATGGGGGAGAAATAGGATCTAACATCTTCATGAATGCAGGTTATGAATAATTTTTGTTTTCTCTGGTATTACACATTTTTGAATTGATCCATACTTAGATGTTATATCGGCAAGGTTTGTCAATTATCAAAATGGAGAAGATTGTTGGCCCATTGTTCATGGTCAAACCTAATTTTAATAATTGATCAAAATCTGTCTCGATATAAATGTAAGGTAATTCAGATATTTACCTGCGACGTTTTGGACACTGCTCAACAATGGATATTTACTATGTTCAAGACCAAAGCTGTTCCGAAGCTGTTTGCCATTCAGAATGTATTTCCTTCAAAGTAATATAATTTTTTATTTTATTGAGTCTAGGAATACATTGTACACCAAGTCGTACTGGCAAATAGGCTGTCCGGAATCATTTTTCAAAATCACCCTATCCTTTTAAAAATGACCTATGTTTTTGAAAAACATCCTTTTTACTAAAGCTTCTGAAGGACTTTTCAAAAAGCCAAAATGATTTTTTTCTCAAAATCAACTGGCAGAACCCTAGCAGAACTCGGCCAGAGTTCGGCCAAGTTAAACGTTATGTGAACGTTTGATTTTGAACTTGGTCACCCTTCAGTTGCGGTTTGTTACAAAGAGTTCTGTCCGAATTCTGCCCGAATTCTGTCAGAGTTCTGTCTTTGGAAAAACTATAAATAGAGAAGGATTTTGATCATTTCAAATCACCAATTCACTTTCAATCTCTTCTCTTCTAAAGCTTACATTTTCTCCAAAGAGTTCTCAAAAGCTTACATTTTCAAATCCCAAGCCAGTTACAATCCTCTAGTCGATTTGCCAGTGCGGTACGGTCTAGAAGTTTCAGAGCGATTGTAATCAGAGGCTTGATTGAAGAAACAACTCTTCATAATTGAAGTTGGTCGAGTTCTTCGTATCAAAGGTCGCGTCTGTAGAAGTTGCAAGGACTTCGTAAGAAAACTTGCAAAATTTTCCAATAGTGGATTCAACTGGAAGCTAGAGTTCTTCCGACTGGACTAGTCCTCACAAGAGGGAAACCAGTATAAATCTCGGTGTTTGCGTTTGCCTTCTGATCACTTTTTATTACTGTCATTTACTTTGTGATTATTTTTATATCTGTGATCTAACTGCTAACGAGATTTTTAATTAGCAATATTCTGCTGCCTACTCTATTCACCCCCCTCTAAAGTATTCTGCTTTATGATTTTGTTCCTACAACAACAACAGTGGCGGAACCACCAATAACCGGGACACCAAAGGCAAATAGGCCATTGTCGCTGGTACGACCAAAAAGCCTGAACAAAAGCAAGCAGAAGCTCCGAAGCCCAAGGAGATGACATACTCTTTTGAAGATAGCCATGTTGTCACCCCCATTTCCTGTATTTCGTATTTATACTCGTAATTTGATTTTTGGCACGTATTTTATTTTCTCGACTTGCGGATTTTGGTTTCTCGTAAATGGATTTTGGACCATGGCTTGGTTTTATTTTGTGGAGTTGGTTTGGTTTAGTTTGGTCCATCATAAGTGGAACACCTTAGCCTATTCTCCACCTCCATTCCATCACAACCACCCTCATTAAAACCTACCAACCTTTTCTCTCTCCTCCATAACTCCATTAATTTCTTACAACTTCTTCTTCTTCCTTCTTCCACACAACACCACACCATAGGCAAGTGCACCTTGCCATCAAATAAGCACCATTTTTATTTGTCCATTAACTAGATTAGGCCATGGAGAACAACTTTAGAACTTGACATTTTGTGATTTGGAGCTTTCATTCTTCTAGATCTAGGTTTTAACCATTTTCGAAAATCCTTGGTGTTGATCTATTTAACTTCAATTTTTGCATGTTTTGATACTTCCATGTGGAAGAGAATTCGATTTTACTCAAGTTAGAACTTTGAAAATCTAGATTTGGTTTTGATTTGACTAAGTTATGAAGTTTTGAACCTTAGAGTTCTTGGAGTCTTCTTCTCGGCCTGGAGAAGAAGACAGCAGTCTGCGCTCTTTAGCGCAGGGCTGGATTGCGCATTCCCCCTCGGCCAGCGCTCCTTAGCGCAGCGTCGACCGTGCAGCTTGCCTCTTGGTGAACTGCGCTCAACCCGAGTACGCATGGATTCATGCGCAGTCTGCTCATGCGCAGTCTGCTCGTGCGTAGTCCGCTCATGCGCAGTCTGCTCATGCGCAATCTATCCCTGCGCACTCCACTTATACGCAATCTGACCCTGCGCCATCCATTCCTGCGCAACCTGATCCAGCGCAATCCATCTGCTGCGCTGCTCACCCTGCGCAGTTGGTACCCTACGCAGCTCACCCTGCGCAATTGACACCTGCGCACTTGGCACCCTGCGCAGTACATATCCTGCACAACCTACTTGTCTATGATGAATTCGTTTATTTCTTGATTTTTACTTAATATATTTGGAATGACTATTGTACATGGCATGGTATGACAAGGAACTAGCATAACACGACAGTGACCCGTAGTGGTACACTCCTGACATGACCAACCTAACATGATAGTAGCCCGTCGTGGCGCACTCCTGACAGTACCCTGACATGATTTATCTTGATAACTTGATAGTGGCCCGTGGCGGCGCACTCCTGACTTGACTTGACTTGTAACTTATAACTTGACTCGTATAATCAACTTGACACCGTGGGTGCTCCTGTTTGCTTGCTTGTACAATCCACTTGTCTTGTCTTGCATCATGTCTAGGATGTGACTTCCTGGGTACCACGGCCAGGGACTCGCGCTAAATTGGATTAGGCTAATGATTAGATCAAACTAGAACATAGAAAATTCCCAGTCACAGGCAATCTCGTTATCTGGGCGCTTTAATGGACTTGTAGCTTGCCGACGAGTAGAGCACATTTCCAGCACACTGTCATGTGTTGCACCCTCTAAGTCATCTAAGGGTACATTTGTCTCCCGGGCAATGTACCCACCTATAACTCTCAACCCGCGGAAGGATAACTAGATGGTCTGCAGGGCTTGGGACTGGAAATTCTCACTTGCATCTTGTTAGTAATTAGGCTTGTGATAACCCTAGTTAGTTAAAGTAGTAAGCCGTAGTAATTGCTTGGCCGCTTGTGAATGCATGATGTCCAGCCTTGTCTAAGTCTTGTCTAGCTCCAGTACCTGCTATCTCCTGAGCATGTTTGTTTTCCTTATCTTAACGATAAATGAGTAGAGACAATGAGCTATTCAGGCGAAGGGTTACAACCCCGGTCCTTGTCTGGTTTAAGGATTGTAACCTGGTTCCCGGAATGGTTCCACGTCCCTAGTCGTTTATCGCTCTGTGTACTTTTATTACTTGTACTTTTCTTTTATTCTTTATGTTCTGATATGCTGGCTTTTGTTCTTATTTGTGGCCTCCTTATGGCACTTGCTCTTTCTGGGGTTTGACCCAGCTGGTTTTGTGTGGCCAGATTTCGGAGCAGCTCCCGAGGATCTACCAAGCTTCCAGTCCAATGATGAACACTAGACGGAACCCGGGCTACGAGTGGGTTTTCCCTTTTTGTTTTCACCCACTTATATGTAAATTTATTCTTTTGAGGCGTTTGCCGACGAGCACCTGTTAGCTCGATGCACATTTATTTACTGTCTGCCTACGGGCTGTAAACATGATTAACAAATCCTAGGGTTGATCATGTATGACTGAACTCTTGCTAGTCCTATCATTTTGTACGACTAGCTTCATGATCATCCAATATGTAATATTTGGGACGCCTTATATATATATATTTGATGCTCTAATATCTTGTAACTCTGTTAATTGCTTGAGATTGAGACAATAGGCTTGACCTTAAGAGACTGCTGGCTTGTAGTAAACCCTCATATCTAGACAGCCGTGACCGTATAGTTGAGATGTATTCTATTTCAATAAACATAGCTGGCTATGTCTGCCCCCGCTCTCCAGTATTCTGGTTCTGGGGCGTGACATGGTTTAAGTGGTGGCCCATGCAGGTCCTGTCAATCAAGAAATGTGAGGGTTTACCGAATAGATGTCTCGATCAATATTCGCCCTTGATCTCTGCTCGTATCTTCAAATCCCTGAGATTCTTGACCTGATCATATGCTTGTATCATTGATCTGTCCTGGTCCCTTCCTTACTGTTCCCTATGTCGTCTTCTTCAGCGGCATTGCTCCCGGACCTGCCAACCAGCCAGAGGAAGCTCAAAAAGCACCCCAGCGCCAGGAAGATCAAGCTCAGCACTCTGGAGTAGCCTCCCGAGTTATGCTTCCCGGAGGCTCAGAACCTCCAGTTCAGGCAGCTCTGCCCGTTCAACCAGCTAGACAGGATGAGGGACCTTTGGAAGGGCTTATCAAAGAACTGCTTGCATCCCAAGATCGTCGAGGCGACGCCTTACACCAGGAAGTTTATGATACACTAAACCGAGGAGGTCCCCAAGGGAATCAGGCGGCCAACAGTTTCAAACGCTTGAACCCTCCCTTCTTTGACGGCAGTGAAGATGCGATTGCCGCGGACACTTGGCTTCAGAATACCGAGGTGGTTCTAGAAGCAGCTAGGACCCCTGAAAATGAGAAGATGGTGGTGGTACGCCTACAGTTGTTAGACTTGGCTCGCGATTGGTGGGCAGCTCAAGCCATGGGGTTAGCTGCACCAGTCACTTGGACGACGTTCAGAGAGAGGTTCCAGACAAAGTACTTCGATGTGGTGGCACGGTACGACCTGCAGACCAGATTCACCAACTTGAAGCAAAGATACAGGACGGTCGATGGCTATGCGACCGAATTTTCCAGGATGAGTAGGTTCGCCCCCACTTTGGTGGCGATCGAGTTCGATAGGGCTCAGCAGTTCTAGCAAGGGCTGCACTTAGAGATATTATTGGCTGTGGAGCAGTTCGAGCACCAGACGTTCGATGCAGTGTTGAAGGCAGCAAGGAGGCATGAGTATACCTCCCGGAGAATTGTGGACAGGACTGGAGGCAGGAAGCGGTCCCACAACCAGATACACCAATCTTCAGCTCCAGCCCCGACAGCTAGGGGTATAACCATTGGAACTCCGAGGCGGGCGGCCTCAGTGACGTCGGTTCAGCATTCGACCCCGACGTACCCGCAGCAGCAGAAGCAGAAGCAGTCTTCCGCGGTGGGATGTTCTCATTACGGAAAGCCAGGCCATGTAGTGGCAGAGTGTCGTAGGGCGCAGGGATTGTGCCTGGCTTATGGAGGAGCAGACCACCAGATAGGGACCTGTCCGAATAGGGGAGGTCCATCATCATCCAACCTTTCTAGTTCTTCGGTGAGAGGACCAGCCCCAGTTCCAGTCCAGCAGCACCAGCAGTAGCAGTACCCGAGGCCATTATTGCCTCAGGCCCAGGCCTTTCAGCAGCAGAACCAGCAGCAGTTCACCCAGGCTCCAGCACAGAACCGACAGAGGGGTTTCCAGCAGAGGGGACCCGCAGCTAGAGGTCAGGCTATGATGATGACCATGGAAGAAGAAATTGTACCAGGTGAGGTAGTGGCAGGTACTATTCTCGTCAACACCTTTCCAGCATCTGTATTATTTGATTCTGGTGCATCGCATTCATTCATGTCTACACGATTCGCGACACGGATAGGATTGGAGCCCGAGTCATTATAAGTGAGGCTCAATATACTTACTGGTAATGGTCTTGTAGGAGTAGATCGAGTGTTTTCCTCGTGTCGGATCGTAGTTAGCGGTAGAGAGTTCCTCGCTAGGCTCATAGAGTTCCCTATGGCAGACTATGATGTAGTCCTAGACATGGATTGGTTGAGGAACCATTATGCTAGGATAGACTGCCATGTTGGCAGAGTTGTCTTTAGTATTCCCGGAGAGCCAGAGTTTTTATTTTCCAGAGGCACAGTAGAGCCATCTCCTCCAGTATTACGGATGGCAGTAGCAGCAGTGCAGTTGCCCCGGATAGTTGAAGAGTTTCCAGATGTCTTCCCAGAGGAACTTCCAGGGATGCCGCCAGAGTGGGAGATTGAGTTCACCATCGACTTGATTCCTAGGACAGCACCGGTATCAGAGAGAGTCTACAGAATGGCGCCTTCAGAGTTGGAGATTTTGTACAAGATGATTGAAGAACTCAGGACCAAGGGATTCATTCGTACAAGTGGATCGCCTTGGGGAGCCTCGATGCTTCTTGTGAAAAAGAAGGATGGTACGTCCAGGCTATGTGTTGATTATCGTACCTTGAACTCAGTGACAATCAAGAACAGATACCCTCTCCCGAGGATAGATGACTTGTTTGATCAACTCAAGGGGGCTTCAGTTTTCTCGAAGATAGACTTGCGGTCAGGATACCACCAGATCAGAGTCAGAGAGCAGGACATCCCGAAGACGGCGTTCAGATCTAGGTATGGGCATTGGGAGTTTCTAGTTATGTCCTTTGGAGCGACCAATGCGCCGGCAGTGTTCATGGACCTCATGAACCGTATTTTCATGCCTTACTTGGATCAGTTTGTGATAGTATTCCTTGATGACATCCTGGTCTACAGCAAGAGTGAAGCAGAGCACGAGCAGCATCTTAGAGTTTTCCTCCAGATTCTCAGAGAGCACCAGTTGTACGCCAAGTTCAGTAAATGCGAGTTCTGGCTCGATCGTATTTCTTACTTGGGTCATATCATTACCAGAGGAGGAGTGGAAGTGGATCCCCAGAAGATTGTGGCCATCGAGTCATGGCCAGTACCCAGCTCAGTGGCAGAAGTTCGCAGCTTTCTTGGATTGGCCGGCTACTACCGGCGGTTTATCTCTAATTTTGTAAGGATTTCAGCACCGATGACCCAGTTGACCCGCAAGGATGTGTCATTCGTTTGGACAGCAGAATGTCAGGAATCATTTGAGAAGTTGAAGCGAGGTTTGATAACGGCTCCCATTCTCACCCTTCCAGATGGGACCGGAGGATTCATAGTTTATTGCGACGCTTCAGACAGAGGATTGGGATGTGTTTTGATGCAGCATGGGAAGGTAATTGCTTATACGTCACGTCAACTTCGTGATCATGAGAAGAATTACCCGACCCACGACTTGGAGCTAGCAGCAGTAGTGTTTGCACTTAAGTTGTGGAGGCACTACTTGTACGGGGACAGAGTGGAGATATTTACTGATCATAAGAGCCTGAAGTATGTTTTCACCCAGAAGGATCTTAATATGCGGCAGAGAAGATGGCTCGAGCTACTGGTGGACTATGATGTGGACTTGCAGTATCACCCAGGGAAGGCCAACGTGGTAGCAGATGCGTTGAGCAGGAGAGCCGGAGTCTACCTTCTAACAGCGCAACCAGAGCTATTGACAGATCTTCAGAAGATGGGAATTGAAGTGATTCTTCCTTCCAATGTGGCCTTGATGGCCAGCCTACAGATTCAGTCCACCATAGTTGAGAGGATCCGGACAGCACAGTTAACAGATTCCAAGATTCAGCGGCTCAGAACAGAGTACGAGGCAGGGAGAAGGCCAGAGTTATGTATTCATAAGGATGGTACACTTCGACACGGCACGCATCTTTGTGTATCCAGTGGAGATATCAGACAGGAAGTCATGGCAGAGGCTCACAGTTCGCAGTATTCCATCCACCCAGGCAGCACGAAGATGTACAGAGATATTTGTCAACACTTTTGGTAGAATGGTATGAAGAGAGAGATAGCCCGGTATGTCTCTCGATGTTTGGTTTGCCAACAGGTCAAGGCTGAACATCAGAGGCCAGCTGGACTTCTTCAACCCTTGTCGATCCCAGAATGGAAATAGGAGCACCTTACCATGGATTTCGTGACTGGGTTACCCAGATCTCCGGCAGGCAGAGATGCTATTTGGGTCATTGTGGACAGGCTTACCAAGGTGGCACACTTTCTTCCATTTAGAGTTGGACAGTCGACGGCACAGCTAGCAGAGATGTATCTCAGGCAGATCTTCAGACTTCACGAAGTGCCAGTCAGCATAGTATCAGACAGGGATACGAGATTCACATCGCACTTCTGGCGCAGTCTTCATCAAAGTTTGGGGACTCGTCTCAAGTTCAGCTCAGCGTATCATCCGCAGACAGATAGGCAGTCAGAGCGTACTATACAAACTCTCGAAGATATGTTGCGGTCATGTACCCTTGACTTCGGTGGTTCGTGGGAGGATCACCTGCACCTGGTGGAATTCTCGTACAACAATAGTTTCCAGGCCAGTATCCAGATGGCACCCTTCGAGGCTCTGTATGGTAGGAAGTGCAGATCCCCGTTAGTATGGGACGATGTCGGAGAGAGGCAGATGCTCGGTCCAGAACTGATTTCTCAGACGGTTGAAGTGGTCAGGAAAGTCAGAGATCACCTCCGATTTGCTCAGGATCGCTAGCGCCATTGGGCCGATGCTCATCGGCGTCCCTTAGAATTTGCCGTCGGTGACCATGTATTCCTTAGGATCTCGCCTACCCGCGGTGTCATTCATTTTGGCGTGCGGGAAAAGCTTAGTCCTAGGTATATAGGGCCGTTCGATATTCTAGAGCGAGTAGGCGATGTGTCTTATCGTCTCGCTCTTCCGCCGTCGCTAAGTGAGGTACATGATGTATTCCATGTATTCCAATTAAGACGGTACATCCCGGACCCGAGCCATATCCTAGATTATTCAGAATTGGTTGTTGGTACCAACCTTTCGTATGAGGAGAGGCCCGTGTCTATATTGGACCGGAGAGAAAAGACGCTCAAGAACAAGACTATTAACTTAGTCCGTGTTGCTTGGGGTCATCACTCTCTAGGTGAGTCAACGTGGGAGCGTGAGGACGACATCCGATCGCGATACCTCTACTTGTTTGACTCGTAAGGTATGATGTCTTCCTTATGCCTTACGCTTTCCCTTCCTTGTTTGCATTTTATGATTGTATGATTGAACTGCTTAGTGTAGCTTGTCTGTGCTTAGTATAGCTTGTCGTGGCAATCTCTAGCTCCTTGATTAAATTCCGAGGACGGAATTCTTTGAAGGTGGGTAGAGTTGTCACCCCCATTTCCTGTATTTCGTATTTATACTCGTAATTTGATTTTTGGCACGTATTTTATTTTCTCGACTTGCGGATTTTGGTTTCTCGTAAATGGGTTTTGGACCATGGCTTGGTTTTATTTTATGGAGTTGGTTTGGTTTAGTTTGGTTCATCATGAGTGGAATACCTTAGCCTATTCTCCACCTCCATTCCATCACAACTACCCTCATTAAAACCTACCAACCTTTTCTCTCTCCTCCATAACTCCATTAATTTCTTACAACTTCTTCTTCTTCCTTCTTCCACACAACACCACACCATAGGCAAGTGCACCTTGCCATCAAATAAGCACCATTTTTATTTGTCCATTAACTAGATTAGGCCATGGAGAACAACTTTAGAACTTGACATTTTGTGATTTGGAGCTTTCATTCTTCTAGATCTAGGTTTTAACCATTTTCGAAAATCCTTGGTGTTGATCTATTTAACTTCAATTTTTGCATGTTTTGATGCTTCCATGTGGAAGAGAATTCGATTTTACTCAAGTTAGAAGTTTGAAAATCTAGATTTGGTTTTGATTTGACTAAGTTATGAAGTTTTGAACCTTAGAGTTCTTGGAGTCTTCTTCTCGGCCTGGAGAAGAAGACAGCAGCCAGCGCTCTTTAGCGCAGGGCTGGATTGCGCATTCTCCCTCGGCCAGCGCTCCTTAGCGCAGCATCGACCGCACAGCTTGCCTCTTGGCGAACTGTGCTCAACCCGAGTGCGTATGGATTCATGCGCAGTCTGCTCATGCGCAGTCTGCTCGTGCGCAGTCCGCTCATACGCAGTCTGCTCATGCACAATCTATTCCTATGCACTCTACTTATGCGCAATCTGACCCTGCGCCATCCATTCCTGCGCAACCTGATCCAGCGCAATCCATCTGCTGCGCTGCTCACCCTGCGCAGTTGGTACCCTACGCAGCTCATCCTGCGCAATTGACACCTGCGCACTTGGCACCCTGCGTAGTACATACCCTGCACAACCTACTTGTCTATAATGAATTCGTTTATTTCTTGATCTTGGCTCTTCTATAGTCCTATTTATATTAGTATTTTATTAGATATTTTATGCCCATTTTATATCCTTACGCCTTTGACATGAACTTGATTTTTTACTTAATATGTTTGGAATGACTATTGTACATGGCATGGTATGACAAGGAACTAGCATAACACGACAGTGACCGGTAGTGGTGCACTCCTGACATGACCAACCTGACATGATAGTAGCCCGTCGTGGCGCACTCCTGACAGTACCCTGACATGATTTATCTTGATAACTTGATAGTGGCCCGTGGCGGCGCACTCCTGACTTGACTTGACTTGTAACTTGTAACTTGACTCGTATAATCAACTTGACACCGTGGGTGCTCCTGCTTGCTTGCTTGTACAATCCACTTGTCTTGTCTTGCATCATGTCTAGGACGTGACTTCCTGGGTACCACGGCCAGGGACTCGCGCTAAATTGGATTAGGCTAATGATTAGATCAAACTAGAACATGGAAAATTCCCAGTCACAGGCAATCTCGTTATCTGGGCGCTTTAATGGACTTGTAGCTTGCCGACGAGTAGAGCACATTTCCAGCACACTATCATGTGTTGCACCCTCTAAGTCACCTAAGGGTACATTTGTCTCCCGGGCAATGTACCCACCTATAACTCTCAACCCGCGGAAGGATAACTAGATGGTCTGCAGGACTTGGGACTGGAAATTCTCACTTGCATCTTGTTAGTAATTAGGCTTGTGATAACCCTAGTTAGTTAAAGTAGTAAGCCATAGTAATTGCTTGGCCGCTTGTGAATGCATGATGTCCAGCCTTGTCTAGCTCCAGTACCTGCTATCTCCTGAGCATGTTTGTTTTCCTTATCTTAACGATAAATGAGTAGAGACAATGAGCTATTCAGGCGAAGGGTTACAACCCCGATCCTTGTCTGGTTTAAGGATTGTAACCTGGTTCCCGGAATGGTTCCACGTCCCTAGTCGTTTATCGCTCTGTGTACTTTTATTACTTGTACTTTTCTTTTATTCTTTATGTTCTGATATGCTGGCTTTTGTTCTTATTTGTGGCCTCCTTGTGGCACTTGCTCTTTCTGGGGTTTGACCCAGATGGTTTTGTGTGGCCAGATTTCGGAGCAGCTCCCGAGGATCTACCAAGCTTCTATTCCAATGGTGAACACTAGACGGAACCCGGGCTACGAGTGGGTTTTCCCTTTTTGTTTTCACCCACTTATATGTAAATTTATTCTTTTGAGGCGTTTGCCGACGAGCACCTGTTAGCTCGATGCACATTTATTTACTGTCTGCCTACGGGCTGTAAACATGATTAACAAATCCTAGGGTTGATCATGTATGACTGAACTCTTGCTAGTCCTATCATTTTGTACGACTAGCTTCATGATCATCCAATATATAATATTTGGGACGCCTTATATATATATATTTGATGCTCTAATATCTTGTAACTCTGTTAATTGCTTGAGATTGAGACAATAGGCTTGACCTTAAGAGACTGCTGGCTTGTAGTAAACCCTCATATCTAGACAGCCGTGACCGTATAGTTGAGATGTATTCTATTTCAATATACGTAGCTGGCTATGTCTGCCCCCGCTCTCCAGTATTCTGGTTCTGGGGCGTGACACATGTCAAGCCTATCTTCGACATGCTCCTGAAGGCAGGTAGGATCCAACTCCATGATATAAAGCGCGAGCCTTGACCAGCAAAGATCGAGGATCCGAAGTATTGTCACTTCCACCGCTATGTCCATCACCCTACGCAGGAGTGCTTCACATTAAAGCGGTACATCTAGAACCTCATCAACTCTAATGCTCTGTCACTTGATTTCGAAGAGGTTACCGTGGCTGCAAACATGGTATCCGTTCAGTTCGACGACTTCCCCCCAATAAAAACTCAAGACGGGGTAGTACCCGTTCCTCGGGCAACGATAGAGGTTACAAACCTTTCACCGGTCCGGGACCAGACGACTGGATTGGTACCTCTCACCACGTCACGAGGAGAGATCATGTGGGTCCATCCGGACTTAGTGCCCGAAGTTATCCAGGAGGTTCCATCCTCAAATAGCAAAAAGAAGGGCAGGAAGTCCAGATCCTGCCACTAAATCTCGGCCGAAGTTGAGGAGGCGGCAGCCGTTGTTACCCGGTCTGGCGCATAATTCTAGACTACTCTGGGTAATTCAGTCGAAGTCCCTCAGCCGACAACGCTGTCTACTACTGATATTCCGGGACCATCTCAGCCTCCACCGACGGACAGATCCAAGCTGAAGAAAACCCGCTTCGACAGGCCGCTCCGTAAAGACGCACCTCAGGGGCTGGAGAGACCTTACAACTTTGACATACTAGCACAACTGGCTAATATGCCAACAAAGTTGTCGTTATACGAGCTCCTAAGGCTCTCCAAGGATATTCACGTCGCATTGAGTGAAGCACTCCAGAATACTGACGCCTACTTAGCTCAGGTCAAGCCTACAGGGGAAGACTCGTCAGCAGATCTCCAGTACAGCAATTGTGCAGATGCAATGCCCAATATCGTGTTCACTCCACAGGACGTGTTAATCAAAACCAACTTGCATGATCGCCCCTTGTATTACACTGGATACATTGGCAAAATCAAGGTGGATCGGATGCACATCGATCCTGGCTCATCAATAAGCATCATCCCAAAAAGCTTGCTTCAACTCCTGGGCATCCTTATGCACCGGCTAGCATCGACCAACACTGCCATTAGCGGTTTAACTCAGAAAGAAATTATCCCCTGGGAAAGATTCGCTTGAAATATCAGATCGGCGACCTGAAGACGGAGGTTACCTGCTACGTCATAGACGCAGATACATCCTACAATATTCTTTTGGGGCGTCCATGGATACATGACAATATGATCGTGCCATCCAAGCTCCACCAGTGCTTCAAGTATGTCAGTAAGCACAGCTTCGTGAAGACGAAATTTGCCGACATCGATCCCTTCAAAGGAGTTGAGTCTTACTATTCGTCTGAGGCTTATCTGTATGAAGAATCTAAGCAACACATAGTTGATGTGGGGACACCGGAGGCCACAATAGGGTCAGAGGAAACTCTAAAAATTTGTCTCCAGGCCCGCAAACCAGGCAAAGCTGTACCCCTTTGTAGGACCGTTGAGCACCTCTAGAGGGGGTGAATAGAGTGAGTGCGAGTGCAGCAAAAAATAATCACCAATTTTAAAAATTATAAACAGATAACAATGGCAATAAATAAGAGACAGTAAATAAATATAGCAAGAGATAGAGAGATCAAACTCAGTAACACAGTGATGTATACTGGTATCCCTTTGAGAGGACTAATCCAGTGTCGAGTACTCTTGCTTGATGTTAATCCACTAAGGCACAAGCTAATTGAGAGCTTGCAGTCTCTTACAACACCGTGCTTGGTGATAAGTGCATGACCAACTTCACAACACCGTGCTTGGTGACGAGCGCACGACCGGCTCCACAACATAGATAATTTCTGTACTTTGAACAACCTCTTTACAACTCTTGAGAACCAAAAGACTCTAGATCGAAATAGATATTACTGGCTTTTGGCTAAGAGGAGTGTAGGTGTGATATGAAAACTTTTGATTGGATGAAAACACTTATTGAATAGAGAAGGGAAGATGAAAATGATTGAGTGATTTGGAATGAGAAATTCTCTTCTATTTATAGGTGTTTTCTGGGACCGAACTCGGGCAGAGTTCTGATGCAAAGATTTCGTATATGAACATTGCATGCAGATTTGGAGGCAACAAATATTTAAATTTAAACTGACCGAACTCGGGCAGAGTTCGGACCGAACTCGGGCCGAACTCGGTTTGAGTTCTGTCTAGGTAAAAATGTTAAACATTTGTAAAATATTATTGCAGAATGGAATAGAACTTTTTGGTAGATAGAATATGGATAGGTAGGCTGTATAGAAAGTGGACTATGATTAACCTAAGCCAGTATTACCCAGTCGATCTTACAATTTATATCCTAGACTCAATAAAAATAAAATACATAATAAATTATAAAATGACTCGGACTAGATCCAACGAAAGTAAGCTTCAGACTGATGATTTACGTGCTTGATGATGCAGTAGTATGCTTGTTGATATTGATTTCACAAGACTAAAATAATTAGCAGCAGTTCGTATATTTTGTGTATTGACTTAAGTTCATGTCGATTATTAAAATCGGATGTGACCAAGGAATGGGCCAACAATCTCCTCTATTTTGATAATTGACAAACTTGAGTCTATACTAAAATATATCTAAAATAGAACAAATAAAATTACCTAAAAAAATGGTTTTGGTAGTCTTTCTTTGAATGTTGATTTTGGTATTGCGCTCTTTCTCCCCCTTTGTCAATAAAAAAATGGTTTTGGCTCCCCCGTAATGTGTGAAGCCAACAATGTTCATCAAACAGGCAAAGTAATACTAGAGAGATAACAACATTTCTACAAATAACAAGTGCATAAAAAGAAATAACTAGTAGTGAAATACTAAAAATGTCATGCATAATAGAAAGATACAACCATCATCATCATCACAAAATACTAATAAATGTCTAACTGTAAAGTTTAGACATAAAAAAAACTACATCATAGATCATCATCTATCAGCCCTATCCAAAATCTACCAGCTCAAGTCCTTATCACATCGGAGTGTCGTCACCTTCAGGAGCATCCGGTGGAAAATATACAGCAATAGGATCGAAATGAGGAGTCGCCTCATCGTCGAACCTGGGTCCAGGGAAGCTGGGGTGAGGAAGTATGGTAACTGGATGTGATGGGTCATGAGAGAGACTCCAGTGAAGATCAGCAATGTTGTTCCGCAACACCTGAGCCTGGGTGATATGGCGGAACTCTGAGTCAAGATAGCCCTGATGTCGTTGCGCAGAGAGGACAACGAAATCATCAAAGCGCTGATAGAAGCTAGGGTCAAAACCCGGAGCAGGGGCTAGAGCAGCATCAACAGCAGGATCCTCGGGGTCAGCATCTGGAACATGCTCAGCACCAGGAGGCAGAGGAGGAGTAGGGTGTAACCTAGACCTACTAAGCTTTATGGCAGTGGATGAGTAAGAACATGTTTGAAGATCGATTTCAAACCCTCTAAAGATAGAAGCCAAATACATGGAATAGACGAGGTTACATCCTGCATTTCTGCAGTTGAGCATCCAAACCATCATAGTCTTGGGAACAGAGAATGGAATGCCAAAGTAAATGTGGTACATAGCTGACAATTCCAGGAAGATAATCTCATCAGAGGATTCCTTCTTCGGAAGAAAAACATAGAATACAAACCTATAGAGTTCATAGAAGTTTTGGTTGAGATGCTTGGAGTAAACTCTTCTAGGAACAGGTTTGGGATGGCACAAAAGTTCTTTAAAGAAATCAAGAGTGATACCTTCAGGAAATTGAATGTGATGAATATCCACTAAAGCTTCACCTACATCAGGAACATGGAAGTATTCACTGATGTCAGTGGCGCTGAATTCTAGTTCTTGCCCAACAACACAAGAATAGAATTTTTTGTTATCTTTTACTTGCAGGTTGCAGTAAAACATACAGACAGCATTATCATAAATGTTCTCAGCTACTTCAAAAAAGTCACGAAAGCCGAGACAGTCGAAAGTGGAAGCATATTCAGAAAAGATAGTAAAGTTTACACGTGCTCCAGTACAAATTCTACGACCAAAAAAAGTGTCAAACTAAAGGTCCAAAAATTTCTTGTCAGGAAAGAGACCGGAATCATAATCATCGGATCCTATAGGTCTAGCCGGACTAAAGACATTAGTAGGAACATAGTCAGAGGAGGATGATCTTGCATGTGAGGAATCAACCTTTCTCTTTTGGTGCTTGGGTGCCATAGATGAGAAGAAGAGGATAATGGAATACCTTCGAGAGGAGAAAGAAGATGGAGAAGAATGGCCCACTAGACTCCTAAGAAGCTCGAATGGAAGGAGGAGGAAGAGTTCTTGGGAGTGTTTGAGGCTTTTTCTCGGTTGAAGGATGAGAAAAAGTGGAAGGAAGAAGAGGTTTCAATAGAGTTAGGGCCGGCTGTTCGGTTCTGGAATCTGAACAGTGCCGACCAAACTCGGGCAGAGTTCGGTCCGAGTTCGGCTGCTTGTATTTCCAATGCCATAAATGCAGTATTTATTTAAAAATTTGAATTTATAACTGTTGATTTCTTCATTTAATAATTTCTATTACTTTGGGTTAGCTGTAGGGGCCGAATCCCAGCTAGCGGTAGTTCGAAGACTAGTGCACCGTGTCGCTTCAGGCTATTTACACCTGTATGACAGAAGGACCCTTTCGGCTTGTACCCAAAATAATTTTCGTTAAATAAATTACGAAGTTTCGAGTTATAAAAATAAATTTATTAAACATACTACATTATGAATCTAAAAATTCAAGTATGCCGAGCTCTCGTCTCATAATGTTAAATCGGTCTTCAGCCAGTAATTTTGTGAAAATGTCTGCTAGTTGATGATATGTGTCAATAAACTCTAGGAAGATGTCCCCGTGTCGTTGGTGATCACATAAAAAGTGATGACGAATCTCAATTTGTTTTATGCGTGAGTGACATACAGGGTTCTTAGTCAGGTTAATAGTGCTAGTGTTATCACAATAAATGAGAATCTTAGTATAGTGCAGATTGTAGTCTTCTAGGGTTTACTTCATCCATAAAATTTAAGCACAACAACGTCCTGCGGCGATATACTCAGCCTCAGTAGTTGATAATGCTACAATATTTTGTTTCTTGCTAAACCATGAGACTAAGGCCTTTCCTAGAAAATGACACATACCGTTGGTACTTTTACGATCTACTTTGTATCCTGCAAAATATGCATCCGAGTAACCTATTAGGTCAAAGGATTTGGTTTTAGGATACCACAAGTCGACTGTAGAAGTTTCCTTAAGTTATCGAAAGATACGCTTAACGGCACTTAGGTGTGATTTCTTAGGATTTGCTTGGTATCGTGCACAGATGCAAACACTGAACAAAATATCAGGGCGACTAGCAGTTAAATATAATAAGTTACCAATCATACCTCGTTACTTACGCTGGTCGACAGGTTTGCCACTTTCATCAATGTCAAGCTTTGTAGAAGTAGCCATTGGAGTTCCGATAGGCTTTATATTATCGAAGTCATACTTTTTCAGTATATCCTTCGTATATTTGGCTTGATTGATGAATGTTCCCTTTGAGTGTTGTTTGATCTGGAGTCCTAGGAAGAAGTTAATCTCTCCCATCATACTCATCTCAAATTCACTATGCATACACTTAGCAAACTCTTGACAGAGTTTTTCATTAGTAGAACCGAATATAATGTCATCAACGTATATTTGCACAAGAAGAATGTCATCATCTAAAGATTTGATAAACAAAGTTGTATCAACTTTTTCTTTTAAAAAACCATTATCAAGTAAGAAGGCACTTAGGCGTTTATACCAAGCACGATGTGTTTGTTTGAGTCCATAGAGTACTTTCTTAAGCTTGAAGACGTGATCAGATTTTTGAAAATCTTCAAAGCCATGGGTTGTTTCATAAAAACTTCTTCTTTTAGAAATTCGTTCAAAAATACACTTTTCACGTCCATTTGACATAATTTAAAATCATTAAAATATGCAAATGCACAAAACATGCGGATAGCTTCTAGTCTAGCAACATGAGCATATGTCTCGTCATAATCAATACCTTCTTCTTGATTATAACCTTGTGACACTAGACGTACCTTCTTCTTGATTATAACTTTGTGACACTAGATGTGCTTTGTTGTGTAAAACTTGTCCATCTTCACTAAGTTTATTTCGGAACACCCATTTGGTACCAATTATCGATTGACCATTAGGTTTAGGAACGAGTTCCCAAACTTGATTTCTCTCAAATTGATTAAGTTCCTCTTACATGGCATTAATCCAAAACTCATCAGTAAAGGCATCTTCTATATTCTTAGGTTCTATTTGAGAAATGAAAGCTACATTTACTGCAATTTTAGAATCTCTAAGAGAGGAGCGTGTACTTACACCTTTTGATACATCACCTATAATTAGTGTCTCTGGATGATCTGGTAAAAAATTCAATAATTCAAATTTATGAGTCAGATCTTCCACAGGACTCTTATCGGTTTTTGCTTGTACACCTTCATCATCACTGTCGCTAGATCTGTGACTATTGAGCTCATCAAAAGTAACGTTAATAGATTCTTCAATAATCATAGACCTTTTATTGAAAATTCTATATCCCTTACTCTTAGCAACATATTCGAGAAATATTCCTTCATCTGTTTTAGAGTCGAACTTACCCAAGTTGTCCTTGGTGTTCAGGATAAAATAACGACATCCAAAAACTTTGAAACAAGAAATGTTTGGAATCTTTCCAAACCAAAGTTCATAAGGTGTTTTCTTCGAGATGGGTCGAATTAACACCCTATTTAAAACATGACAGGCTGTGTTAACAGCTTCTGTCCAAAAATATTTAGAAAGATTATGCTGATTCAACATGACTCTAGCCATCTCGCTTAGAGTACGATTCTTCCGCTCAACAACACCATTCTGTTAAGGAGTTCTAGGACAAAAAAATTCATGGTAGTACCCACTATCATCACAAAACTTTTTGAAATCAGTATTTATAAATTCGCGACCATGATCACTTCGAATACGAGTAATCATGAAACCTTTTTCGTTTTGTACCTTTTTGCAAAATAACTAAAATTTAAAAATAGCATCACTTTTGTTTGATAAAAAGTAAACCCAAGTAAAACGAAAGAAATCATCAACAATAACAAAAGCGTAGAGCTTACCGCCAAGACTAGCGACTCTACTAGGACCAAATAAATCCATATGTATCAACTGCAAAGGTTTAGAAGTACTTACAACGTTGATGGATTTAAATGTAGACCTATGTGCTTTGTTCTTTTTACAGTCAGCACATACCATATCTCTCTTGAATGGAATCTCGGGGAGTCCTTTTACCAACTTCTTAGTGCTCAGTCGTGAGATAATGTCCATATTTGCATGTCCTAGTTTCATATGCAATAGCTAGCTTTCATCTAGATTAGCTACTAGACATCTTCCTGCATTATTAGTACTCTCCAGAAAGAAAATATAAATATTATCTTCTCTAATTCGTTCATATACGGGATTACCCGATGACATATCATATATGGTACATTTATCTTTTACAAAGTTGATACCATAACCATTATCAGCCAAATGACTTATGCTTAGTAGGTTATATTTCAATTCTGTAACTAGACAAACGTCTTTTATTACAGGATAAGGAGATATACCAACAGTGCTATTGCTAATGATATCACCTCTCAGATTATTTCTGAAGGAGACGTATTCTTCTTTCTTCATCGATAGCGTGGCAAACAAAGATCCATCACCAGTCTTAGGTCTCCAAAATAGTGATATTGCCACGAACATCTGCTATCAAGGATCTACTTGCTTTTAGCATAAGAGGGTTGAGGGTCCACCTAGAAAACAAGTAGATGAATCCTTTGGTACCCATTTACTGAAGGGTCCATATTGATTAGTCTTAGGTCTCCAAAATAAGTATGATTGTCAACAAGTTTCCTTGCTAAATAATACTGTGATATGTGTCCATGAGTACCACAATATGTGCAAGTGAGTTTAGAAATAGTGGTAGTTGAAACTGTGTTGACATGCCTATTTGGTTTCTTTGAAAACCTATAAGTGAAAGCATGATGATAATCGTGTTTCTTTCGTACTTTCTGAGTTTTAGTCCTCTTAGGTGTATGTTTAGCATTAGGACTAAACTTAGGCTGTGTCACAGGTATTGCCTGTTTGCCTAATTTGATTTCTAACTTTTTAGAAACCGTAAAAGACTTTTCATATTTAGCAGTCATGTCTGAGAGTCTTTGTTCTGTGACTAAGTGCTTCTTCTTTTCTATGTCATATAACTCTTGTATTTTGACATAGTCTCTTTCTTTCTTATCAATTTTGAGGATAGCCTCATGATAGTCTACTTTGAGTTTGGCTATCTCTTCCGTGTTACCGGTAGTAGACGTCTCTTTAATGTCTTCAATAAGACTGGACAGTCTAGCTATCTCGGTTGTGTATGCCTTAATCTCTTTTCAAGATTGCTTATACTTGTCAAGCATATTTCTGTGTTCTTCAAGTAGTTCGCTAAAGGTATTTTCTAATTCATCGAAAGTAAAGTCGTCATACAAAGGGTTTGAGGATACCTTATCAAAAGCTATAAGACAGATATTGGCATTTTTGCAGGATCTGTCTTCTTTCTCTGTATCACTGGCATCACTTTCATGCCAGATACTTGTGTTAGTATACTTTCGACTGGTTGTTGCTTTTCTGCTTCATCTTGATCTATCGTATGGACTGCTTTTCTTCGAAGTTGGACAGTCCTTCTTCATGTGCCCTGATTTCTTGCATCCAAAGCATATTGTTTCATTTTTATTGCTTTCTTGGATATCTCTCTTCCTTCTGTTTGATTTCTTAAACTTTAGGAATTTTCTGAAGTTCTTCACTAGTAGGGCTTGTTCATCACCACTTGATGATTCTTCCTCAGAATTATTATATGTAGATTTTCTGACTTGAGCTTTGAAGGCGATAGACTTTTCTTTTGGGGTTGCTTCTTCAAACTCTTGCAGATCAAGCTCATGGGTCATGAGTGTTTGCCATAAAAATCAACAACAGGTATTACAGAACACTGGAATTGATTGCAAACTCGCTTGTACAAAGAAAGGGCCTAGAAAGAAAGCCTAGGAAACAATCTAAGTACAATTATTTAGTTTTGATTCTGGAGGGTGACGGTGGAGGCTCGGAAAAGTGCTATCAACTCTGCCTTACTCCGTGGATTATCTGATACAGTCTCTAGCTCGTGAAGATATTGCTTTTTTCTTGAAGGTTGCCAGCCTTTTGCAGGGGTGTGGCACCCTGCTATTTATAATAGGATGGATTTTGAGTCGCATAGATGGCTTGCGTCCACGTGGCTGATTAGCATGCGAAGACCCGCTCTTGGGCTGCCATCTGTCGGTTTGTTGGGATTTTGTTGTAGCAAATCTGGGTAGTTGAGGAATTGGTCAGATTGCCATATGTCCCGTTGCGTATAGCATTCCAGTCTTCGATCATGCAGGGTCGCATGAGACTCATGCATGCGGCCTGGATCACAATTACTCCCGACTGCCTGTAGTTCTGGAAATTTTGGGGCCATATGAGGTTCATGCGGCTTGGATGACGCTTTTTTGGCCGCATGGAGGTGTACGAACCATGCTTTTGGGCGACATCTCACGTCTTATCTTTCTTGTCGAAGTGTCAGAACTGTCATGTCTTGCCAGGACTTGTCAGCTTTATCAGTTGAACTGCTCCTCTTTGGCCGTATATTTTCCTTTTACAGCTGTTCGTCGATGGGCCGCATATGTCTTTGAACAGTCATGCGGCTTTCCTTCATGCGAACCTGTTTAACCCGAAGTACCTATACGGCAATTTGTAATTCATAAGAACTCCATATTTTTCATGTTTCTACAAGACCCCCTTTAAAGTTTTCAAATTGCAAATTTGGAATACTTTGAATAAGAAGCATAAAAAATATGCCAAGCCGTAGGGAGTCTTCAAGTTGCAGGAAGTGGTTTTCGAACTTGAGTCGTAGAGAAGTACTGAGCCGCAGAACAAATTTTGAGTCGCAGGGACGCTTTGAGCCGCAGAGAGTCTGCCAGCTTTCACTGTTGCATTTAATTCTCCTGACTCGGTTATGGATCTATTTTCGAGATGAAGCCGACGGTTACTGGGGATAAAGTTCCCAAACGTCGACTCTATCTTTAATGATCTCGAAAACCGAAGAGACGCTCGACGGTTACTAGGGATAAAGTCCGCAAACATCGTCTCTATCTTTAATGATCTCGAGAACCGAAGAGTCTCTCTTCAGCAACTCTATAAATATGAGTCATTCAGAGAGAGTCTTTCCTCTTTCACCTAATCCTCCTTTATACTTTCTGCTATGGCTCCAAAAGCTTCTAAGTCGATTGGTGCGACGGCCAAAGGGGAGAGACTTGCTTCCCCGTCGAGAGCGGTAGACACTTCTTCCATTCATTCCGATGTGCAACCTTCTTCCAAGGGTAAGGGTGGTGAGCAGATCATGACTGAAATTTTGTGTGCGGGGCTGTCATATACTGCTTCTGCTATAAACTTGGTCGATGTATGCCCTATCTCGTCTGGACCACATGTGTTCTATACGATAGGGCTGCACAGACAGAGTCGCATAACCGCTGCCTATTCGAACTTGAACTGGCTGAGTGCCTCAAGATAAATCTGTATGAACTTTTCATGACCGAGCTGCATAGGTGTCGCATGAGTACTTTATGATTGGGTCGCATGAATACTGTAAGATTGGGTCGTATGATCGCCCTGTGACTGATTGGGCCGCATGAGTTTTTTATGACTGAGCCGCATGATAATGGCTGAGCCGTATAAATGTCGCATGAGTGCTTTATGAAGCCGGCCTTATAACTGTGGACTGTATGAGTTCTGTTTTGGCTGGGTCGTCTAACTGGCTAGGCCGTATAACAGAGTTCTTTGTTTTCTCGGTACTGAATCCCCTTTCTTCTCATGTTTTTTTCGTAGGGGTCTGGCTAGCAAGCTTCTTCAGGGCCGATATCGGTGATGGAGTGAAAGTACAACATTATGGCGCCTACATCAGAGAGCTCAAACTCCTCATGCTTCGGAAGAGTTATCCCTACGCCTTTTTGGCATATACATCAAACAACTCAGGACTCTTCATGCTTCGGAAGAGTTTTCCCCAGATGGTAGGAAGAGCCTTTATACCTCGGAGAGTTGGACGGTGGTCTGGCGTCGTTATGAATGTCGCGCCTTCACGGCTCTCCAGGTTGGCAAAACCACCATCAGGGACCATGTTTTGAATGTATGGTCCCTTAGGGGAGCGGGGCTAAGGCATCCGCAATATGGAGGAGAGGATAGCATGCTATATTTATCCTCCTTCCGACAGCTCCTTGGAGATTGAACAGCTTTGTTTGCTTCTCAGCAGTAGAACATGACTTCTTTCGAGGGCCACGAAACTGCTTGAAGATGAAGCGCTGTCAAACCCAACTATGTATTACCAGATTTATCTCTCTTTGCTGTCGATGTAGTCCTATGAATGTAACTGATCTTGAATGACTAGAGTATGCTCACTCCATTCTATTTATGGTATTTTATGGTGCTTGTACTAGAGGACCTAAGACAGAATTTGTAAAGGACATCCTACTGGGGGTTTTTTGTGGACCTATTGCCCTTTTGCGCATCTGGAAATACGAGCAAATAGATTTAAATGATATTTTGTGGACCTACTACTCTTTGGTACACCGATGGTGTGAGTAATATATTAGGATAATTTTTTGTGGACTTATCATCATTTTTGTGTACTGGCGATGCGAGTACTGATAATAAGTGGAGAGGAAACCAACGTATTTACTCAGAGGTAATGAGGACGTGGTAAATATGGGTTAAAACAAAGCCTTCCTACTCAGAGGTAATAAGGACATGTTAGGGGTAGGCATGATAGGGATACACAGAACAACTCAGAGGTGCTATCAACGTGGAAGTTCTATGCATGGGGTGATTTGTTTGTGATGGACGGGAAAAAAAATAACTCAGAGCTAATATGGACATGGTTGCTTTTTTCGTTGGAGAGTTTTGTGGACCTATTACCCTTTTTGTGCACTGACAGTGCGAGCAATAGATTAGGATAAGTTGTGTGGACCTATTGCCCTTCTGCGCACCGGTGGTGCGGGCAATAGATTTTGAGGCAAATTCTTGGTGGTAGAAAAGCTATGACCAGGGTGTACATAGATACGACCAAGTGAACATTCGGAGTAATCAGAGAGTAAGTTCAGTGGTACCTGAGGGTACATAACTCAACAATCTGGGAGATTTGAAGTCAGAGTGTAAGTTCAGCGATACCTGCGGGTATATAACTCACAATCCGAGAGATGGTTGGAAGGTGTCGTTTAGACATATTATTTCTTGAGGAATTTTTCGTTGATGGGCATCATGAGCAAGTCTCTATTTTGTTTTGCGAGACGGTATATGCCGTTGGAGAATACGGTCTCGATGGCGAACAAACCCTCCCACTTAGGCTGGAATTTGCCGGAGGTCTTGTGAGTCATGACCATTGGTCAGCGAATGGCCAAGACTTTATTGCCCACTTGGAATATTTTATGCTTGACTTTCTTGTTGAAAGCCTGAGAGATGCACGCTTGGTAAAGCTCTATGCTTTGTTGAGCTTGTAAACGCTTCTCATCAAATGCTTCTAACTCCTGTAGACGTCGGCAGTAGTTATCGTCCGCCGTTAACCGGTGGCGAGGGCCATTCGAAGTGAGGGGATCTGAGTTTCTAATGGGAGGACTACCTCGCTCCCGTAGACCAAGGAGAACGGTGTATTTTCTGTAGCCGTCCGAATCGTCGTCCGATACGTCCATAGGCACTCACCAAGCTTTTCATTCCAGTCGCCTTTGTTTGCAGACACGAACTTTTTGAGGAGCTTGATTATGGTTTTGTTGAATGCTTCAGCTAGACCATTGGCCGAGGGATTATATGCTGTCGAGGCCATGCTTTGGATCCAATTCTTATCACAAAATTGATAGAAAGCGTGGCTTGCGAACTGCGGACTATTGTCGTGGATAATCCTCCAGGGCAGTCCAAAACGGTATATGACGTAATATTTTATGAAGCTAATCACGTTCGATGTCTTGACCTCTACCAACTGAATAGCTTCTGCCCATTTGGAGAAGTAATCGGTGATTGCAAGTATGAACTGATGCCCTCTAGACAACGGCGGGGTGATTGTCCCAATAACGTCCATTCCCCATGCTTCGAATGGCCAAGAGGCCACTGTTGGGTGGAAGAATTCAGATGGCAGATATATGAAATCTGTATGGATCTGTCAAGCCTTGCACTTCTTTGCATAATCAACTGCATCTGCGACCATTGTGGGCCAATAATAACCCATCCGGCGAAGATGATCTTGTAATTTCAGGCCAGGTTGGTGAGCCCCACAAGTACCATCATGAGCTTCACGTAGGACTTCTTTGGCTTCTGCACTTGACATGCATCTTAGTAGTAGCCTATCGTAGGATCGCCGATATAACATTTTCGTCTCCGTATCGTAGAAGAATCTGAGGGAGCGTCTTCTGATTGAGGTGGCTTCCTTCACATTCTCTAGAAGAATTACATAGACCGCAAAGTCGATGAGCGGGCGTCTCCAGTCTTATATGTTGTTGGTTATCTGGGCGGAGCAACTCATACCCAATTGAAGATTGTTCCTGGGGCAGACCAGTTCATGGCCTATTACGTCGACTAGATGATGACCATTATTTGGGAGTGCCAAGGAAGCGGCGAGACCGGCCAGGGCATCGGCTTCGATATTTTGAAGTCTAGGAACGTGCTCTATAAAGAACCCCTCCAAGGTTGAAATAATGGCTATTGCTGTCTGATCATAGGGAATCAGGTCCTCATTGCGGACCTCGTATGAACCCCGAATCTGGTTAACAATCAATTGCGAGTCACCATAAGCTTCTAGGTATCTGATCCCCACTTCTTTTACGAGTTGGAGCCCAATGACTAGAGCATTATATTCGGCTACGTTGTTCGAACTGGGTTCTGTAAGGGAATACGCCCGATTGACTACTAGTCAGGAGGGAGAAATTAATACCACCCCGACTCCAGCGACGATATCGCCTTGTGGCCCCGTTCTTGAAGCACCGTCGAAGAACATTCGCCAAATGGCGTTGTGCGAAGTCATGTTCGAGGCGACGACTTTATCAGGAATTTCTTCATAAATTCTAGCTGTTTTTGAGCCTGGATGGGCTGCTAGAAAGTCAGCCAGGGCTTGACCCTTGATAGCTTTCTGCGGAACAAAAACCATGTCATAAGGGGATAATAGTATCGCCCAGGTAGCTAGACGAGAACTGAGTGCGCCTGGCTTGGTCATGAGAACCCTGAGGGGATTGACTCGTGAAATCACATGGATGGTATGCCCTGTCACATAGTGTCGTGTTTTCTGAATGGCGAACACTAGGGCAAAGCACTCCTTCTCCACGACAGTGTACCTATGTTCAGGTCCTACCATCATCCGGCTGAGATAGTAAATAGCTTGTTCATGTCTCGCGTCATTATTCTAGGCTAGCAGAGCGCCGAGGGAATGTTCCATCACCCATACATAGAGCAGAAAGGGCTTTCCGATGATTCGGGGCTACCAGAACTGGCAGATTCATCAGGTACTCCTTAATATCCTCAAAGGTACGCTGACATTCCTCGTTCCATACAAAAGAAACACCTTTCCTCATGAGTTGAGTGAAGGGTTGGCATTGCCCCAAGAGATTAGATATAAACCTCCTGATATAGGCTAGTCTTCTCTGAAGGCCGCGGAGTTCGCGGAGGTTCTTTGGTGGGTTCATCTCCAGGATTGCTTTTGTTTTGTCGGGATCTATGTGAATGTCCCGGGAAGTAATGACAAAGCCCAAGAACTTTCCACTGGACACCCCTAGAAAGGACTTTGTGGGATTCATCTTCAGGTTGTGTACCCGTATAAGGTCAAACACTGTTCTCAAGTCATGTAAATGATCATTTTTGGAGCGGCTCTTGACGGCGATGTCGTTTATGTAATACTCCATCGTCTTGCGTAAATGATCTCTGAAGATGACACTCATGGCCCGTTGATATATTGCACCGGCGTTCTTCAAGCCAAAGGGCATGACCGTATAACAATATACGCCGATCGGCATTCTGAATGATGTATGCTTCTCGTCATCGGAAGCCATATTGATTTGATTGTATCCCAAAAAGCCATCCATAAAGGACATGCGCTCGAAGCCGCATGTATTATCGATCATTATATCGGTGATCGAAAGAGAAAATTCATCCTTAGGGCATACCGTATTCAGATTACAAAAATCGATGCAGATTCAGATTTTTTCGTTCTTTTTGATGACTGGCACTACGTTGGCTACCCAGTCTGGGTGCTGCTCTTCACAGATGAAACTGCTAGCTATAAGCTTGTTCACTTCTGCCTCGATAGAATTCTTGATATCTGGACAAAATTGCCGCTGCTGTTGCTTGACTGGTTTTACGTTCGAATAGATGTTGAGCTTATGGAGTACAATCTCGGGGTTCAGCCCTAGCATGTCTTCATAGCTCCAAGCAAAGACGTCGATGTATTCTCTGATAAGTTGTAATAACGACTCCCGCTCGTCGTCTGTCAGACTTTTACTGACGAAGATTAGCTTTGGAGAGGATTCATTGCCGAAGTTAACTTGCATAACCTCATCTTCAGTAGGAGGATCACGAAGTTCAAAGTGTTTCTCCTATTGTGCATCTAGTTGCTGGACCCACGGCTCAAACTCAAGAGGTTCAAGTAGGTCTTCATCTTCTTCTTCGACATCAGCAGATGTCATATTGGCAGATAATGTCTGTCTGAATATATCCCCAATACTGCTATCAGAGTCATAAATGGGTGACTCGGACGAATGAGAGTGCCACTCGCACTCTTTGTCAGAACTTTCGGGCGTTGTAGGTGGAGTAACATACCCGAGGCTACGTCTGGATTTGTGATAATGATCCTGAGACTTTCCTATCGGTGCCGGCGGCTATAGAGGCAATCGTCGACCACTATCATAATTTAGACCCGGAGTAGCCTCCATGTCGTACCCCTGCTTTTGCATGAAGTATTTGGCTTGAGGACTATATAAGTAAAGCGGTAGTCTTCCAGCTTCGGGTCCGAGGTCGGGCTCTTGTGGCGTGAAAGATTGAGGACCTTCTTTTCGACCAAAGATGATTGTGTGATCCCATCCTCTTCTGTCTGAAACCGGGAAGTAAGCACCTTTTGTGGGAGTAAGTCGATTTGGGGTATGAACGGTTGTCACCTGTGTGTGCAGGCTAACGTCTAGACAGTCCCGTGCGGCATACGTTAGATTAGGCTTATCATACTCAGAATAGTCTAACGGCAGCCTCTTATTGATAAAATAAAAAATTTTGTCCACCGGGATTACATCATCAGGAGAGGGGCTATAAGCCTGTGTAACCACATATTTGGTGAGTTCTCCATCTTCCTTGGCTATCCCCTGCGAGCACAGAGTTTGGGCCGCTACTTTAGGTAACTTGACCACCAAGGGTTCTGCTTGAGGTATAAATCTGCCTGGGAGTATTGGATCAACACTTGGCTGTTGGCTCGTCTTGGGAAGACGGATGACCATCGGCTCAGCAAGGGATTTTTGGATTACCATCGGTGTTACCGAGGGCTTCGCATCTTCCTGTTGCCTTTGATTGGACTTTGGCAGCCGGATCACCATTGGTCCTATAACAGGTTTTGGCTTCTGATTGGATCTCGGGAGACGGATGATCATCGGTTCTGACTGTACAGGTGTAACAGGAGAATCGAGCACCTCTTTATGTAAGGTTGCGACAAGGGGTACGGCCCTGCCCGGTTTACGGGGTTGGAGACGGATTCTCAAGGGTTCTTCTGGCCCTGCGATAGCCTTAGGAGCTCATATAGGGACAACTTTGCTGGCGTATTAGCCAATTATGCTAATATGTCGAAGTTGTAAGGTCTCTCCAGTCCTTGAGGTACATCATTGCGGAGTGGCCTGTCGAAGCGGGTCTTCCTTGTCTTGGACTTATCCGCCAGTGGAGGCTGAGATGGCCTTGGAACATCGGGAGGAGGCAACGTTGCTAGCTGAGGATCTTCGGCTGGACTATCCCGTGCGGGCTGGACTTGTGATCCAGACCGGGTAACAACATCTGTAGCTTCTTCAGTTTCAGCTGAAATTGTATGACAGGTTCTAGACTTCCTTTCCTTCTTGTTGGTAGGAGATGACACCCCTAGGTAACTTCGGGCACCAAGTTTGGATGCACCCACATGATCTCTCCTCGCGATGTGGTGAGGGGTACCAATCTAGATGTCAGATTAGTAACCACCATCGTTGCCCGGGGGACAGGTATTACCCCGTCTGGAGTACTTGTCGGAGAAAAGTCGCCAAACTGAAGAGATACCAAGTTCGTTGCCACTGTAACCTCTTCAAAGTCTATCGACAGATCTTTAGAGTCGATAAGACTCTGGATGTACCGCTTCAATTGGAAGCAATCCTGGGTGGCATGATGGACATAGTGGTAGAAGTGACAGTACTTTGGGTCCTCCATTTCTGCTGCTCGGGGCTCGCGCATTGGTGGAGGGAGCTGGATCCTACCCCCTTGCAAGAGCATATCGAAGATAGGTTTGACATGACTATCTTCGAATGAGTAATTGATCTTGGGCCACTGACCTTCCGCCTGTTTTTGTTCGAGCTTCTAAGTCGCATCAGTAACCATGGCCTGTTTGCCCTTATTATCTCGGTTGGTGGTGGCGCCACTGTTGTTGTTATTAGAAGTGGGACCAGGACGTCTGCCCTTATCTTCTTCGTCTGGGATGTGTAACCCCAGCTAGCGAGCCTTCTTCAATTTTGCCTCCGCGTTGGTAGCACTTATGATGAAGGTCGTCCAATCCCTGAACTGATCGTCACCCATCCAGAGACTAATTGCAGGGAGCAGCTTCTTCTGGCAGATTTCAATCAGGGAGCTCTCGGGATTGCCTTGAGGCAATCTCATCGCGGTTTGGCGGAACCGCTCAATATAGTTCCTCGTCAGCTCCCTCTCTCCCTGAACGACGTTCATGAGAGATGACATCGTCACATCATGCCCCACCTTATAGAATCTCTCCAGGAATATGTGCTTGAAGCCGTCAAAAGAATGGATACAGTTGTCGGAGAGGTTGCGGTACCAGTAGAACGCGATCCCCTCTAATGCTCCAATGAATAATCGCGTGAGGATGGCGTCACTATGCGGCAAGTGGTCGGTGGTGACTTCAAAGTAAGTCATCTACCGACTAGCAGAGGTCTTCCCATCATAAGAATCGATATGGAACGGCTTGTACCGTGGTAGAAAAGGTACGTCCCTCCATGCAACGGGATATGGCTACCGTATTCTGAGATCCCGAGAGGAGTCTCGACATCGCTTGAAGCTCATGGACTTCCCTCTTTGCCTCCTTGGCTTCATCTGTAGCTGAAGGCACGGATGGTGCTAAGGGATCATCACCCAAAAGAGGGACGGTTGTGTTGGAGTCCGCATTGACTGCAGGTCCCAAGCTTGTTTGTTCGGGCGTCCTCGCTGGTTGAGCTGGCAAGGTGGCTTTGATCTCGTCCACTGACTTGACTAAAGATAGGAGCATGGCTTCCGGCACTTCTAGCCATTGTCGGTCAGAAGGTGCTTCATGACCATCGTCAGCCACAAAGACTGTCCTGACGTGGGTAGAGTTGGAAGGGATTGTGGCAGAGGTACTCTCGGTGCCGTACCCTTGTATAGAGAAATCGTCAGGGAATGTCGAAATATCATCTTTGTTAGACTCGGAAGGGGTGCTACCCCCTGTGCAGGAAGCCGCAGCGTCTTGGCGAGGGTGGTGGCCCTCAGGGAAATCTGATTCTGTTGGAGAGTTCTGGGGGATCTCTAACCCCTGTGTGTGCTCTTGGTACACCGGGTTGTCGCATAAATTGAGGGGGCTGCTACCCCCAGCTTCATCAACTCTCAAGGAGGCTGAAGACGTATCCCCAGGTGCCGAAAGCTTATTCTTGGATCAAGTGCCTAAATAGACACCCCCTGTGGTTGATAGGAACCCCCAGATGAGGGTCTCATTGCAATACAGGCCGAGATGGCCGGGCTGGAATAGCCTGTCTTCTTTCTTCTCTTGCCAGGAGGAACTCTTTGTGTTGAATTACAGGAGGCGAAAGGAAACTCTTCGTCCCCTGGAATTTGCACCTGTTGGACCAGTGCTGGCTGCTGCAGTCGCTGGAAAACTGACTGCTAATCTTCAGGCGCTGCTGATTTGTTACAGCAGCAGTTGATGATGAATTGAGTGCAACGACGCCCCGAGAGGGAATTATTGCATGCTGACACTGCCATCTTGCGCTGTGAGTAATCACGTCACGTAAGTCGGTAAGAAGTTGCTCTGCCTTTGCACCAAACTTGTGAACTCGGGGATCCCGAGCGCACGAGTGCTTAGGCATCATGTTTGCTCCCTAATCCGTGGCTAGTAAAAACACTTGCTCTGGATCTTTAGAGGGAGACTTTAAAGACCCACCCTGTCCGTTAGCCCTGGGGACTGGACGCAAGTGGTTCTGTACAATTTTCTGTCAGAAGCCCATGTAACAGTCAACGGGGCCCGCTGACAGTCAGCAACTTGGACAGTTGACTGGGCTGGTTGGGCCTGCATTATTCTAGACTTTTTTGACTTAGCGCCCAAAGGTGTATAGTAAAAAGAGTCCAGATTGATACATCCCGCATCCTCTGTGGGCCGCATGGCGTTGGAACCATATGAATGGCGGTCGAACCAAGAGGTTCTGATAGGGACGCATAAGATGTCCTGTTTGAAGCCAGGATTGGTCGTCGCATGGACCATCTTCTTGCGGCTGGAGCTGGCTGCCGCATGGATCATCTTTCTGCGGCAAGAGTTGGCTGCCGCATGAGTTGTCTGCCTGTGGCCGGAGTTGGCCGTTGCATGGGCAGACTGCCCATCTCCTCTCTGCGGCTTCTTCTTTGTCCGTATGGAGTTCCCTTGTGCTCTCAAAAACTCATCATCGTAGTATTTTCCTCTGCTGGATTTGGGGACAACGGGGTCCTCTGCGGTCGGAAACAGACCCACAGGAGAGTTATGGTCACCGTCTTGGGCTGCAGAAGGAGCTTCTTCAAGAACTTGGTCAGGGGCAACAGTTTTGCACACCGATGCCTTGCGAGTCCTCTTTGGGTTGGCTCGCTTCTGAGACGGGCTGGCGCTCCCTTCAGAGAGCAATTCTTCGAAGGCTTGTTGGTCGAAGCGGACCACAAGCATCTACTGTGTAGAGCCGAGCTTGGACGCGTCAGATTGCGTCACCAACTTCTCATCAAAAGAGAAGGATGTCTCCAGCAGAGTCGCCATCTTGTTTGCCATAAAAATCAACAACAGGTATTACAGAACACTGGAATTGATTACAAACTCGCTTGTACAAAGAAAGGGCCTAGAAAGAAAGCCTAGGAAACAATCTAAGTACAATTGTTTAGTTTTGATTCTGGGGGGTGATGGTGGAGGCTCGGGAAAGTGCTATCAACTCTACCGTACTCGGTGGACTATCTGATGCAGTCTCTAGCTCGTGAAGATATTGCTTTTTTCTTGAAGGTTGCCAGCCTTTTGCAGGGGTGTGGCTCCCTGCTATTTATAATAGGATATATTCTGAGCCGCATAGATGGCTTGCGGCCACGTGGCTGATTAGGACACGAAGACCCGCTCTTGGGCTGCCATCTGTCGGTTTGTTAGGATTTTGTTGCAGCAAATCTGGGTAGTTGAGGAATTGGTCAGATTGTCACGTGTCCCATTGCGTATAGCATTCTCAGTCTTCGATCATACGGGGTCGCATGAGACTTATGCATGCGGCCTAGATCACAATTACTCACGGCTGCCTGTACTTCTGGAAATTTTGGGGCCACATAAGCTGGGCCGCGTGAGGTTCATGCGGCTTGGATGACGCTTTTTTGGCCGTATGGAGGCGTACGAACCCTGCTTTTGGGTAACGTCTCACGTCTTATGTTTCTTATCGAAGTGTCAGAATTGTCATGTCTTGCCAGGACTTGTCAGCTTTATCAGTTGAACTGCTCCTTCTTGGCCGCATATTTTCCTTCTACAGCTGTTCATCGATGGGCCGCATATGTCTTTGAACAGTCATGCCGCTTTCCTTCATGCAGACCTGCTTGGCCCGAAGTACATATACGACAATGTGTAATCCGCATGAACTCTATATTTTTCATGTTTCTACATTGAGCTTGCCCATCAGTGTTTCTAGAGACATGGTGGTGAGATTGTTTCCTTCAATGATTACTGTTGCCTTTGGATTCCAGTTCTTGGTTAGAGCCCGTAGCACATTTCTAATCTTCTCATGATTACTGTAATCCTTACCAAGAGATTGCAAAGGATAAGTATTATCAAGGAAACGTGTGAACATCTGTGTAATTGACTCATCGGATTTCATCTTAAAAGATTCATACTCCTGTGTTAGTCTACTGATTTTGGATTCCTTCACTTGGGAAGTACCTTCATGAGTTACCTCAAGAAGTTTCCAAATCTCGTGAGACGTTTTACAGGTTGAAACTCTGTTGAATTTTGTCTTATCAATTGCACAGAACAGTGTGTTGATGGCACGAACATCTAGACTAGCCTTTGCTTTTTCAGCCTCTGTATATTTGTCATGAGGCTTGTCTACAAGCAGGCCATCAACTACTGTAGGTACCGGTTTCTTATAACCGTCAACAACTATAGACCAAAGATCAAAGTCAAGAGACTTTAAGAAGAAAGTCATCCGTGTTTTTCAGTAGGTATAATTTATACCATCAAATAGTGGGGGTCTATTTGTGGATTGCCCTTCACCGTTGAATATTGATTTCACGGCTGCCATATATACTCTCTGAGGTTTGTTATATTAGAATATAACCTGCTCTGATATCAATTGTAGGACCGTTGAGCACCTCTAGAGGAGGGTGAATAGAGTGAGTGCGAGTGCAGCAGAAAATAATCACCAATTTTAAAAATTATAAACAGATAACTATGGCAGTAAATAAGAGACAGTAAATAAATATAGCAAGAGATAGAGTGATCAAACTCAGTGACACAGCGATGTATACTGGTATCCCTCTGAGAGGACTAATCCAGTCTCGAGTACTCTTGCTCGATGTTAATACACTAAGGCACAAGCTAATTAAGGGCTTGCAGTCTCGTACAATACCGTGCTTGGTTACAAGTGCACAACCAACTTCGCAACACTGTGCTTGGTGACGAGCGCACGACCGGCTCCACAACAGAGATAATTTCTGTACTTTGAACAACCTTTTTACAACTATTGAGAACCAAAAGACTCTAGATCGAAATAGATATTACTGGCTTTTGGCTAAGAGAAGTGTAGGTGTGATATGAAAACTTTTGATCGGATGAAAACACTTATTGAATAGAGAAGAGAAGATGAAAAATGATTGAGTGATTTGGAATGAGAAATTCTCTTCTATTTATAGGTGTTTTCTGGGACCGAACTCGGGTAGAGTTCTGGCAGAGTTCTGATGCAAAGATTTTGCATATGAACGTTGTATGCAGATTTGGAGGCAACAAATATTTAAATTTAAACTGACCGAACTCGGGTATAGTTCGAACCGAACTCAGGCCGAACTCGGTTTGAGTTCTGTCTAGGTAAAAATGTTAAATATTTATAAAATATTATTGCAGAATGGAATAGAACTTTTTGGTATATGGAATATGGATAGGTAGGCTGTATAGAAAGTGGACTATGATTAACCTAAGCCAGTATTACCCAGTCGATCTTACAATTTATATCCTAGATTCAATAAAAATAAAATACATAATAAATTGTAAAATTGTCACGCCCCAGAACCAGAATATCGGAGAGCGGGGGCAGACATAGCCAGCTACGTATATTGAAATGGAAACCACCTCGATATACGGTCACGGCTGTCTAGATATATGAGGGTTTACTACAAGCCAACAGTCTCTTATGGTCATGAACAAGCCTAATATCTCAATCACAAGCAAGTAAGTAAGGCGCAAGATGTATGATCATTAAATATACAATAATAAGGCGTCCCAAATATTACATATTCAGCTGATCATGAAGCTAGTCATTACAAAAGGTTAGGACTAGCAAGAGTTTAGTCGTACATGATCAACCCTAGGATTTGTTAATCATGTTTACAGCCCGTAGGCAGACAGTAAGTAAAAGTGCATCGAGCTAAGAGGTGCTCGTCGGCTAAACGCCTCAAAAGAATAGTTTTACAATAAAGTGGGCAAGATAAAAAGGAAAAACCCACTCTTGGCCCGGGTTTCGTCTAGTTGTCACCATTGGGCTGGAAGCTTGGTAGATCCTCGGAAGCTGCTCCGAAATCTGGCCACACAAAACCAGCTGGGTCAACCCCAGAAAGAGCAAGTGCCACAAGGGGGCCACGAAATAAGAACAAAAGCCAGCAAATAGCACAAAAAAATCTAATATTAACACTAGAATCTATGAAAACATATCAGGATGATATACGACGAGATAACCATGGAACTATTCCGATAGCCAGGTTACAACCCGTAACCCAAACAAGGACCGGGGTTGTAACCCTTCATCTGGACAGAACTTGGTTTCCCACCATTTATCGACAAGATAATAATGCGAGAAATCAAGACAGGAAGCAATCTTGTACTGGATCAAGACATTACTAGACTGGTTACACCTCATTCAATCAATCACGGCCAGGCAGATACTACGGCTTACTACTTTAACTAACTAGGGTTATCACAGGCCTAATTACTAACAAGATGCAGTGAGATGATTCCACAGCCACAAGCCCTGCAGACCATCCAGGTTACCCAGGTCGAAAGTTAGGGGTTGAATTCTGGTGGGTACATCGTCCAGGAAACGCATGTACCCTTAAGTGACTTAGAAGGTGCAACACATAACAGTGTGCTGGAAATGTGCCCTACTCGACGGCAGGCTACAGATCCCAAGAGCGCCCAGGTAACGGGATTGCCTGTAGCTGTGTCATCTCTTCATGACTACTGTATTATTCTAGTTATTAGCCTTAATCCATTTTGGTAGGTACTCCTGACCGTGGTACTCAGGAGTCCCATCCTAGACATGATGCAAGACAGGACAAGTGGATTTAACAAGCAAGCAAGGAAGAACCACCCACGGTGTCAAGGCAGGTCAAGCTAAGTTAGCCGTCGCAACAGCATTAAGTTATCAAGTCATGCTACAAGTCAGGAGTGCGCCGTCACGAGCCACTATCAAGTTATCAAGTCACAAGGATTAATTACAAGTTACAAGTTAGGTGTGCACCCCACTGGGTCACTAGCAAGGAGATCAGAGAATACCAGGATCATAATTCACAGAAAATCCCGAAAACTGTACCAGTCATAAACAATGACTTGAAAATCGTGTTAGGCCGTGTCGGGTCAAGATAGTCGTGTTGTGTTGAACAAGATCTCAGGAAACCCAATCCACAAAAGAGAAACCAAGTCGAAAAATAAAACCAATACTCCAAGAGCCAATGAGTTTAAGCAAGGGGCCAGGGGGTTGGGCGTACGCGTAAGAGCACACACACAGGGTGAGCATACACGCAAAAGCACGCACGCAGGAGAGCAGCGTACGCTCAAAAGCACGCACGCAGGAGAGCAGCGTACGCACAAAAGCACGCACGCAAGAGAGCAGCGTACGCACAAAAGCACGCATGCAGGAGAGCAGCGTACGCACAAAAGCACGTACGCAGGAGAAAGCGTACGCTCAGGACATGCGTACGCTCAAGTCAGGGCACGCTCAAGTCTGCGTACCAGGGCACGCTCGAGTCTGCGTACCAGGGCACGCTCGAGTCTGCGTACCAGGGCACGCTCGAGTCTGCGTACACAAGAGACACGCTTCCAACAGGAAGCGTACCCAAGTCTGCGTACGCGGCGCTAAAGAGCGCGCGCAGCTCAGTGGCGTAAGCTAAAAAGCTCTGCACACTGCTCACTGTCTTCTCCAAACCAGCAAGAACTTCATGGTTGAACCCAAAGCTTCAAAAGTTCATAACTTGGCCATCCGGACTCCAAATTCGGATTTCCAAGGTTCCAACTTGGGTGAAATGGAGTTCTCTTCCACATGGAAATATCAAAACCCATAAAAATCCAACCTAAATAGATCAAAACCATGCAAAAACTGAAAATAGAGAAAACTTTGATCTAGAACAATGGAGGCTCCAAATCACAAAATATCAAGTTCTAATGTTGATCATCATCTCCTAATCTAGCAAATGGACAAATAAAATAGGGTTCTCATGTGGTGGCAAGGTGCACTTGCCTATGGGTTGGTGTTGTGTAGAGGAAGGAGAAGAGTGTAGAGGAAGGAGAAGAAGAAAATTAATGGAGGTTTATGAGAAGAGAGAAAAAGTTGGTGGAGTTTTAAAGAGGGTGGGATGTGGTGTGTTGAGGGTGGAGCATAGGCTAAGGTGTTCTAATACACATTAAACCAAACCAAACCAACCCAATCTAATTAAAACCGAGCCATGCCAAAACCCAAAATTCGAGAAATACCAAAATTCCACAAGTTGAGAAAAATAAAAAAAATACATGCAAAAATCCAGATACGAGTATAAATACGAAATATGGGAAATACGGGAATTGAGGGTTACAACTCTACCCACCTTAAAAGAATTCCGTCCTCGGAATTTAATCAAGGAGCTAGAGATTGTCACGACAAGTTACACTAAGCACAGGCAAGCTATACTAAGCAGTTCAATCATACAATCATACAATGCAAGCAAGGAAGGGAAAACGTAAGGCATAAGAAAGATATTATACCTCACGAGTCAAACAGGTAGGGATATCGCGATCGGATATCGTCCTCACGCTCCCACGTTGACTCACCTAGAGAGTGATGACCCCAAGCAACACGGACTAATTTAACAGTCTTGTTCTTGAGTATCTTTTCCCTCCGGTCCAAAATAGACACGGGCCTCTCCTCATACGAAAGGTTGGTACCAACAACCAATTCCGAATGGTCTAGGATGTGGCTCGGGTCCAGAATATACCGTCGTAATTGGGACACATGGAATACATCGTGTACCTCACTTAGCGACGGCGGAAGAGCAAGACGATAGGATACATCTTCTACTCGCTCTAGAATATCGAACGGCCCTATATACCTAGGACTAAGCTTTCCCCGTACGCCAAAGCGAATGACGCCGCGGTTAGGCGAGATCCTAAGGAATACATGGTCGCCGACAGCAAATTCTAAGGGACGCCGATGAGCATCGGCCCAATGGCGCTGGCGGTCCTGGGCAAATCGGAGGTGATCTCTGACCTTCCTGACCACTTCAACCGTCTGGGAAATCAATTCGGGTCCGAGTATCTGCCTCTCCCCGACATCGTCCCATGCTAGCGAGAATCTGCACTTCCTGCCATAAAGAGCCTCGAAGGGTGCCATCTGGATACTAGCCTGATAACTGTTGTTGTACGAGAATTCCACCAGGTGCAGATGATTCTCCCATAAACCACCGAAGTCAAGGGTACAAGATCTCAATATATCTTCAAGAGTCTGGATTGTGCGCTCTGACTGACCATCCGTTTGCGGGTGATAAGCTGAGCTGAATTGAAGGCGAGTCCCCAAACTCTTCTGCAAGCTGTGCCAAAAGTGTGATGTGAATCTTGAATCCTTGTCCGAGGTGATGCTGACTGGCACACCGTGAAACCTGACGATCTGCCTGAGATATATCTCTGCTAGCTGCGCCGTCGACTGTCTAACTCTGAATGGGAGAAAGTATGCCACCTTGGTAAGCCTATCCACAATTACCCAAATAGCATCTCTGCCGGCCGGAGATCTGGGCAATCCGGTCACGAAATCCATGGTTATATGTTCCTATTTCCATTCTGGGATCGGTAAGGGTTGAAGAAGTCCAGCTGGCCTCTGATGTTCAGCTTTAACCTGTTGGCAAACCAAACACCGAAAGACAAATCGGGCTATCTCCCTCTTCATGCCATTCCACCAGAAATGCTGACGAATATCACGGTACATCTTCGTACCACCCGGATGAATAGAATATTATGAACTATGGGCTTCTGCCATGACTTTCTGTCTGATATCTCCACTGGATACACAAAGACGAGTGCCGTGCCGAAGTGTACTATCTTCATGGATACATAACTCTGGCCTTCTTTCTGCTTTACATTCTGCTCTGAGTCGCTGGATCTTGGAATCTGTTGACTGTGCCATCCGGATTCTCTTAACTATGCTGGACTGAACCTGTAAACTGGCCATCAATGCTACGCTGGTTGGAAGAACCACTTCAATTCCCATCTTCTGAAGATCTGCCAATAATTCTGGTTGCGCCGTCAGGAAATAAACTCCGGCTCTCCTGCTCAATGCATCTGCTACAACGTTGGCCTTCCCGGGATGATACTGCAAATCCACATCATAGTCCACCAGTAGCTCGAGCCATCTTCTCTGCCGCATATTAAGGTCCTTTTGGGTGAAACCATACTTCAGGCTCTTATGATCAGTAAAGATCTCCACTCTATCTCCGTACAAGTAGTGTCTCCACAACTTCAAAGCAAATACTACCGCCGCCAATTCCAAGTCGTGGGTCGGGTAATTCTTCTCATGATCACGTAGTTGACGTGACGCATAAGATATTACCTTCCCATGCTGCAACAAGACACACCCCAATCTTCTGCCTGAAGCGTCGCAATAAACCGTGAATCCTTCGGTCCCATCTGGAAGGGTGAGAAAGGGAGCCGTTATCAAACCTTGCTTCAACTTCTCAAATGATTCCTGACACTCTGCTGTCCAATCAAACGGCACATCCTTGCAGGTCAACTGGGTCATCGGTGCTGAAATCCTTGTGAAATCTGAAACGAACCGCCGGTAGTAGCTGGCCAATCCAAGGAAGTTGCGAACCTCTGCCACTGAGCTGGGTACCGGCCATGACTTGATAGCCACAATCTTCTGGAGATCCACTTCCACTCCTCCTCGGGTAATGATGTGACCCAAGTACGAAATGTGATCGAGCCAGAACTCGTATTTACTGAACTTGGCGCACAACTGATGCTCCCTAAGCGTCTGGAGGACGACTCTGAGATGCTGCTCATGCTCTGCTTCACTCTTGCTGTAGACCAGGATGTCATCTAGGAACACGATCACAAATTGATCCAAGTAAGGCATGAAAATGCGATTCATGAGGTCCATGAATACGACCGGCGCATTGGTCGCTCCAAAGGGCATAACAAGGAACTCCCAATGTCCATACCTTGATCTGAATGCTGTCTTCGGGATGCCCTGCTCTCTGACTCTGATCTGGTGGTATCCCGACCGCAAGTCGATCTTCGAGAACACTGAAGCCCCTCTGAGCTGATCAAACAAGTCATCTATCCTCGGAAGAGGGTATCTGTTCTTGATTGTTACCGAATTCAAGATACGATAATCAATACATAGCCTGGACGTACCATCCTTCTTTTTCACAAGAAGCATCGGGGCTCCCCAAGGCGATCCACTTGCACGAATGAATCCCTTGGTCCTCAGTTCTTCAATCATCTTGTACAAAATTTCCAACTCTGAAGGCGCCATCCTGTAGACTAGCTCTGATACTGGTGCTGTCCCGGGAATCAAGTCTATAGTGAACTCAATCTTCCGTTCTGGCGGCATCCCAGGAAGCTCCTCTGGAAAGACATCTGGAAACTCTTCAACTATTCGGGTTAACTGCACTGCTACTACTGCCATCCGCAATGCTGGAGAAGATGGCTCCACTGCGCCTCTGGAAAACGAAAACTCTGGCTCGCCGGGGATACTAAAGACAACTCTGCCAATATGGCAGTCTATCCTAGCATACTGGTTCCTCAACCAATCCATGCCTAGGACTACATCATAGTCTGCCATAGGAAACTCTATGAATCTAGCGGGAAACTCCCTACCGCTAACTACGACCCGACACGAGGAAAACACTCGATCTACTCCTACAAGACCATTACCAGTAAGTATATTGAGCCTCACTGATAATGACTCGGGCTCCAATCCTATCCGTGTCGCGAATCGTGCAGACATGAATGAATGTGATGCACCAGAATCAAATAATACAGACGCTGGAGAGGAGTTGACGAGAATAGTACCTGCCACAACCTCACCTGGTGCAACTTCTTCTTCCATAGCCATCATCATGGCCTGACCTTGTACTCTGGCTGCTGGTCCCCTCTGCTGGAAACCTCTCTGCCTATTCTGGATCTGAGCTTGGGCTTGTGCATACTGCTGGGGGTGTTGTTGCTGGAATGCCTGAGACTGAGGCGGCAAGGGCCTCGAAAACTGATGCTGCTGCTGCTGAACTGGTGCTGGGGCCGGTCCTCTCACCGAAGAGCTAGAAGGGTTGGATGCTGATGAACCACCCCTATTCGGGCAAGCCCCTATCCTATGATCTGCTGCTCCATAAGCCAGCCATAATCCCTGCACCCTGCGACAGTCTGCCACCACATGCCCTGGCTTTCCGCAATAAGAACATCCAATCGCGGAAGTCTGCTTCTGCTTCTGCTACTGCGGGTACGTCGGGGTCGAATGCTGAACCGACGTTACTGAGGCCGCCCGCCTCAGAGTTCCAATAGTCAATCCCCTAGCTGCCGGGGCTGGAGCTGATGATTGGTACATCTGACTGTGGGACCGCTTCCTACCTCCGGTCCTATCCACCATCCTCTGGGTGGTATACTCATGCCTCCTAGCTGCTCTCAAGACTGCATCAAACGTCTGGTGCTCGAACTGCTCAACCGCCAGCAAGATCTCCAAATGCAGTCCCTGCTGGAACCGCTGGGCCCTATCAAACTCGGTCGCCACCAAGGTGGGGGCAAACCTACTGAGTCTAGAAAACTCCGATGCATAACTGTCGACTGTTCTGCCTCCTTGCTTCAAGTTGGTAAATCTGGTCTGCAGGTCGTACCGAGCCACAGCATCAAAGTACTTCGTCTGGAATCTTTCTCTAAACACTGCCCAAGAAATGGGTGCCACTAATCCCATGGCTTGCGCCGCCCACCAACTGCGAGCCAAGTCCAACAACTACAGGCGTACCACCGCCACCTTCTCATTCTCAGGTGTCCTAGCTGCTTCCAGAATCACCTCGGTATCCTGAAGCCATGCATCCGCGGCAATCGCATCCTCGCTGCCGTCGAAGAAATGAGGGTTCAATCGCTTGAAGCTGTTTGCCGCCTGATTCCCTGGATGACCGCCTCTAGTCAAAGCATCTTGAACTGTCTGGTGCAGGGCGTCGCTTCGACGATCCTGGGAAGCTATCAAGGTTCTGATGAGGCCTACTAAGGTACCATCATCTGGCTCTGCGGGCTGGATGGGCCGAACTGGTGACTCTCCTCCAGTAGGCACAACTCTGGAGGCTACCCCGGAATGCTGGACTTGATCTCCGGGTTACTGCTGACCCGCGAGAAATGCTCCACCTCGTTGATCGGTAGGACCAGGTACAGTGCCGCTGAAGAAGACGACACAGGAAACAATAAGGAAAGGACCAGGACAGATCAATGATATAAGCACAGGATCAGGGCAAGAATCCAGGGATTCAGAGGATACGAATAGAGATCAAGGACGAGTACTGATTGAGACATCTATCTGGTAAACCCCCACATATCTTGATTTATAAGACCTGCATGGGCCACCACTTAAACCATGTCACACCCCAGAACCAGAATACCGGAGAGCGGGGGCAGACATAGCCAGCTACGTATATTGAAATGGAAACCACCTCGATATACGGTCACGGCTGTCTAGATATATGAGGATTTACTACAAGCCAACAGTCTCTTATGGTCATGAACAAGCCTAATGTGTCAATCACAAGCAAGTAAGTAAGATCACAAGATGTATGATCATTAAATATACAATAATAAGGCATCCCAAATATTACATATTCAGCTGATCATGAAGCTAGTCGTTACAAAAGGTTAGGACTAGCAAGAGTTTAGTCGTACATGATCAACCCTAGGATTTGTTAATCATATTTACAGCCCGTAGGCAGACAGTAAGTAAAAGTGTATCGAGCTAACAGGTGCTCGTCGGCTAAACGCCTCAAAAGAATAGTTTTACAATAAAGTGGGCAAGACAAAAAGGAAAAACCTACTCTTGGCCCGGGTTCCGTCTAGTTGTCACCATTGGGCTGGAAGCTTGGTAGATCCTCGGGAGCTGCTCCAAAATCTGGCCACACAAAACCAGCTGGGTCAACCCCAGAAAGAGCAAGTGCCACAAGGGGGCCACGAAATAAGAACAAAAGCCAGCAAATAGCACAAGAAAATCTAATATTAACACTAGAATCTATGAAAACATGTCAGGATGATATACGACGAGATAACCATAGAACTATTCCAATAGCCAGGTTACAACCCGTAACCCAAACAAGGACCGGGCTTGTAACCCTTCATCTGAACAGAACTTGGTTTCCCACCATTTATCGACAAGATAATAATACGAGAAATCAAGACCGGAAGCAATCTTGTACTGGATCAAGACATGACTAGACTGGCTACACCTCATTCAATCAATCAAGGCCAGGCAGATACTACGGCTTACTACTTTAACTAATTAGGGTTATCACAGGCCTAATTACTAACAAGATACAGTGAGATGATTCCACAGCCACAAGCTCTGCAGACCATCCAGGTTACCCAGGTCGAAAGTTAGGGGTTGAATTCTGGTGGGTACATCGTCCAGAAACGCATGTACCCTTAAGTGACTTAGAAGGTGCAACACATAACTGTGTGCTGGAAATGCGCCCTACTCGACGGCAGGCTACAGATCCCAAGAGCGCCCAAGTAACGGGATTGCCTGTAACTGTGTCATCTTTTCATGACTACTGTGTTATTCTAGTTATTAGCCTTAATCCATTTTGGTAGGTACTCCTGACCGTGGTACTTAGAAGTCCCATCCTAGACATAATGCAAGACAGGATAAGTGGATTTAACAAGCAAGCAAGGAAGAACCATCCACGGTGTCAAGGCAGGTCAAGCTAAGTTAGCCGTCGCAACAGCATTAAGTTATCAAGTCATGCTACAAGTCAGGAGTGCGCCGCCACGGGCCACTATCAAGTTATCAAGTCACAAGGATTAATTACAACTTACACGTTAGGTGTGCACCCCACTGGGTCACTAGCAAGGAGATCAGAGAATACCAGGATCATAATTCACAGAAAATCTCGAAAATCGTACCAGTCATAAACAATGACTTGAAAATCGTGTTAGGCCGTGTCGGGTCAAGATAGTCGTGCTGTGTTGAACAAGATCTCAGGAAACCCAATCCACAAAAGAGAAACCAAGTCGAGAAATAAAACCAATACTCCAAGAGCCAATGAGTTTAAGCAAGGGGCCAGGGGGTTGGGCGTACGCGTAAGAGCACGCACACAGGGTGAGCATACACGCAAAAGCATGCACGCAGGAGAGCAGCGTACGCACAAAAGCACGCACGCAGGAGAGCAGTGTACGCACAAAAGCACGCACGCAGGAGAGCAGCGTACGCACAAAAGCACGCACGCAGGAGAGCAGCGTACGCACAAAAGCACGCACGCAGGAGAGCAGCGTACGCACAAAAGCACGCACGCAGGAGAAAGCGTACGCTCAGGACATGCATACGTTCAAGTCAGGGCACGCTCAAGTCTGCGTACCAGGGCACGCTCAAATCTACGTACCAGGGCACGCTCGAGTCTGCGTACCAGGGCACGCTCGAGTCTGTGTACTAGGGCACACTCGAGTCTGCGTACGCAAGAGACACGCTTCCAACAGGAAGCGTACCCAAGTCTGCGTATGCAAGAGACACGCTTCCAACAGGAAGCGTACCCAAGTCTGCGTACGCGGCGCTAAAGAGCGCGCGCAGCTCAGTGGCGTAAGCTAAAAAGCTCTGCACACTGCTCACTGTCTTCTCCAAACCAGCAAGAACTCCATGGTTGAACCCAAAGCTTCAAAAGTTCATAACTTGGCCATCCGGACTCCAAATCAGGATTTCCAAGGTTCCAACTTGGGTGAAATAGAGTTCTCTTCCACATGGAAACATCAAAACCCATAAAAATCCAACCTAAATAGATCAAAACCATGCAAAAACCAAAAATAGGGAAAACTTAGATCTAGAACAATGGAGGCTCTAAATCACAAAATACCAAGTTCTAATGTTGATCACCATCTCCTAATCTAGCAAATGGACAAATAAAATAGGGTTCTCATGTGGTGGCAAGGTACACTTGCCTATGGGTTGGTGTTGTGTAGAGGAAGGAGAAGAGTGTAGAGGAAGGAGAAAAAGAAAATTAATGGAGGTTTATGAGGAGAGAGAAAAAGTTGGTAGAGTTTTAAAGAGGGTGGGATGTGGTGTATTGAGGGTGGAGCATAGGCTAAGGTGTTCCAATACACATTAAACCAAACCAAACCAACCCAATCCAATTAAAATCGAGCCATACCAAAACCCAAAATACGAGAAATATCAAAATTCCACAAGTTGAGAAAAATTAAAAAATACATGCAAAAATCCAGATATGAATATAAATACGAAATACGGAAAATACGGGAATTAAGGGTGACAAAAATGACTCAGACTAGATTCCAATGAAAGTAAGCTTCAGACTGATGATTTACGTGCTTGATGATACAGTAGTATGCTTGTTGATATTGATTTCACAAGACCTGAAATGATTAGCAGCAATTCATATATTTTGTGTATTGACTTAAGTTCATGTCGATTATTAAAATCGGGTTTGACCATGGAATGGGCCAACACCCTTATCGTAACTTTGCATAAAGAAGTGTCCGGTTCCCCTGGCCCAGCTACGCAGTTGGAACCAATGGTCATTCGACTCCGGAGGTCTAGCCAGGAACCAAAACCCATCATGGAGCCGATGGTGATCCGATTGCCGAAATCCAGTCAAAGGCGAACGGAAGATGCAAGGTCCTCTGTGGAGCCGATGGTGATCCGGTTGCCGAAATCCAAACAAAAGAAAACGAAAGATGCAAAGGCCTTTGTCGAGCCGATGGTTATCTGCCTCCCCAAGACAAGCCGACAACCAAGTGTTGATCTGAGGCCCACAAGCAAGCCGATGCCACAAGCAGAACCCTTGTTGGTCAAGCTGCCCAAGACGTCGCCCCAGCCTCCGATCATGCAGGGGGTAGCTGAAGAAGGAGGCAGAACTCACAAAATATCTGGTTGCACATGTTGATAGTCCCTCTGTCGATGATGTAATTCCTCTTGACAAGATACCTTATTTCATCAATAAAAGGTTGCCGTTGAACTATCCTGAGCGCAATAAGCTTAATCTGATGTATACTATGGAGCATGGTCTAGACATTAACCTGCATACACAGGTGACAACCGTCCATACCGCGAACCGACTTACTCCCATTAGAGGTGCCTACTTCCTAGTTTCAGGAAGAAGAAAAGGCGATCACACAATCATCTTCGGCCAAAAAGAAGGTCCTCAACTTTAATGCCAGAAGAGTTCGATCTCGAACCCGACACTAGAAGATTGCCGCTCTACTTGTATAGTTCTCAAGCCAAGTGCTTCATGCAAAAGCAGGGCTACGATATGGATAATACCCCAGGCCTGAATTACAGCAATGGCCGGCGATCGCCTCTGCAGTTGCCCATCCCGGCTGGAAAACCTCGAGACTATTATAGCAAATCCAGACATGGTCTAGGTTATGTTACACCAGCAACAACGCCCGAGAGCTTCGATGAGGAATACGAGTGGCATTTTCACTCGTCCGAATCACCCACTTACGATTCTGATGATAACATTGGGGATATATTCAGGCAAACACTGTCTGTCAACATGGCATTTGCCGACATTCAAGAAGAAGACGAAGAGCTGCCCGAATCTATTGAATTGGAGCCATGGGTCCAACAGCTGGATGTACAGTGGAAGAAGCGCTTTGAACTATGAGACCCTCCTACTGAAGATGAGGTCATGCAAGTTGACCTCGGCGATGGATCCTCCTCGAAGCCAATCTTCATCAGTAAAAGCCTGACGGACGATGAGCGGGAGTCGCTGTTGTAACTCGTCAGAGAATATATCGACGTCTTCGCTTGGAAGTATGAAGACATGCCAGGGCTAAACCCCGAGATCATACTTCATAAGCTTAATAATCATCCAGATGCGAAACCAGTCAAACAACAGCAACGACGGTTCCATCCAGACATCATGAATTCTATCGAGCTAGAAGTAAACAAGCTTATAGCAAGTGGCTTCATCCACGAGGAACAACACCCAAACTGGATAGCTAATATAGTACCCATCATCAAGAAGAACAGAAAGATCCAAATTTCCATCAACTTTCGCAACCTGAATGCGGCGTGTCCTAAGGATGAATTCCCTCTTCCGATCACAGACATAATGATCGATAATATGTGTGGCTTCGAGCGCATGTCCTTTATGGATGGCTTTTCAGGATACAATCAAATTAAAATGTCTCCTGACGATGAGAAACATACGTTATTTCGAACATCGATCGGCGTGTATTATTACACATTCATGCCCTTCGGCCTAAAGAACGTCGGTGCTACATATCAACGAGCTATGAGTGTCATCTTCAGAGATCACTTGCGCAAGATGGTGGAGTGTTACATTGACGACATTGCCGTTAAAAGCCGCTCCAAGGATGAACACTTACACGATTTGAGGACAGTGTTCGACCTCATGCGATCGTACAACCTGAAGATGAACCCCACCAAGTCCTTTCTGGGCATGTCCAGCGGGAAATTCTTGGAATTTGTCATTACTTCCCGGGGTAATCACGTAGACCCCAATAAGACAAAAGCAATCTTGAAGATATGTCCACCGAGGAACCTCCGCGAACTCCGAGGCCTTCAGGAAAGATTAGCCTACATCTGGAGGTTCATATCTAACATCTTAAAATGATGTCAACCATTCACACAACTCATGAAGAAAGGCATCTCTTTAGTATGGAATGAGAAATGTCAACGCGCCTTTGATGACATCAAGGCATACTTATCGAATCCGCCAGTTCTGGTAGCCCCGGTCGCTGGAAAGCCCTTCCTGCTCTATGTGCGGGCAATGGTATACTCCCTTGGCGCTTTACTGGTGCAGAATAATGTAGGGCATGAACAAGCCATCTATTACCTCAGCCGAATGATGGTGGGGCTGGAGCATAGGTACACCGCCGTAGAGAAGGAATGCCTTGCTTTGGTGTTCACCATTCAGAAAACACGACACTATGTGACAGGGCAGACCATCCATGTTGTATCATGAGTCAACCCCCTCAGGGTTCTCATGACCAAGCCAGGCGCACTCAGTTCTCGGCTAGCCACCTGGGCGATATTGTTGTCCCCCTACGACATAGTTTTCGTTCCACAGAAGGCTGTCAAAGGTCAAGCCTTGGCCGACTTCTTAGCAGTCCACCTAGGCTCAGAAACAGCTAGAATCTACGAAGAAATCCCAGACAAAGTTGTTAACTCAAACATGACTTCACATGATGCCGTTTGGCGAATGTTCTTCGATGGTGCTTCAAGAACGGGACCCCAAGGTGATATCATCGCTGGAGTCGGTATAGTATTAATTTCTCCCTCTGGATTGGTAGTCAATTGGGGATACTCTCTCACAGAACCCTGTTCAAACAATATAGCCGAATATAATGCTCTGGTCATCGGGCTTCGACTCGCAAAATAAGTGGAGGTCGAATTCCTAGAAGCATATGGTGACTCGCAGTTGATTGTTAATCAAATCTGAGGCTCATACGAGGTCCGCAACGAGGACCTGATTTCTTATCATCAGACAGCGATTACCATCATTGCAACCTTGGAGGGGTTCTTTATAGAGCATGTTCCTAGGCTCCAAAATATTAAATTCGATGCCCTAGCAGGCCTTGCCGCTTCCTTTGCGGTTCCAAACCATGTCCATCATCTAGTCGACGTAATAGGCCATGAGCTGGTCTATCCCAAAAATAATATTCAACTAGGTATGAGTTACTCCACCCAGATAACCAGTGACGTATAAGACTGGAGACTCCCATTCATCGACTTTGCAGTCTACGGAATCCTGCCAGAGAATATGAAAGAAGCAACTTCAATCCGAAGGTGTTCTCTCAGATTCTTTTATGATACGGAAACAAAAATGCTATATCGACGATCCTACGATGGACTACTGCTACGCTGTTTATCAAATACAGAAGACAAAAAAGCCCTATGTGAGACTCACGATGGCATTTGCGGGGCTCACCAACCTGGCCCAAAGTTGCAGGACTGTCTCCGTCGGATGGGCTATTACTGGCCTACGATGATAGCAGATACGGTCGAGTATGCAAGGAGTTGTAAGGCTTGTCAAATCTACGTAGACTTTATACATCAGCCATCCGAATTCTTATACCCAATAGTAGCCTCTTGGCCATTTGAAGCATGGAGAATGGACATTATCGGCCCAATCACCCCCACCGTCATCTAAAGGGCACCGGTTTATACTTGCAATCACTGATTACTTCTCCAAGTGGGTGGAAGCTGTTTCGCTTGCAGAGGTAAAGACATAAAATGTGATTAGTTTCATAAAACATCACGTCATCTACTGTTTTGGACTGCCCCGGATGATTATTTACGACAATAGTCCGCAGTTCGCAAGCCATACTTTCTATCGATTCTGTGACAAGAATCGAATTTAGAATGTAGCTTCAACGGCATACTAATGGTCTGGCTGATGCTTTTAACAAGACCATAATTAAGCTTCTTAAAAAGTTCGTGTCTTCAAACAAGCACGAATAGAATGAAAAGCTGGGCGAATGCTTATGGGCGTACCGCACAACAATTCGGACGGCTATAGAAAATATACCGTTCTCTCTGGTTTACGAGAGCGAGGCAGTTCTCCCATTGGAGACCCAAATCCCCTCGCTTCACGTGGCCCTTACCTACCGGTTGACGTCGGACGATAACTACCGCCGACGGCTACAAGAACTGGAAGTTCTAGACGAGAAGCGTTTACAGGCTCAATAAAGCATCGAACTCTATCAAGCATGCATCTCTCGAGACTTCAATAAAAAGTCAAGCATAGAACATTCCAAGTAGGCGATCTCGTCTTGGCCGTTCGCAGACCGATGGTCATGGCTCACAAAACCGCCGATAAATTCCAGCCCAAATAGGAGGGCCCATTTGTCATTGTCATGACCCGCACCCACCGTGAGGGTACGAGTACGTAACAGCGCCCAGCCTATGCCGCAGTGTCGGCGGTAGAACGCTGTTCTAGGTCATGAATTCTAACTACATAACATGAATATACCCTCCAAAGGAGGCCAACACAGAGGTACAACTCAATCACAATCTAAGGTAGAATGTAGCACGATAGAAATAGATAAGAAATCCTCAACTGAGGTACAGCAGAAAGAAATAACAAGTCTCAACATCTCTACAATATACAACTCGGAAACAAAGACAACAGCTAAACATGAAAAGAAATAGTCTAAGCTATCTACACTATACAAGGTATTATCCTGAGCAGCTGCCTGAGCCTCCCCAGGGGTCCAGGTCGTGAGTGTCATCTAGACAAGCTCCAAGTAAGGGGGTGCATGGTTCCTTATCATCCTCTGTAAAATTTTCAACAGGTCCAGTCAGGACGGGAACGAGCACAGTACATCTCAACAGTTCATAACAGGTTAGAAAATATAATCATACAGTAAAGTAAGATATAGATACTGAAGAAAATGCAGTATGTAAAGAGAGAGAGAACTGTAATAGAAATATCTACTATAACTAGAAAGCTACCAGTGACTAGTGATTTAGAGTACAAAGTCGACATGTGAACGGCTTGATTTGTACTTGGCTATACTAAAGAGGCGTACATGGCTATTCTACTTTGGAAATTGTTCACATGGCTAATTATACTCCCCCGTACCCCCAACTAATACACAAGGATCCAAACAAATTATGTTACGTACATGCTTCTATGTAACAGCCTCCGAAGGGTGATAAGCCTCCGAAAGGTGATAAGCTCCCAAAGGGTGATAAGCCTCCGAAAGGTGATAAGCCTCCGAAAGGGTGATATGCCCCCAAAGGGTGATAAGCCACCAAAGGGTGATATACCCCCGAAGGGTGATAAGCCTCCGAAAGGTGATAAGCCCCCAAAGGGTGGTACATAGTAGTCCCACAAATGGGATAAGGATTCAAAGAAGTCTCTGTGATCATATGGGTATATGTCACAAGTGATCAAAGAACTAAAGAAGCATATGATACGCTATGTAAGTGAAAAGCACAGAACATAGAGTACCCGATGCTCCCTGAAGGGATAACATCTCAAGAAAGGATCCGTATAGTACTAATCCGTGTGACCAACGTGACAGTATCAAGTAAAGTAATTTAATGCAGGAAATAATTCTAAGCAGGATATAAAATGATTAGAGAATGTACTCGCCTCGTATCTGAATGTCTGAAGTAAATGTACTGTCCGAGATGAGGTACCTGACTCCTAGTTAGAGCAACACAAGTCAAGATGTATACAGAGGGTGATATATGAAATGTACAATGCATCTGCATGTTGTCTAGGTTAAACTAGACCAAAGTCAACCCTCGGTCAACTCTAGTCAACTAGACTGGTCAAACTAGGTCAAGCCTAAGCCAAACAAGTCTAACAAGTCTCACTAGGCCTAACCAAGCCTAGTCTAGCAATCACACGCCAATCACAAGGCTATACAAGCCAAACACAAGCCACACATCAAGGCACATTCACATTTAGCTATTTATCATGGATTCATATATATATGTATAGGCTTACATATATATATATATATACAATATTACACATACATTATATAAATAGAGAGAAGGAAATTAGCATGCAATAGTCTATGTGTGTGAACATGGTGGTGAAATAGAAGGCATAGGTTACACTACCTTTATCACACATACATCATATGTACTTGCATTCCTTTCATTAACTATATACAATATTTATAGATTATACATAGAGGGGAAACTGTGGAATGTGTGTGTGAGAGAGCTCTTAAGTGACAGGACTATGTATGCTAGAGTGTGTGTGGGTTAATGAGTTCACAGGAAACCCAAGACAGGGAAACACTGTGCATTAGAGTGTGAATATGTGATCATGTGTAATAGAGTGTGTCAATGTTCCAGGTATCATATAGTAGTGTGTGTGCATTATAAAGTGTGTGTGGGTTTTGAAGTAGTGTGTAAAAGAGGGTGATAGGTGAGGGTGTGTTATGTGTTACCACATGACAGTTAGCCAATAGGGGGGGTGCATATATGTGATCATGTGAGAGTGTGGCCTGGTGTGCTCCTGTGTTCAAGAAAAAGTAGAACCTATGTGACAGGAAATTGAAAGGACAGTGAGCATACATTGAAACCAATTTAACAGTTAATATGTTATGAATGGTATTAGTCCAAATATCGAAAGCTAATTTTAGTTCAAAGGAAATCAACATTTGACAGTAAGAGGGAAAGAAATCTCAGGTTTTTATAAACTTAGAAATTCCCAGTTTTCAGTTAACAAAACAACAATCACAGGATAATGCAAACTATGTTTTCATGAACCCAATTCCCAAACAATCTTTTCATGTTTAATCTAACATTCAAACAATTTCCAATTTCAATCAAAACTCACTTTTGAATAACAATCTCGGTTTTTCTTCATCACCAAACTTCAGTTTTCTTCATATATACCAATCTCAGTTTTCATTAACATTTGAAAGTCAAACCCAATTCGAAAATATAATTTAATCAAATCAAAACTCAATTTCAGTTGGAAAATTAGGATTCGATGACAGAGCCAAATCAGTATAGTACCAGTCCACATGTATATGAATTTTAACATGACAATGTAATCATCAAATCAGTTTTCAAGGGAAATGAAATCAATTCTCAGTTAACTAGGCTAATCCTTGTGTGACAGTGCCTTAGTGTTAGGATGTGTGAACCTGTGCTCAGGAATATGGAAGTGGAAACTGTGATAGGAAACACAAAAAAAACTCATTCATATCAGTTTTAAAAAGAACAGGAAACTAAATCTCAGGTTTTTAACAAATTTCAATCCAACACAATGTCTAATTCACATTCACAACCAAAATCCAAATTCAAATATAAATATCAAGCTACCATGAGCTAGCAATATGTGGAAGTCTAGATTGACCATTTAACAGCATTTAAAATTGGTAATTAGCAATTTAAACTCGGAACAAATCAGTTCATCAAAACTCAGTTCTCAGGTTTTCACACAAGTAATTCTCGAATTAATAATGAGGAAATGGAAACCAATTCTCAGTTAACTACCTATATCAACTCATATTAACCACAACCTAGTTCAGTCAATCAATCCCCAAGTATATATATATATATATATATTTTCCCCAAGTATATATATATATATATATATATATATCAACATTCAAAACTGGGAGATGAAGTCATTTCAGCTCAAACAGGTTCAGGTTTTTAGTGTCTCAGGAAATAGTGTGCACCATTAAATGGTTCAATGCCTACATGCAACAAAAACTGAATTCCCATGCCTAGACATAACACTAGCATGTAGGCTAATCCTCTGATATGAATTAATATTTCAAATGACATCAAAATCAGGAATCAAACTTCAGAAACAAAGAAATGAACCAATGTATCAGAAAAACCATTTCGAACCCAAGAATCATGTGGAAAAATCTAATTAAATGTAAATCAAATGTGCCAACATGAATTACACATGTGTACGTGTCCTAGGGAGTGCTCTCGTGTCCACACAAGTGGACACGAGGTGTCCAAGCATGTAATTAAGCTAGTGTCAAAACTGTGCATTGGGCTGCCTCGTGCAGCCATGTCGAGTCCAATAGGACTCGACACACAATACGAGAAGGGTCGTGTCCGTGTCCAGTGTTAGAGTGGGTCTAGGGCTAGGGAATAGATACCCTGAATCGGGTCTAGACCGTGTCGTGTCCGATTTAATTGTGCGTATCAGACGCAATTTTCGCGCGTGTGCACACAGTGTCAAATCCGTGCGCGTGCGATTTCTTCGCGTGTAGTGAACCATATGCTCCCAAATTTTGGGAGCATAGTGTCAGTGATTGCCCCAACATTCCCACAAAATTTTGTGTCCCGACGTGTCCTATACAGTGAGATATCGTGCCCGAGTAGCAGGACAGTGCTCTCGTGTCGTGCACGCATGTCCAACACCAAAAAGTGACACAAAATAACACTAAAATACCTAACATCCTTCACAACAATTAATGTACATCCCTAGATCTACCAATTCATGTAATTACAATTTCAAAAATCGAAAATAAATTCCTAAGTGACATTTCCTCAAACACATGCACACGTGTCATGATACGTGTCCGATACGGACACGTAAAGGACACAAAACCTAGCAAAACCTATTCCTACAGAGAGAGGACACCTAGGGCTTCCTAGCCATGCAAAGAAAACAAAAATCTATGGAAGGAATAGGAAGTTACCTATATGTGCAATTTGTATGAAAAAGCTTCAAAAAGGGGGTTTTCTCCTTGATGGCCAAGTGCTCCAAATTGGTCCAAACCTGAGATTCCTCTCCATGAACAGCAAGTAGAGGTGGATTAGGAACTAATGCAAAAGACTAGAGGGAAAAAAGAATTAAAACAAAGAAACTAGGGCTTGAGGAAGATTCCTATACCTTTCCTTCTTCAAAATGTTGAAACTCAATAAAGAGGCAAGAACCCTAAATGAAGAGATTATTTATAGGGGAAAAATAGCCCTAGGTGGTTGCCATGGGCTGATTAGGGTTAGGGTTGGTTCATGGTGTGGGCCTATGGGCTATTAAGCCTTAAGTCACAAGTCATGACTTGTGAAATCACAAGCCATTCCTTAAACAATTTAAATCCTATTTCCACCAAATTAATTCTATGGTTTGATTATCACTAACTTAAGTCAACCTAGGGTTCCATATCCTAATCACATAGTCATGACCTAGGTTAGCCACTAGGTTAGTCTCAAAAGTCAACATAAGTCAAAGTCAACTAAAACACCAAAATCAATTATACCCAAAAATCTCTCAAAATCATATAAATTCTAATGATTCTAAATAATACATAATAATTCCAAGTAATTCCTAAAATTACAAAATGACTAAAATACCCCTCAATCTAGAAATGATAAAATAAGACACTAGCAAGACACCAATTCATGAGTCATGTTTTAAAATAGTTTTTAAAATGATTAAAATCAATAAAAATTATATAAAATTTTAAATACCATAATTAAATAAATTAAAATACAAAAATTTCAAAATTACCCTCATCTGGAAAACTGGGTGTTACAGTCATCGAGTCCGTATTCTCCAACGGTACATACCGACTCGCAAAACAAAATGGAGACTTGCTTATGATGCCCATAAACGACAAGTTCCTGACAAAGTACTTTGCTTAAAGACATGCTCCTAGAATGTCGAATTATGTACACCAAGTGCCTCTGAACTTACACTCTACTAAGCTCCAAGTGGATTCACATCGCATCTCTCTGGGTGATAAGTCATGTATACTAGTACCTCTGAACTTCCACTCTAATACTTCATCCCGCCGAAGTCTGTCAGGTTTATTTTTCTCGCCTCTGAGCAAACTTCCTGATTTTGATTGTCGTACATCACGTCCATACTACCTCTGATATAGATAATCTCCTAACTTAACACCTGTACTCAATCTGGGATAAAGCCATGGTTTTAAGGCCACGGAACCTATCACGTCTATATTACCTCTGTTAGGTTTTGTTTCAAAATCTATTAACCGTACCACCAGTGCGCAAAAGGGTAATAGGTCCACAAAAAATCATTCAAATCTATTATCCGTACCACCAGTGTGCAAAAGGGTAATAGGTCCACAAAAAGATCATTCAAATCTATTACTCGCACTACCGGTACGCAAAAGGGTAATAGGTCCACAAAAAAAATCATTCAACTCTATTACCCGCACCACCAGTGCGCAAAAGGATAATACATCCACTGAAAATTACTTCGAAACTATTTACTCGCATCGCAGATGCACAAAAGGGTAATAGGTCCACAAAAAGTCTCCCAAGTGGGATGTCCTCTGCCAATCACAAATGTTGTATTAGGCCCTCTAGTACGAGCATTTCAGGTATCATAAGCAAAGAATGAAGATAATATTTCTTTTTATTTCAAGAAATATCAACTACATTGGTAGGGCTACATCTCCAGCAAAAAAATACAGAGGTTGAGGAAAAATTCACTACTCATCAGCAACACATAGTTGGGTGAGTACGTCCTCCAGCTGTGCTGTTGAGCGTTCAATTTTCTTTTTGTCTCGGCGTTCAGCTTCCTAGGTCAGCTTTTCAGCATCCTCAAGATGTGCATGAGCCTGGCAGTTGTCCTCCGCCTTTTTCAGCGTACCCTTCAGTGCAGCAGAGGCTCGTGTGACCTTATCGATCTCCTCGTAAATCATCTCTCTCTCTTGACGGGTAGCTTGGAGCTCATTCTCCAGAGATGCCAGCTTAGCTTGGTGCTGGAGGATTTGCTCGTTAGTTTTGGCCATCGTACGAACCGTGGCCTCCTCATGAACCAGGCAAGCCTCTCCCTTCTGGTTCAGCTTGTCATACTTCAGAGACAACCTCTGAAGGTCTTTCTCCAATATAGGCTTGGTCATCTCCAGCACATGCTTCACCTTCTTCACGGTCGTTACGAGGAAGGCGCGCTCCTGTTCCACTGCAGCGGGCACATCGACTTGTCGTAGTTTTTGTAATTGGATTAGGCGTCGATCAGCCTCTGCTAGTTTGTGCTCTAGAAGATCAGTCGTCCCCTCTTCACCCGGAAGCATCTTCAGCAGTTCAATCTGGCCGCGGGCACAATGACGAGCCACAGCAAATGATGTTCCCCTCCTCAAAGCAGCTTCAACCTCCTGTTTTAGATGGCGGTAGAAGCTATTGACTATGTCCTTTGACGATGCGTCCAGGTTCTCTAAAGAGGACGGCGTCGAAGGAATACCAGCCAATGGAGTTGAAGATGTCTGGGAATGAGGTACAGCAGAGCTTGATGACCCTGTCAGAAGGGAAACAAACTCCGAGCGATGAGATTCCTGCACAACGACAATCTCCTCCTCTGTAGCCCGAAGGAGCTAAAGACTGGATAGAGCGAAGAGTTCAATTTTCGGGGAAGGTGCAGCTTCAACCGACCCCGCATCCACGAATGCTGGCGCAGGAACCACCACCTCTACCGCCGACATTTCTGTTATGGGCAGCTCCGAACTCGACCCAGCGAAGGGCTCCTCGATTTGAAGGAGAGAAGGTATACTTCTTCTTCTTCTTTGTATGAGGTCTGCCCCGATGTCCTCCACTATCCCCTCTTCTGCGGCCAGGTCCACCATCGGCAATGAAGGAGCAGGGCCTACAGATCCAGAACAATTGACAATCAGCTTGACTCGAAGGATATGGAGAAAGAGTGAATGAACCTCCTTGTTGGTAAGAATATGACATAGCTTACCAGGAAAGGGCGGCAGAGACTGCGATTCATTCAGGACAGTCATAACTCCTTCCACTGCCCCCATATCCTCCTCAACGACGGTACCCGAGCCGTCCGCATCTGCCACTCCAGTCCGGTTGCCCCGAAAGGAGATATAGCTGGGCTGGTAGCGACCAACTGAGACCCCGCAGTCCCAAGATCCAATTTTGTAAGGTTCGTACCTTCTTTGACCAAGGTGTCCATAGCTGGAGGAATCTCGAAAACAGCATCGGGCTCCGGAAGAGGAATCTTGAAAGCAGCATCGGGCTCCGAAAAAGGAATCTCTGAAGCAACATCGGGCCCCGGAGGGTTTATTTCTCCCAAAGCCTGCAAAAAAGGAACAATCAGATAATACCCCAAAAGTAACATGGTGGTCTGTCGGGATGAAATTTACCTTCGAGATAGTTTCGATGTCGCTGCCTCCTTTCGTAACGTCAGGCCCACGGTTCTTAATTGCGACCCGCTTATGAGAACAAGGCATGTTGGTGATGGAGGGTCCACGCTTACTTCGCTTATACGGAGGACTTGGCACAGAAGAAGGCAAGTGCGTCGCCAAAATACTCGCAGGGGGTGGTGAATCGTCGGAGTCATTCTTCTCTTCCATATCAGTAGAATCAGAGTCAGAGACTCCGATAGCCTTCGCCTTCCCTGCCCTGGTCCTCTTTTTGGGCACCTTGCATTCCCTCCCCCCTCTCCAACTTGGTACTGGTAATGAAACTGGTACTTGCATCGAAGTCGCAGGGAGGTACATTCACGGAGACATGGTAGAGGGCCGCCAGGTATGAGATACGCCCCGAACCCCCAGTGTCGGGTAGACAGAAGCTGGTTTGGGTACGGGCTGCACTGTAGTAATGCCAGGCCCGGATGCCATCCAGGATGCCGCCCTCATAACCCAGGCAGGGGCTGGGGTTATCCAAAAATAATTGGCTGTACCCGAATTACCGAGAGTATCGGCTGGGTAGGTAAGGTTCCAAGAAGACGACGTTACAGTTGCGATACACCAGATGTGCAGGGCGGATATTCTGCAACCATCGGAACATCTTCTCGGATAGAATCTGGGGCGCGACACCGCCATCAAGATAAAAGTGCCTCATTTCCTCGTCGATAAAAGGCGGAACCGACACAAAAAAGAAGCAGTCGTCCACCCGTACGAGCATAGTTCGGCAGTCGGGTATGGTTGAACAGGTCCAGGGCATGTCATGGTACTGGTAGATGAAGGCATCGTCGGCCATCGTGTTACCCTCGAGGCCAGGCCGCATCAGAGAGGGGCAGTACATTAGCAGCCACCCATCAGATAATGGTTGGGCAGCTCAATTCGGTTGAAATCCTTCGTAATGTCACGAGCTAGGGTTTTAGCCGTAAAGTATGAAGGCCTCGATGAATGCTGCACACCATGGCTGGGAGTAGAGCTAGCATGCCTTCGAAGACCAACTTGACAGCAGGGATGATTAGGTTGCGGCTGATTCTCTTAGTAGAACCGAACCCCCCGAGACCAAACAGATCCTCAGCCATATCATCAAAAACCAAGCCAGGATGGCCTTATTGGACAAGAGTTGGATATCTTGATAGAAATAACTGAAGGTGTCGGTCTGGCTTCCGAATCTATCGCCGGAAGCTTTGCTCCTCTTGGCACTTTGAACCTGAGCAACCACCTCTTCTTGAGTCTGAGGGCTCCGAGGGGCAACCCGGCCCGAGGGCCCAAGGTTGAACAGATAACTGATCCAAGCCTTGGTGTGCGAAAGATTTCCTTCAGAGCTTTTATCCCTCTTCTTCGACATTTGCTGACAAGTGCTATGATGACATAGCACTTCCTGGTAAATGACAAGAAACCCGGGGAACCGCTGCTCTAACTCCCCAAACTCCTTATTTGTGGGAGTATACTCCTTGTAAACTTCGTCTCCCCAGGGCAACTTGGAGACGTCATGCATCTCGTGGAGAGCGAGCCCCATCTCCCCAGCAGGCTAAAAAAGATCCCCAAACGACGGTTGTACATCTCGAGGAGTGCTATGAACAGCCTTGTGTTCACAGGAAGACCGTAGCAGGTGCCCCTTATGGCATAGTAGAGGTCGAGCTGCTGTAAAGTATCCGGATACATCGTCAGAATCCAGGATGTCAAGTTGACCCACGGAGGGGAACGATACATCCAATTCAGCAGCGATATTCTGCCCATGGTATATGACCCTTTGTGAGCAATCTGGTTCAAGAAGGTGTCAACCTCAGAGAACCGGTTATTGGGCCTTATCTCATTTATGAAACTGCCGGGGGCTAGTCCGACAATAGAACAACTGACTGACTCCTTGGTCGCGATTGTCGATCGCGCTCGTCTATTATAATAGATATTGCCTATGAAGACTCCCTGCAGGTCCTGAGTTATGGGATCCATCATTCGTCTCTCGATAGGTACCATGTTAAAACCTGATAGGGGAAATAGCGTTCCATCTGAGGAAGGTGAACCGCTACTCCGTCGGAAGAAAAATTCCAGCTCTCAGATATCTCTAGTTGTAACACCCAGTTTTCTAAAATAAGGGTAATTTTAAAATTTTGTGTTTTAATTTATTTAATTATGATATTTAATTAATAATATAATTTTTCGTAAATTGTAATCTTTTTTTAACTATTTAAATCAATACTTATGATTTTGGTGTTTTGCTAGTGTAACCTTGGAGACTGTTGACCTAGAGCCTAGCCATGTGATTAGGATGTTTAATTAGTACATTTTAGCCTAGAGAGTATTTTGGTCATTTTAGGATTTATTGGAATTTATTATAATTTATGGGAATCTGTGTGAATTTAATATTAATTAAATATTGCTATGTGCTATGTTAGTCTTAGGTCTAGATTGGTTCTAACCTAGAAGTTAGACTTAACAAATAAGCTAAGTTGGACTTGGTGATTTTAGTCATGACTAGAATATTCTTTTAGTTATCTAATTAGAGATTTTAGTTGGAGAGAAATTGATATAGCAAAGGGGCCTGTGGTAGAGAGACTTGAAACTAGCCAAGAATCCCATGGCCCATCAAACCCAACTAAAACCCTAACCCTAGAGTTTTGGCCAGCCAACATAGGGAATCCCACCCCTATATAATGTCTCTTCCATTAGGTTTGCCTCCCTTTAGAAAGAATTGCAAGGTTGGAAAGAAAGGTTAGTTCTAAACTTCCTAAAATCCTAGAAATTTCATTTTAATTCCTTTTCTTCCCAAACCAATTGCATTAGGTTATAATTAGCTTCCTCTTAATGTTCATGGAGGCCAATCCCAGTTGGAGAGCAATTTGGAGGAGCTAGCTAGCAAGAAGAAACCCCCCTATTTGGAGCTTTTCATTAGAATTTCAACATATAGGTAAATCCCTATTCCCTCTACCAAATTTCGTTTTCTTTGCATATATAGGAAGCCCTAGGTGTCCCCTAGCTGTAGGACTTGGTTTCGTGTCAAGGTGGATTCATTGCGTGTCCGTATCGGACACGTATCCAATAGGATACCTAGGTGTTTGTAGAAATGCCACTTAGGATTTGATTTTCGATTTTTCTAAAAGTGATTGCATGGATTTGTAGATCTAGGTGTGAGTATTAACTTTTGTGAAGGTGTCATAGTGTTTTTGTGTCCTTGTGTGTCGTGTATTTCGTGTGGACACGCAGCACGGGCCCGTAGGCCGTGTCCTGCATCACGGGGTCCATTTCTCTGGACACAGGACACGTCGTGTCCTAAAATTTTGGAGGAAACTTGGGGCAATATCTGCCACCAAGCTCCCAAAATTTGGGAATATCTCGTGGTCTGTGCACGGAGAAATCGGGGCCGCACTGACCGCGTGCTGTCGCGCGCAAGCGACTGAACACGTGCACAAGCACGCACGAACACATGTCCGTGTCCTCTGTAGACACATCGTGGACACGTGTCAGGTTATCCCACATATAGCCCTACCCAAGGCAACCATGTGGGTGTGTGCACGTGACACGAAGTGTCCTGTGCCGTGTCCTACACTCGAGTGCACGCGTGCACGACACTGCAGTGAACCGTGTTCAGTTCGTGTGTCATGTGGGTGTTTGGACTCGATTCGTGTCCCATCCTTGGACACGAAGGTGGTTCCTAGTACACCCTCACTGGTGACACTAATTACCACCCCTTTTTTGTGATTTTTAATGATTAATTTGAGTTCGAATCATCGAATTCCCAATTTGGCTGATACCGACTGATACGCCTTAACTGGATTGAGTTTCTGAGTTAATTTGCATCTTTTACCTGTTTTATTGATGATTAAATGATTAGATAGGTTCACCAACATATGTATTAGGTTAATGAAATGCTGGTTTAAGATTGGTGTTCGAGAATTTGGGTTCGAATGAGGAATTTCCCCTGTTGACTGATACTATTTACTGTTCTTCATTTTTGGACTCTTAAATTCTATTTTAACTGAATTTTGATGATTAGATTTTCATGTTAGATACATGTACACATGTAATAGCTACTTTTAGTTTGATTTTACGTATTGGATTTGGGTTTTGCACTTAGAAATGGATTTTGAACATTAGATTGGGCTGTGGACTGAATACCAGTCCCTAAATGAATTTTTGAATTGATTTCCTTTTCTTTTAACCTGAGTTTGATGTTCAATTACATGTTAGGTTTATGTGAAAATGTGTTAGCTGCTGCTAGGTTAGATTTGCATTGAGAAATTGGGTTCAAATTAGTGAATGGTTTTCAATTTCGTGTTGGACTGTATATGAACTGTCATTTTTCCCAAATCCTGAGAACTGCATTGGACTGAATTCTGGGTTATGCACTCTAAATAACTGAGGTTGTTTATACAGACTTCCTCACCCTGCTTTATACCTTCCTGCACACAGGTTATACCATGCCACCACTGATTTTTCCAAATAGCCTTCACTGTTTTTTTTTCTAATGCTACATTGTTTTTGCATTGACACCTGAACTGACTTCTTCTCAATACCTGAGTTTGAATGATTGATCATTCCTATTCACTATTATTTAGTTCTTAAAACTGATTTTTGTAATTCCTGTTCATGCCCTATTGGGATTAAATGTTAACTATCATTGTTAGTCCACTGTTCATGTCAGTCATGTTAGGTTGGGTTTCAGTTGGCAAATGGGTTTCGAATAGGAATGCGAATTCGAAATTGGGTTGTAGTGAACTGTTAATTGATTTCAATCCCTATTCAAATCTGAAGTTGTTTCCTGTTTTTCCTATATTTTCACACTTTAACTCACATTAATATAACATGTCACACACACACAAAATCTATGACACCACACACTCACATATACATGCCAACACACACAAACTGAGCCTGTCACACTGTTTTTTCCCTTTACACTGTTTTGTAATTTCACCACACACACACCCCCAAACCTGATACAAATGTTAACTGCTACCCACATATTGAACAAACACACACACATGGCCTATATTCCTATAACTATTATGCCTAAACACTAACACACTCACACACACATGCCTACACATCTTTATGGCACATTATACACACTACCCCTTCAATTCCTGTCACACACAATATGTCCCACTCACATACACATACATACACACACATTTGCCTTATTTACATATCTATATCTCTATGTCTATGTATATATATATATATATATATATATATATATATATATATATATATATAAATATATATATATATATATATATATATATATATATATATATATATGTATATATAATATCTAACCTAAGTGAATATATAAATGTGAAATGTGTAGTGTGATAGTGTAATGTGAAATAGATAGTACAATAGCCTATGTGTAATGTGAATATGAATATGAATGTGATATAGGTATAGCCTAATGTGAAATGTGCATGTGGTGAGGTAATATGTAGTGGATATGGCATTTGCCTATATAGATAATGTGTATATAGCCTAATATGGTATATGGTGGTTAGGCCTATATGTTATATGGCCTAGTGTTTGGCTAATTGCCTATGGCCTATAACCAAGGTACATAGCCTAGGTACCCTTGAGTGGTTTGTGTGTATGAAATACACACATGTGTAATACCCTGTAGACTAGTGTATGGTGTGTTCTAGCTAGGACAGACTATTTAGACTTGTTAGACCTAGTTTGACCATAGTTGACCTAGGTTTGACTTTAGGGTTGACTAGTGTCACGCCCCAGAACCAGAATACTGGAGAGCGGGGGCAGACACAGCCAGCTACGTATATTGAAATAGAATACATCTCAACTATACGGTCACGGCTGTCTGGATATGAGGGTTTACTACAAGCCAGCAGTCTCTTAAGGTCAAGCCTATTGTCTCAATCTCAAGCAATTAACAGAGTTACAAGATGTTAGAGCATCAAATATATATATATAAGGCGTCCCAAATATTACATATTGGATGATCATGAAGCTAGTCGTACAAAATGATAGGACTAGCAAGAGTTCAGTCATACATGATCAACCCTAGGATTTGTTAATCATGTTACAGCCCGTAGGCAGACAGTAAGTAAATGTGCATCGAGCTAACAGGTGCTCGTCGGCAAACGCCTCAAAGGAATAAATTTACATATGAGTGGGCGAAACAAAAAGGGAAGACCCACTCGTAGCCCGGGTTCCGTCTAGTGTTCACCATTGGGCTGGAAGCCTGGTAGATCCTCGGTAGCTGCTCCGAAATCTGGCCACACAAAACCAGCTGGGTCAAACCCCAGAAAGAGCAAGTGCCACAAAGGGGGCCACAAATAAGAACAAAAGCCAGCATATTAGAACATAAAGAATAAAAGAAAGTACAAGTAGTAAAAGTACACAGAGCGATAAATGACTAGGGACGTGGAACCATTCCGGGAGCCAGGTTACAATCCTTAACCAAACAAGGACCGGGATTGTACCCCTTCGCCTGAATAGCTCACAGTCTCTACCCATTTATCGTTAGAGATGAGTAAAACAATCATGACCAAGAGTTCCAGGTACAGGGGCTAGACAAGACTTAGACAAGGCTGGACAGCATCCATTTCACAACGGCCAAGCAAGTACTACGGCTTACTACTTTAACTAACTAGGGTTATCACAAGCCTAATTACTAACAAGATGCAGGTGAGAAACTCCCAGTCCCAAGCCCTGCAGACCATCCAGTTATCCTTCCGCGGGTTGAGAGTTATAGGTGGGTACATTGCCCGGGAGACAAATGTACCCTTAGGTGACTTAGAGGGTGCAACACATGACAGTGTGCTGGAAATGTGCTCTACTCGTCGGCAAGCTACAAGTCCATTAATGCTTCCAGATAACGAGACTGCCTGTGACCGGGAATTCTCCATGTTCTAATTTGGTCTACTCATTACCTAGTCCAATTTTAGTGTGAGTCCCTGGCCGTGGTACCCAGGGAGTCACCCCTTAGACACGATGCAAGACAAGACAAGTGATTTGCACAGAGCAACAGGTAGTACACCCACGGTGTCAAGACAAGTCAAGTCGAGTCAAGAGTGCGCCGCCACGGGCCACTATCAAGTGAAGCCAAGTCATACCAAGTCAAGTCAAGTTGAGTTATCAAGTCATGCCAAGTCGGGTGTGCGCCACCACGGGCCACTATCAAGTCAAGCCGAGTTATCAAGTTACCGGTCCCAGGTATTAACAAAATATTCAACAGATAGGAGAATACTATCTGTTGGCCAAACCATGCCAAATCATGGAAAATAGTGTCAAGACGTGTCAGACCAAGTCAAGTTGTGCATGCGAGCAATCAAAATCTCAAAAGCTCCAATCATATCAAAGAAAAACCAAGTTATAAAGCAGGCACTAAGGCACTAGGGTGTAGGTGAACTAGGGTGTGCCAGGGAACAAGCACACTAGAGTGCGCCTGGTGGCAGCACACTAGAGTGCGCCTGGTGGCAGCACACTAGAGTGCGCCTAGGGTGGCAGCACACTAGAGTGCGCCTGGATCCAAGTGCACTGGAGTGCGCTTAAGTCGAAACCAACAAGGTGCGCCTAGCCAGGGTGCGCTAGAATGCGCCTGGGTCCAAGGGTCAAAGTGCGCCTAGGTAACTACGCGCTAAAGTGCGCCTAGTCAGGGGAGCAGGCGCAATCGGACCAGGCGCTAAACAGCGCGCGGCCAGAAAAGTAGGCGCAGTACGCTAAAGAGCGCCTGGCCAGAAAATGAGGCGCAGTGCGCTAAAGAGCGCCTGGCCAGAAAAGGAGGCGCAGTGCGCTAAAGAGCGCCTGGCCAGAAAAGGAGGCGCAATCGGGCAAGGAGGCCAGAAAGTAGGCGCGCCTGGGGGTCGTCTTCCTCCTCAAGCCGAGGAGAAGAACCCATGGGTTCCAAAACTTTGGAATACCATAAGTCGGCCATCCAAGCTCCAATTCCGAACTTCCAAGGCTCTAACTTGGGTAAAATTCCACCCTCTACAACATGGAAACAATAAAACCAACCAAAATTCAAGTTTAATAGATCAAATCTAAAGAAATCCGAAAATGAACAAAGTCTAGATCTAGGGAAATCCAATCTTCAAAACCCAAAATGCCAAGCTCTAACATTGGTCCTAGAGCTCTAGTCTAACTAAATATCAAAATAAAATGGGTCCTCATTAAATGGCAAGATGCAACTTGCCTAAGGTGGGGATGTTGGTGGTGGTAGGAGGAAGAAGAAGAAGAAGAAATAAATGGAAGTTATGGGGAGAGAGAAAAGTTGGTGGGATTTTAATGGGGGTTGTTGTGGTGTTCTTGAGGGTGCAAGATAGCTAAAGGTGTTCTCATTCCTACAAACCAAACCAAGTCATATTAAACCAAATCGAAAATCCGAATAAGAAAAATACGAGAAATATCGAAATACCACAGTTAGGTAAGATTTAAAAATATACGCAAAATCAAAATACGGGCAAAATACGAAATACGGGAAATGAGGGTGATAACTCTACCCACCTTAAAAGAATTCTGTCCTCGGAATTTAATCAAGGAGCTAGAGATTGCCACGACAAGCTACACTAATCACAGGCAAGCTACACTAAGCAGTTCAATCATACAATCATGCAATGCAAGCAAGGAAGGGAAGGCGTAAGGCATAAGAAAGACATTATACCTCACGAGTCAAACAGATAGGGATATCGCGATCGGATGTCGTCCTCACGCTCCCACGTTGACTCACCTAGAGAGTGATGACCCCAAGCAACACGGACCAATTTAATAGTCTTGTTCTTGAGTATCTTTTCCCTCCGGTCCAAAATAGACACGGGCCTCTCCTCATACGAAAGGTTGGTACCAACAACCAATTCCGAATGATCTAGGATATGGCTCGGGTCCGAAATATACCTTCGTAACTGGGACACATGGAATACATCATGTACCTCGCTTAACGACGGCGGAAGAGCGAGACGATAGGACACATCGTCTACTCGCTCCAGAATATCGAACGGCCCTATATACCTAGGACTAAGCTTTCCCCGTACGCCAAAACGAATGACGCTGCGGGTAGGCGAGATCCTAAGGAATACATGGTCGCCGACAGCAAATTCTAAGGGACGCCGATGAGCATCGGCCCAATGGCGCTGGCGATCCTGAGCAACTCGGAGGTGATCTCTGATTCTTCTGACCACTTCAACCGTCTGAGAAATCAGTTCGGGACCGAGCATCTGCCTCTCTCCGATATCGTCCCATGCTAACGGAGATCTGCATTTCCTGCCATACAGAGCCTCGAAGGGTGCCATCTGGATACTAGCCTGGAAACTATTGTTGTACGAGAATTCCACCAAGTGCAGGTGATCCTCCCATGAACCACCAAAATCGAGGGTACACGATCTCAACATATCTTCGAGAGTTTGTATAGTACGCTCTGACTGCCCATCTGTCTGCGGATGATACGCTGAGCTGAACTTAAGACGAGTCCCCAAACTTTGATGAAGACTGCGCCAGAAGTGCGATGTGAATCTCGTATCCCTGTCTGATACTATGCTGACTGGCACTCCGTGAAGTCGGACGATCTGCCTGAGATACATCTCTGCTAGCTGCGCCGTCGACTGTCCAACTCTAAAGGGAAGAAAGTGTGCCACCTTGGTAAGCCTGTCTACAATAACCCAAATAGCATCTCTGCCTGCCGGAGATCTGGGTAACCCAGTCACGAAATCCATGGTTATGTGCTCCCATTTCCATTCTGGGATCGGTAAAGGTTGAAGAAGTCCAGCCGGCCTCTGATGTTCAGCCTTGACTTGTTGGCAAACCAAACATCGAGAGACGTACCGGGCTATCTCCCTCTTCATACCATTCCACCAAAAGTGCTGACGAATATCTCTGTACATCTTCGTGCCGCCTGGGTGAATGGAATACTGCGAACTGTGAGCCTCTGCCATGACTTCCTGTCTGATATCTCCACTGGGTACACAAAGACGCGTGCCGTGTCGAAGTGTACCATCCTCATGAATACATAACTCTGGCCTTCTCCCTGCCTCGCACTCTGCTCTGAGCCGCTGAATCTTGGAATCTGTTAATTGTGCTGTCCGGATCCTCTCAACTATGGTGGACTGTATCTGTAGGCTGGCCATCAAGGCCACATTGGAAGGGAGAATCACTTCAATTCCCATCTTCTGAAGATCTGCCAATAGCTCTGGTTGCGCTGTTAGAAGGTAGACTCCGGCTCTCCGGCTCAATGCATCTGCTACCACGTTGGCCTTCCCTGGGTGATACTGCAAGTCCACATCATAGTCCACAAGTAGCTCGAGCCATCTTCTCTGCCGCATATTAAGATCCTTCTGGGTGAAAACATACTTCAGGCTCTTGTGATCAGTAAATATCTCCACTCTGTCTCCGTACAAGTAGTGCCTCCACAACTTAAGTGCAAACACTACTGCTGCTAGCTCCAAGTCATGGGTCGGGTAATTCTTCTCATGATCACGGAGTTGACGTGACGCATAAGCAATTACCTTTCCATGCTGCATCAGAACACATCCCAATCCTCTGCCTGAAGCGTCGCAATAAACTGTGAATCCTCCGGTCCCATCTGGAAGGGTGAGAATGGGAGCCGTTACCAAACCTCGCTTCAATTTCTCAAATGATTCCTGACATTCTGCTGTCCAAACGAACGGCACATCCTTGCGGGTCAACTGGGTCATCGGCGCTGAAATCCTTGCAAAATCAGAGACGAACCGCCGGTAGTAGCCGGCCAATCCAAGAAAGCTGCGAACTTCTGCCACTGAACTGGGTACTGGCCATGCCTCGATGGCCACAATCTTCTGGGGATCCACTTCCACTCCTCCTCGGGTAATGATGTGACCCAAGTATGAAATGCGATCGAGCCAGAACTCGTATTTACTGAACTTGGCGTACAACTGGTGCTCTCTGAGAATCTGAAGAACCACACGGAGATGCTGTTCATGCTCCGTCTCACTCTTGCTGTAGACCAGGATGTCATCAAGGAATACTATCACAAACTGATCCAAGTAAGGCATGAAAATACGGTTCATGAGATCCATGAACACTGCCGGCGCATTGGTCGCTCCAAAGGGCATAACTAGAAACTCCCAATGCCCGTACCTAGATCTGAATGCCGTCTTCGGGATGTCCTGCTCTCTAACTCTGATCTGGTGGTATCGTGACCGTAAGTCTATCTTCGAGAAAACTGAAGCCCCTTTGAGTTGATCAAATAAGTCATCTGTCCTTGGAAGAGGGTATCTGTTCTTGATTGTCACTGAGTTCAAGGTACGATAATCAACACATAGCCTGGACGTACCATCCTTCTTTTTCACAAGAAGCATCGGGGCTCCCCAAGGCGATCCACTTGCACGAATGAATCCCTTGGTCCTGAGTTCTTCAATCATCTTGTACAAAATCTCCAACTCTGAAGGCGCCATTCTGTAGACTCGCTCTGATACTGGTGCTGTCCCGGGAATCAAGTCAATGGTGAACTCGATCTCCCGCTCTGGTGGCATCCCTAGAAGTTCCTCTGGGAAGACATCTGGAAACTCTTCAACTATCCGGGGCAACTGCACTGCTGCTACTGCCATCCGCAATACTGGAGGAGATGGCTCTACTGTGCCTCTGGAAAATGAAAACTCTGGCTCTCCGGGAATACTAAAGACAACTCTGCCAACATGGCAGTCTATCCTAGCATAATGGTTCCTCAACCAATCCATGCCTAGGACTACATCATAGTCTGCCATAGGGAATTCTATGAATCTAGCGGAGAACTCTCTACCGCTAACTACGATCCGACACGAGGAGAACACTCGATCTACTCCCACAAGACCATTACCAGTAAGTATATTGAGCCTCACTGATAATGACTCGGGCTCCAACCCTATCCGTGTCGCGAATCGTGCAGACATGAATGAATGCGATGCACCAGAATCAAATAATACAGATGCTGGAAAAGTGTTGACGAGAATAGTACCTGCCACTACCTCACTTGGTGCAACTTCTTCTTCCATGGTCATCATCATAGCCTGACCTCTAGCTGCGGGTCCCCTCTGCTGGAAACCCCTCTGTCGGTTCTGTGCCGGAGCCTGAGTGAACTGCTGCTGGTTCTGCTGCTGAAAGGCCTGGGCCTGGGGCGCCAATGGCCTCGGGTACTGCTGTTGCTGCTGCTGCTGGACTGAAACTGGGGCTGGTCCCCTCACCGAAGAACTAGAAAGGTTGGATGATGATGGACCTCCCCTATTCGGGCAGGTCCCTATCTGGTGGTCTGCTCCTCCACAAGCCAGGCACAATCCTCGTGCCCTACGACACTCTGCCACTACATGGCCCGGCTTCCCGCAATGAGAACATCCCACCGCGGAAGACTGCTTCTGCTGCTGCTGTGGGTACGTCGGGGTCGAATGCTGAACCGACGTCACTGAGGCTGCCCGCCTCGGAGTTCCAATGGTTATACCCCTAGCTGCCGGGGCTGGAGCTGAAGATTGGTGCATCTGGTTGTGGGACCGCTTCCTGCCTCCGGTCCTGTCCACAATTCTCCGGGAGGTATACTCATGCCTCCTTGCTGCTTTCAATACTGCATCGAACGTCTGGTGCTCGAACTGTTCCACAGCCAATAATATCTCCAAATGCAGTCCTTGCTGGAACCGCTGAGCCCTATCGAACTCGGTTGCCACCAAGGTGGGGGCGAACCTACTTAGCCTAGAAAACTCGGTCGCATAGCCATCGACCGTCCTGTCTCCTTGCTTCAAGTTGGTGAATCTGGTCTGCAGGTCGTACCGTGCCACCGCATCGAAGTACTTTGTCTGGAACCTCTCTCTGAACGTCGCCCAAGTGACTGGTGCTGCTAATCCCATGGCCTAAGCTGCCCACCAATCGCGAGCCAAGTCAAACAACTGTAGGCGTACCACCGCCACCTTCTCATTTTCAGGTGTCCTAGCTGCTTCCAGGACCACCTCGGTATCCTGAAGCCAAGCATCCGCGGCAACCGCATCTTCACTGCCGTCAAAGAAGGGAGGGTTCAAGCGCTTGAAACTGTTGGCCGCCTGATTTCCTTGGGGACCTCCTCGGTTTAGTACACACCTCCTGGTGCAAGGCGTCACCTCGACGATCTTGGGATGCAAGCAGTTCTCTGATAAGCCCTACCAAAGGCCCCTCGTCCTGTCTAGCTGGTTGAACGGGCGGAGCTGCCTGAACTGGAGGTTCCGGGCCTCCGGAAGGCATAACTCGAGAGGCTACTCCAGAGTGCTGAGCTTGATCTTCCTGGCGCTGGAGCGCTTGTCGAGCTTCCTCTGGCTGGTTGGCAGGTCCGGGAGTAATGCCGCTGAAGAAGATGACATAGGGAACAATAAGGAAAGGACCAGGACAGATCAATTATACAAGCAATATGATCAGGTCAAGAATCTCAGGGATTTGAAGATACGAGCAGAGATCAAGGGCGAATATTGATTGAGACATCTATTTGGTAAACCCTCACATTTCTTGAATGCCAGGACCTGCATGGGCCACCACTTAAACCGTGTCACGCCCCAGAACCAGAATACTGGAGAGCGGGGGCAGACACAGCCAGCTACGTATATTGAAATAGAATACATCTCAACTATACGGTCACGGCTGTCTGGATATGAGGGTTTACTACAAGCCAGCAGTCTCTTAAGGTCAAGCCTATTGTCTCAATCTCAAGCAATTAACAGAGTTACAAGATGTTAGAGCATCAAATATATATATATAAGGCGTCCCAAATATTACATATTGGATGATCATGAAGCTAGTCGTACAAAATAATAGGACTAGCAAGAGTTCAGTCATACATGATCAACCCTAGGATTTGTTAATCATGTTACAGCCCGTAGGCAGACAGTAAGTAAATGTGCATCGAGCTAACAGGTGCTCGTCGGCAAACGCCTCAAAGGAATAAATTTACATATGAGTGGGCGAAACAAAAAGGGAAGACCCACTCGTAGCCCGGGTTCCGTCTAGTGTTCACCATTGGGCTGGAAGCCTGGTAGATCCTCGGTAGCTGCTCCGAAATCTGGCCACACAAAACCAGCTGGGTCAAACCCCAGAAAGAGCAAGTGCCACAAAGGGGGCCACAAATAAGAACAAAAGCCAGCATATTAGAACATAAAGAATAAAAGAAAGTACAAGTAGTAAAAGTACACAGAGCGATAAATGACTAGGGACGTGGAACCATTCCGGGAGCCAGGTTACAATCCTTAACCAAACAAGGACCGGGATTGTACCCCTTCGCCTGAATAGCTCACAGTCTCTACCCATTTATCGTTAGAGATGAGTAAAACAATCATGACCAAGAGTTCCAGGTACAGGGGCTAGACAAGACTTAGACAAGGCTGGACAACATCCATTTCACAACGGCCAAGCAAGTACTACGGCTTACTACTTTAACTAACTAGGGTTATCACAAGCCTAATTACTAACAAGATGCAGGTGAGAAACTCCCAGTCCCAAGCCCTGCAGACCATCCAGTTATCCTTCCGCGGGTTGAGAGTTATAGGTGGGTACATTGCCCGGGAGACAAATGTACCCTTAGGTGACTTAGAGGGTGCAACACATGACAGTGTGCTGGAAATGTGCTCTACTCGTCGGCAAGCTACAAGTCCATTAATGCTTCCAGATAACGAGACTGCCTGTGACCGGGAATTCTCCATGTTCTAATTTGGTCTACTCATTACCTAGTCCAATTTTAGTGTGAGTCCCTGGCCGTGGTACCCAGGGAGTCACCCCTTAGACACGATACAAGACAAGACAAGTGATTTGCACAGAGCAACAGGTAGTACACCCACGGTGTCAAGACAAGTCAAGTCGAGTCAAGAGTGCGCCGCCACGGGCCACTATCAAGTGAAGCCAAGTCATACCAAGTCAAGTCAAGTTGAGTTATCAAGTCATGCCAAGTCGGGTGTGCGCCACCACGGGCCACTATCAAGTCAAGCCGAGTTATCAAGTTACCGGTCCCAGGTATTAACAAAATATTCAATAGATAGGAGAATACTATCTGCAGACCAAACCATGCCAAATCATGGAAAATAGTGTCAAGACGTGTCAGACCAAGTCAAGTTGTGCATGCGAGCAATCAAAATCTCAAAAGCTCCAATCATATCAAAGAAAAACCAAGTTATAAAGCAGGCACTAAGGCACTAGGGTGTAGGTGAACTAGGGTGTGCCAGGGAACAAGCACACTAGAGTGCGCCTGGTGGCAGCACACTAGAGTGCGCCTAGGGTGGCAGCACACTAGAGTGCGCCTGGATCCAAGTGCACTGGAGTGCGCTTAAGTCGAAACCAACAAGGTGCGCCTAGCCAGGGTGCGCTAGAATGTGCCTGGGTCCAAGGGTCAAAGTGCGCCTAGGTAACTACGCGCTAAAGTGCGCCTAGTCAGGGGAGCAGGCACAATCGGACCAGGCGCTAAACAGCGCGCGGCCAGAAAAGTAGGCGCAGTGCGCTAAAGAGCGCCTGGCCAGAAAAGGAGGCGCAGTGCGCTAAAGAGCGCCTGGCCAGAAAAGGAGGCGCAGTGCGCTAAAGAGCGCCTGGCCAGAAAAGGAGGCGCAGTGCGCTAAAGAGCGCCTGGCCAGAAAAGGAGGCACAATCGGGCAAGGAGGCCAGAAAGTAGGCGCGCCTGGGGGTCGTCTTCCTCCTCAAGCCGAGGAGAAGAACCCATGGGTTCCAAAACTTTGGAACACCATAAGTCGGCCATCCAAGCTCCAATTCCGAACTTCCAAGGCTCTAACTTGGGTAAAATTCCACCCTCTACAACATGGAAATAATAAAACCAACCAAAATTCAAGTTTAATAGATCAAATCTAAAGAAATCCGAAAATGAACAAAGTCTAGATCTAGGGAAATCCAATCTTCAAAACCCAAAATGCCAAGCTCTAACATTGGTCCTAGAGCTCTAGTCTAACTAAATATCAAAATAAAATGGGTCCTCATTAAATGGCAAGATGCAACTTGCCTAAGGTGGGGATGTTGGTGGTGGTAGGAGGAAGAAGAAGAAGAAGAAATAAATGGAAGTTATGGGGAGAGAGAAAAGTTGGTGGGATTTTAATGGGGGTTGTTGTGGTGTTCTTGAGGGTGCAAGATAGCTAAAGGTGTTCTCATTCCTACAAACCAAACCAAGTCATATTAAACCAAATCGAAAATCCGAATAAGAAAAATACGAGAAATATCGAAATACCACAGTTAGGTAAGATTTAAAAATATACGCAAAATCAAAATACGGGCAAAATACGAAATACGGGAAATGAGGGTGACAACTAGCGTTGACCAAAGGTTGACTTTAGCCTAGATTGACCCCAAACATCATGTAGATGCATTGTAGTAGTCTATTTCATTATTTTGGACATGTTGTGACTTGTACTGTTCTATAGGAGACAGACACCACTCCTCGGACAGTAGATTTTCTCCAGACATTCAGGAGATCAGGCGAGTACATTCTCTGACCGTTTCATACTTGCTAGAACGTCTATTCTTGCCATAGATTAATTTACTTGATACTGACACATTGGTAACACGGATTGGTACTATATGGATCTTCTTTTGCGATGTTATCTCCTTGTGTTCACTAAATACATATTATGATGTGCGTTTCACTAACATATTGTATTTATTGAATACCCTTATCATTGTACACTCATTGTCTATATTGTACTCTTATTATCACATTGAGCTCTATTGTACAAGCCATTGTACAAGCCATTGTATAAGGTAACGTAACTGAATTAGATCCTTGTGTATTGATTGGGGAGGGAGAGTAGAAATGGTTATGTGATCAATCATATTGTATAAGAAATTGTATATGTCCATTGTACACCCACGTACAAAGGAGTTCCATTTTATTGTATAACCTAACCCGTTTACATAACCATATTGTACTCTAAATCACATATTGCTTACAGTTCTTACTTATCATATATAGATATTTTCTATTATCATATCCTTCTGTTTTTCATCTACATCTTCTTTTAGCGTTTCATGTATCTTACTCTATTGTACGTTATATTTTCTAACCTGTTATGATCTGCGTGAGATGTATTGTGCTCGCTCCTGTCCTGACTGGACCTGTTGAAAATTTTATAGAGGATGAGGATGAGGCCTGCGTAGACACCTATTATGGGACAGCTGTAGACGACACTTGTGACCCGGACTTCCAGTCGGATCCACTAGCTGTAGAGACTGAGGCTCCCTAGTCTAGGCTTATATTATTTTCTTGTCATTTGAGTTTGAGTTGTATATTAAGATTTTGAGATGATTTAGGATTTGTGGATTTGTTATGTCAGTAGACACTTAGACTCTTTGTTTGTACTCATGTGGATCTTTTTATTTCAGCATTATTCTATCTTCTATCTATCTTATCGTACTTCTATCCTAGATGTGATTGAGATTGTATTCTGTTATGTCACCCCCATTCGGGGAGTATAACTGTGCATCACCTTATATTGTTAGATGATTGACCTAGGACAGCGTTCTACCGCCGACACTGCGGCGTAGGCTGGGCGTTGTTACGTTCTCGTACCCTCACAGTGGGTGCGGGTCGTGACACCAGTATGATGGGGTTCGAGACAGTTAGAGCGTCTCCGAATAAGAAAGCAGGCTTCATATGAGTGTCCCCCAGTCTCCCAAAATTTATCATACTGAGTGGGTAGAAGAATGATTGGCCCCTGATATCCCTTAACCTGGCCTCAGGTTGACCTCGGGTAATCTAAATCGACACGCGTTCAACTATATGGTCAAATCTCACACACAAAGCAGACTGAGCATACCTTATCAAGAGCTCCCCCGATGGAGCTATAGGCAAGTTCACTGCAAGGGTCAAAGGAGAAATATAGTTAGAGGAAAACAAAGTTCATTCTTCAGCTATGTGGCCTAGTCAAACAGAACCTATGCGGCCTAGTTGTGAGGAGCACATGCGGCTCAAATTAAATAAAGCATATGCGGCTCAGACAGGCAGAGTTTATGCGATCCAGTTGTGAGGGGTACGCATGCGGCTTAATAACATAAGATGCATATGCGGCCTAGTCAGGTGGAGCTTATGCGGTTCAGTTATGTGACGTGCGTGCGGCTCAGTCTTGAGGAGCTTATGCGGTTTAATTATGTGACGTGCATGCGACTCAGTCTTATGCGGTTCAATTATGTGACATACATACGGCTCAGTCATAAGGCACTTATGCGGTTTAGTTATGTAATGCTCATGCGGCTCAGTCATGAGGCATCCTTGCGGTTCAGTTATGTAGCGCTTATGCGGCTCGGTCATGAGGCATCCATGCAGTTCAGTTATGTGGCGCTCATGCGGCTCGTCATGAGGCATCCATACGATTCAGTGACGCTTATGCGGCTCAGTCCATGCGGCCCCATCATACAGAACATATGCGGTCCAGTGAGATAGGACACACACCGATTATGCCAAGCACAGAGGTGATACATGACAGGCCTGTGCATAAAGCATGCGACATGGCCATTTAAATTCTACTCATCATTCTCCCACCATCCTTATCCTTAATGGAGGGCTGCACGTCGGGATAAACGAGAGAAGAGTCCATAGCTCTCGACGGAGAGGCGAGTCCTTTTCCTTTGGCCGCAGTGCCGGTCAACTTAGAAACTTTTGGAGCTATGGCTGACTGGAGCAGAAAGGACGACGAAGATGATAAAGCCGAAGAAGGAGAAATTGAAAGAAAATAGAGAAGCTCTCTCCCCGCAGTATGGCCCATATTTATAGGTTTTTAAAACAGCATAAACCGATAGACGCCGCTTCGATTCTCGTATCCACTAAGAGATAATGATGACTCTTGGGATTCTATCCCTTGTAACCAAAAAGGCGGCCCCAAATCCAAAACCGAATCAGAGCATTAAATATAGCATTGATAGCTGGACAGCCTGGATGGGATCTTCCTACGGCTCGAAGTCTCCCTACGGCTCGAAGTCTCCCCATGGCTCAAAGCCTCCCTGCGACTTGATATATCTCCATGCTTCTTATTCAAAGTATTCCAAATTTACAATTTAAAAACTATGAAGGGGGTCTTGTAGAAGCATAGAAAAGATGGGATTCATGCGGATCATATTACAGAAAAAAGCCGACCGTATGAGTGCTCTGGGCCAAGTTAAATTGGTCCGCAGAAGGAAGAACCGCATGACAAACTCTGCGGTCCAAAAATGCCCCAAAATCCATGCGGCCCATTATTGCCGTCTCAAAAAGATTAATTCAAACCACAGAAGGAAGAGCTACTTATGCGGCCAAGCTGATCAGCCGCAGGAGCCCCTCTGACAAAGCTGACACCTCTGACAAAGCTGACAACTCTGACACATCCTGACAAAAAGATAAAAATAAGATGTGAACTTTCGAAAAAGACAAAGAAGTGTCATGGCACCAGACATAGGGCCTACGTGCCTAAGAGTTCATGCGGTCTGAGGCATGGTCCGTAGGGGGTGATATGCGGCCAGAAGGACGGCGACCAGAGCCGCATAAGCCTTATGCGGCCCAGCATACAGGATCTATGCGGCACAAAAAGTCCCTAAACTTAATGTGGACTAGTGGCACTGCTGGTGAGACACGTGTCTAAGGGAGACTGTGACCTGAGCCGCATGAGTCTTATACGGCCCAGCATGGCCGAGTATTAAAAGACAAAGAAGACCTATACGGTCCAAAATGCCCCAAGCTCTATACGGCCCTTTATTTGTTGTCTCAGGTCACGTGGTAAGCTGACCAAGTCTCAACCACCAAGCTTTGCTGCAACAAAAAAATCTCAACAAACCACCAGCTGGCATCCAAAGGCCGAGTCTTTTTGTGATGTTACAGCCACGTGGCCATCTATGCGGCCCAAAATAAGCTTCATCCTGAAATTATTATAAATAGCAGGGTACCACACCCATACAAAAAGGATGGCAATTTCTTCAAGAGCAAAGATCGTGTCTGATAGTCCACAGAGTAAGGCAGAGTTCCTACACTTCTCCCGAGCCTCCACCGTCATCTCCCAGAATCAAAACAAATTGTACTTAGATTGTTTTTTAGGATTTCTTTCTAGGCTGTCTATTGTACTTTCAAAGTTTGCAATCAATATAGTTCCTCTGTAGTTCTTGTATTGATAATCAATGGCAAACACCTATGACCCGAGCATATCGCTTGAGAGATGGCATAGATGGCTGCTGAGGAGGTAGTGGTACCTCCTGCTGCTGAGGAGGTAGTGCTTCCTTCTGCTGCTGAGAAGGTAGTGGTACCTAAAGCAGAGATAAAGGTCAAGGAAGAACTTTCTCCTACTATTAAGAAGAAAGTGATTCCTAAAGCCGAGATAGCTATGAAGGAGGAGGTGGCACCATAAGGCAGTTACACCAGGAGTTCCATTCATCCAGCTCCTACGGATATTGATCTTTCTGGCGTAGATCCTACTTGTGTGCAGTGGCTGAGGAGGGAGATCTCACTGCGCCTGCGTAGAGGGTAGAGCAGTATGATATGACTTTTGACCGGGTTTATTTTTGGTAAACTTATTTCTGGGTTAGACTTGGATGTTTTTACAACTCTTGATGTTTTTTATTTTCTAGACATAGTTATTATCTAGACTTGAATATTTTTGGATGATATTATCTAGACTTAGTTATTATCTATAAATTCAACGGAGGGGTGCTTCGGGTCTATTTTTATGAACTGTGATATGTTAAATACATGGTTATTATCTAGAAATTCAACGGAGGGTTGCTCCGGGTCTATTTTTACAAACTGTGATATATTAAATGCATGGTTATTATATTGTAGATATCTATTTCTATCAGGTATGGCAGGAGGCAGAGGATCATACCACCGTAGCGGTAGAGGAGTATCCCATGGAGGTAGAGGTTCTACCGGTGGATGGAGTGGTACTCCGTTAGTGGATGATGGTGCCGGTCCCTCATCTCCTAGTACTCCAGTATAGCAGCCACTCAGATCTCCGCCTGCGTCGACGGTACGTCGCAGTACTCCTGGGATAGACAGTTCCAGGCCTGAACCTTTCCCGTCCAGTAGCGTTCCTCCTACGGACGGTACTATAGAGACGGATAAGCGGGTGGAGGAGGTCGCACCTACGCCATCTCCATATGATCCGAACGATCCCTCATACGCCCCTCCGGACGAGATGAGGATGGAGATTTGGTGCGACGGACCTACAAAGTAACTTAATTAGTTAACATTTATATATACTTATATCTATATATTAATGAATTTAATTATCGTTGTGTAGATATCGTCCTCCGTCAGTTCAGAAGGCATTGGGGATATTTTTGAGGTCCAACAACGGGGGCCCTTGGATCAACTACTCGGATGCCTCGGACGAGAGGAAGGCATTCTGGTTTGCCCACTTCAAGGTAACTAAAGTATATTACTTTTAGTATAAATCATATTTTATGCATATTGTATAGCTAACTAATTTAATTTTTATAGAAAATATATTTTTATCCACCACACCGGACTGAGACGATTGAGAAGCAATTTTCTGCCATTGCCGACAAGTTGATCTGGGATGCGATCGACGACCAGAAGGCTCGAGACCGTTTCGAAAAAGGGAACCAAGGTTGGATCACGTCCGAGCAGTGGACTGCCATGAAGGCTAGATTCGATGCTCCTAGGTACAAGAAACGGTCGGAGAAGGCGAAGGTGGCTAAGACGAGGGCAGGGAAGTGGTGTGGTGGCTCGATTCCTATGACGGAACATTTTCGTCGCCTGGTATGTGTTTTATTGTAATATATTATTTTAATGAAAGTAGTAATAAAATGTTTAATTTTAATGATAAATATTTTATTATAACAGGTAAAGAAGGGTGTGAACCCCAACATGGTGACGGTCTTCCTGGCTACCCATCAGAAGGACGGAAAGCTCATCGATGATCGGGCCACGCAGAGCTATGTAAGTATTACTTTACGTGTCACTAACTTTATTATAACTTAAGAAATATGCAAATATATCCATAGACGTGGAACAACTAGGTTGGTAGTAAATATTATGCTTATCGAGATGCGTACTTTTCTAGGATGAGTATCTTAGGCTAGAGCATGAGCTTACTAGTGCATCTGCGGAGGGAGGGGCTTGTAATTCCTCGTAGCCCCCTCCGGTTTGGATGATGGACGAGCTTTGGATGACCGCTGTTGGTGGTCTTCAGAGGGGTACGTACTACGGTACGGGATCCTACGGTGTCTTTGTGGCGACACAGTCATCCAGAGCCTCCTCTGCCAGTATGCATTCCCTACAGCCCTCAGAGGAGTCGGTCCGAGTGGGGGAACTCTGTCGCCAAGCTTACTGAGCTGCGTGATGAGCTGTTGCAGGGGATGGAGGAGCAGCCCCAGTCTCAGCCGCAGACGGACGATGTGGCCCTCACCGCACGATTTGATATGCTCGAGCGCACCATTAGGGAGACGAGCGAGAGGACGGATCATGTCGTTCAGGCGGTGCAGGAGAGGATGGATTTTGCCATACATGCATTGTACGGGACGCAGAAGGACATTGGCGAGCAAGTTTCAAGGCTGGCGGCTGTTATGGATTCCACCAACTCCAGACTGCTGGCTATGGAGCGGACACTTCCTGGTCGTGCTTCGGCATCCATACCGACTGCATCGGCTCCACTGCCTCCTCTTTCTTCTACCGATGGGTCATCACCGGTGATGCTGACCCCGGAGCAGTATAAGTTCCTGGTGTCCCAGGTGCAGGCACTGCCTACTCCTCCTCCTCCTCATCCTGACCAGGCGTAGTCCTTTATTGGACTTGTTTTCATTTGTTGTGTTGATGACCCATTGTTGGGTCTTTATGTATTTGTTGGTGACCCATTTTTGGGTCTTTATGTATTTATTTTATCCCGGGTATGACTATTTATGTTATGTTATGTTGAATATTATCGGACACACTTTTTATAGCCATTTGGTAGTGGATTTGTATCCATTCGACTATTTCTTGTATTTCTGATCGTTCAATTGTATTTATTTGGTTATTGGTAGTGTATTATTATTATTTGTCTCTGTATTGGTTTACCAGTGTTGAGTGTTACACCGAAGGGGTGGGTGAACCCAAGGAATTCTACGGAGGGTTGCTCCGGGTCTATTATTTGCAAACTGAAACTCTAAATACAGGTACAATATTTTTAATATAACTGTTATTTATGTGAAATTCATACCGCATTCTATTTTTTACATTTTTTTGGAATTAGCGACGCTTAGCGACGGTCAGCGACGCATACATACGTCGCTAGAACGTCGCAAAACTGAGAAACAAAACATCGCAGAACGTCGCAGATACGTTGACGTGGCAAACTGTACAGGTCATCAAATCTAGTATATGAATTTCGGTATTCAAGTATCGTAATGTCGCAAAATATCGCAACAATGATGACATGGCAACCAAAAAATTACCAGATGTAGAGTCGGAAAACGTCGCTAATCTCTGACTGTAATGTCGCTAAAACCTGAATGGAAAGCGACAATCAGCAACAAAATGTTATGTCGCTAATTAGCAACATTTTTGTCGGTAAACGTCGCTAAATATAACGACGTCGGGCGTCGTCGAATGACGTCGCTATAGCGACGAATAGCGACGTTTTACAAGTTAGCGATCATGAATAACACGACATGCCCGAAACGTCGCCGTCAGAAGTTAGCGACATTTTTTTGCTGTTTAGCGACGTTGTTAGGCGTCACTAATATGAGATATTTTGGTAGTGGAGCCTCATGTTACAGTGGGTGACAACACATGAGGCAGTGCCTCGGCTTTGCAAGCTATGTCACAGCAGAGTAACACCGCAAAGAAGCAAAAAGATTCATGCTGGGTAGTTTGGCACTACAATGAGGTTGGGCCTCATGCTACAGGTGGTATGACACCACATGAGGCAGTGCCTCGGCCTTGGGCTATGTCATAGTGGTGTAGCACCACGAGAAAGCAAAAGACTTCATGCCAAAGACTCTTTAAAAGAACTCACCTAAAGTGTACGGATAGAGATGTAGGTCGTCTCTTGAGGGAAATCTTATAGACACCCAAAATACATACACCGAAACCAGACTGGCACAAGGCCTTTAGTGTGTAGCCAGAAGCGTAGTTGTTGTTATTATATGAGTGGAAAGAATTATAGTTATGGTGCAGAATTCAAGGCTTAGTCCATTCTTGTATCATGCTGCCATTTAACCCATGCGGGAAGATTCAAGTCATAGTGACATACATCCTAATACATGATGGACAGTCACTGTGGGAAACGCTTAACCCATATATAGAGATATATAGGGAATTGTTGGTTTTTTTGCTTGTTGTTGTTGGTGTTTTGCTTTAGAAACTAAAAAGATAGTCCCACATTGGAAAAACTAAATGGATGATATCTCTATATAAGGCTTTGCTTGTGTTGAGAGATCACATGAAATGTGGAGAGGCACATGGGTGCCATGTGGGGGCATTTTTCTAGTGGAAAGAAGAATAAACCAACAAAGAAGTATTAATGCTTTTTGTCATGCTCATGGGATAATTCTCTCATGGAGCTAAGCTCCGAAGGAGCTTAGCAACTCGGACTCGGGCTCTAGGGCACAAAGTGGCACTTTGTTGGGACACTTTGCACTTAGCACATCAGCATCGGCGCAAGGTACCTTGTGCGCTCGTCTCTGCACGAGTCGCATGCGCAGGAGCCACGCAAGTGCACGCACAGGAGCTGCACAAGAGCTGCAAGGTCGCGGTACTGCTGCGTGCTGCATAGTCGCACAGATGTGCTGGTGCGCGCTGAGCTTCTGTGCGTCTGTGCTACAGTGTTGCTCTTCTGCGCGTCTGTGCTGTAGCAGGCTCGCGGGCTGACGGACTCAGTGGGCTAAGGGGAACAGGCGGCTATTGATGTGACTGATGGAAAGATTTGAGCGGTTATAGAAAGATTGAGTCAATTAATCTGATCCATCTTTTTTGGGTTTTGAATTTAGTTCATTCAAATCTTTTCATTATTCGCTTTTATCCTTTCGCAATCAGTTACGGCCAGGAATAGAATTAAGGTTTCGATCCTTCTCTATAAATACTCCCTTTGTGCCTTCATTGAGGACTTACGCTAAAATAAAGAGACGAGGAGAGATGTGTCACCGCTGCCATTGAAGTTTTTCGAGTTTGTGAAAGGAGGTGACAGCGAGCGTTCCAGAAGTTCTTTCGAACTTTCTAGTTCCTAATAGCAGATCGCAATAGGCCGAATCTTGCTTTGAACAACGATGATCTTTATCACCCCAGCAAAGTCGTTGCATCAACTCCGGTTGAGAACGATTATTCATCTTCGTTGCATCAACTCCGGTTGAGAACGATCAACAGAATTGCGGTGATCTATATTTCGCATGCTAAGTTGTTTTTATCCATCTCACTCTTTCTAAGAGATCAAAATTTCCATCAAACGATCTGTTTCAGGAATAACAATATTAATGTAGCAAAGTTGCCAACAAAAAATATGCTAAAATGATAGCAGTTAGAACTGCTGAAACTAACAATAGAGTTGCTGAGAACTATGAATGATTTTAGCAGTGAAAACTCATAAAAAATTTGCTAATAAGATTAGCCGAATAGCATGCTGGACTCAAAGCGAGATTCGACCGTCTCCGTTGGTCCATTCCCAGAAACCAGCAACTTTGAAGAAATTCTAGAATGCTCTTGTAAGTTACCACCCTTCCTTGGATAGAGCACTGATGTACGTGCTTTAACAAAGGCACTTGGAACAAAGCACTCGATTGCTTTATAGAGTTTTTCCTATTCTCTATAGTTCTACATGTGACTGACGTCCGCTTTATATAGAAGAGACCCACTTCTTGGTCGGTTACAACTGACCACATAAGTGGTCATAAAAGGTGTCGTAAAGATATAAGCATTTATGAAGGCGTGTCTTGAAAGCACGCGTTGTTACGTGAACGTGGGCATGAAAGTAGGTTACAGGAACAGAACAGTCTGTCGTGAGGCTACCCGCCAGCTCTGCATTGATATGCGTTCTGCGGAGCTCCTACGCTGCGGGCACGAAGCGCCAAAATGCACTAGATCTCCGCGAACGTGCGAAGTGTGCCATCAAAGTGTCATTTTTCGCCCTCCATCTATGTATGATCTATGCCCTTAGCTAAGAAGAGATTTCTCCAAAAAAATATGTGACAAAACAAATAATTATTGTGAGATTTGAAGCTTGCCCACTAATAAAAATCGCCAACCATACCAACCATTAAGCTAACACATCTCATGTATACAAAATAATAAATGAATACTCGAATATTAAAATACACACACATGGGATTAGCTAGTTGCAAATTAGCTCAGAAAAGAAAAAATATATCTTTTTTTAGATTTCACAACAGCTTAAAATGATTGCATAGAGAGCATCAAAGCTTCATGAAATTGCTATAAGAGCATAAAGTTTGTTGAAATTATGATAAGAGACCCTAAATGCCGCATTTTCTTTGTTTTGCAAAGAAAACACCCGCGTTTTCTATGCATGGATATTTATTAACAAACATTAATCCTTCCCATTCAGTTAATATACAGTATTTAATTAAGAATGTGTAGAGAAAGTCATTCGGGATGATGTTTAATTTACATAATTGTTAAAAAAAACCCTTATGAATGGTGTATTTTTGACATTTTTTTAATATGCTCGATGATCCAATGGCTATATGTTTTTACAATATAGTATGCATGTGTGTGTGTGTAACAATAGAATATATATGATTTTTTTGTTTACTATTGAAGTAATAACATCATCGGTACGTGGATGTTGTGAGTTTGAATCTTTCCATACACAATGCTAAAAAGTTTAAAAAACTGCATATAGAAAGATTCGAACCCACAACCTCCATATTCTAATTTTACAAAATCAAAAAATAACCAAAATTCTCCATATAACATGGTTTTACAAACACACACACACACACACACACACACACACACACACATATATATATATATATATATATAGTCTTATATATATATTTTATATATATATATATATATATATATATATATATATATATATAGTCTTATATATATATTTTATATATATATATATATATATATATATATATATATATATATATATATATATATATATATATATAGTCTTTTATATATATATATATATATATATATATATATATATATATATATATATATATATATATATATATATATATATATAGTCTTATATATATATATATATATATATATATATATATATATATATATATATATATATAAATATATATATATAAGACTACTCATTCCATTCTCGTCTAGGTGGCGAACAACGGTGAAAAAACGTAATCCTTCGGAAGGAACTTTTTTGTGCACAATACGTCCTTCCAAAATGTGTATATCTTAATTTATTGTAATTTTTTTAACAACTAAATTATTTATTACGCTGTTTCGATGGACATTTTGAATCTAAAAAAATATAATTTATCCAAAAATTATCCTCTTAGAGCAATATCAAAACACTTTGATGTTCTTTATGCAAAATTTTGGCTTCAAAATAATAATCAAATTAATAATGTCATATTATTACTTCTCCCGAAGGTCCAGAAGACCAAGTCAGATATTGGATATGATTATATTTTGTTAGTTTGAATTTTGATCTTGTTGTTACATCTTGATAGTTTAGTTTGTTATTTTGGTTAAGATTTTGATTTTGTACTTATCCTTTAGTTTCAAATCATGTAACATTTATCTATATATTTGTTGGATTTTTCATCAAAACTTCGGATTAAAATCTGCAACAAAATGAAATAAATTAAAAGTTACCGGCCTCCGGGGAAGTCGCGCACATAGCACTTCCCTAAGAGTTAGTTCGGGTCTATGTGCAGACTGAATCCGAACGCCCCTAGTGGTAAAATCTCTGCTACACCGGAATCTCGTTACCGCACACGACGTCGAGAGAATGACCCCGACTAAGCTCCGCCCAGAGCAACAACAAAAAATAGCAACGATCTTGAGAAGATGAGAATTTCATAGAGAAAATATTTTATGTGTAATGGATGAAGGAATGGGACATAATATATATAGGCATTTTCCAACGTAGGAAAATAATGGCAGATTAATGAGCCAATTAAAACGAACGTTACAAAACGTTTTTCAGCACATAGTTCATTGAACCTGGACGGAATTTGAATAGTGAACGTTACGCAATTTAAAAAGTTTGTAACGGTCAGAAGTTTTAGAAAGGAGCAAAAAATCTTGTAGGGTCTCGGCCCGAACTCGAAGAGGAAATCGAATCGGCGTTCGGCACCCGCAGATATGGGCACGTACCCGCATCCGTTACGTACGCCGAACCAAACCGAACCGAGCCGGGCCGAGCGACGACGGCGGCGTACGCGTGTGGCCCATGGAGCTCCCACACATAACTTTTAATGAAGCAAAAGAGGGAGTGGTAATATATACACACATCTCTCCTCTTGCCAAACCGATGTGGGACTAAAGGTTTGATGGAGACTTGAGCTTTTGCTCATAAAGAGCAACAGCAGCTAACAATCCCCCCAAAAGGTCAAGTTTCAAGGTAATAAAGAAGGAGAATAAGATAAGAGTAAGAGAATTTCTGGGCAGTTGTATACTATGCATAAATGAGATGGACTACAGCCTTGAATCTCACGTAGTGACTATTGTCTTTGTCTGAAGAAGAGCTTGATGGACTACGCCTTGAATCAGTCTTCTTGAACCAGACTCAGAAAATAGCACATATTGTACGCTAGAGGTACTTAGGTCTATCGGATGGCGCGTTCGGTTGGTCATGCGCACTTTTACACATTCATAAGAGTTTTCTAGGATCGCCTTGTCCTATAGTCACAGCCCTCACGACCTCTCATATAGGTAAGTCCTTAAGTATTGGTGATAGTAATCAACCCTGCATATCATGCTTGGACTTATTAAGAGTTTAAACTCACCCTATCCATATCACAAAAGGAACACTGTCACCATAGGGATGGGGTATAAATGTACACATGTACAGCCTCCTGAGCTTTTATTTTAAAGAGAATTTAATCTCAGGTCAGTGTTCCATAATAGTCACCTAGTCCAGCTTGTTCCTACCCATTGAACCGGCTTCTAGGGATCTCCAGTCAGACTCGGTTGGGTTGCCACTGCTGGTGACTATACTATGGGCTTAACCCCATCCCCCTCGATGATTCTACGATCAATGTCCTAGACAGACCCTTCGTCAAGTGGTCTGCAAGGTTCTTTTCTGACTTTATATAGTCAAGAACCACATATTTGCCCAATAGGCTCTTTATTGACTTGAAGCGCACCTGCAGGTGCCTCTTTATCTTAGCATTCACAGAATCATGCTTTAGTAGTTCTATAATAGATTTATTATCACAGTTTATAGAAATTGCAGGAAAAGGATGAACAGAAACATGTATATGCATAATAAGATTTCTAAGCCATTCGGCTTCTGAACAGGTAGTGTCTAAAGCTATCATCTCAGAGTCCATAGTACTTCTGGCAATGATAGTCTGTTTACATGATCCCCAGGAGATCGCAGCTCCTACTAGGGTAAAAATATATCCAGTAGTGGATTTCACATCATGTGAATCAGTTACCCAATTTGCATCGGAGTAACCTTCTATGATATCAGGGTATCTAGTATAATAAAGTTTATAATCTAGAGTTCCCTTAAGATATCTAAATACTCTGTCCAAAGCAGTCTAGTGTGATTGGTTTGGGTTACTAGTATATCTGCTTAGTCTCCCAATAGCAAATGTAATATCAGGTCTGGTCCTATTTGTTATGCATATAAGGGTCCCAATTATTTGTAAATATCTATGTTGTTCTATGTGTGTTTCTTCATTCTTTTTTAGAACAATGTTACTGTCAAAAGGAGTAAGGGCAAGTTTTTTGTCAAAATACTTAAACTTTCTTAGCATTTTCTTAATTGAATATGCTAAGGATAGAGTATATCCCTCATTGCATTTGGACACTTGCATTCCTAGGATCGGGTTTGCCTCACCTAGGTCTTTCATATCAAACTTGTTAGATAAATAATTCTTAGTGTTATTTATTAGTTCCAGTGAAGATCATAGAATAAGGATGTCATCAACATACAAGCATAGAATGACACAACTTCCATTTGTATTTTTAGAATACAAACATTTATCATATTCATTTGGCACGAAACCAAATTCTAAAATGACTTTGTCACATTTGTTGTACCGTTGCTTGGGAGCTTGCTTTAGGCCATAAAGAGAATTTACTAATCTACAAACCTTGTTTTCTTGACCTTTAGCAATGAAACCTTCAGGTTGCTCCATATAGATCTTTTCTTCTAAATCTCCATTTAGAAATACTGTCTTTACATCCATTTGATTGATCAGCTAGTCATAGATGGAAGCCAAGGCTACAAGGGTTCTAATAGAAGAAATCCTAGCAATAGGAGAGTAGGTATCAAAATAATCTAATTCTTTTTTCTGGGTAAAATCTTTGGCTACTAGCCTAGCCTTGTATTTTTCTATGGTACCATCGACTCTAAGTTTCTTTTTAAAGATCCACTTACAACCTATGGGTTTGCTGCCTAAAGGAAGGTCTGCTAAAAACCAAGTATTGTTCTCCATAATGGAGTTGTACTCATTATTAATAGCTTCTTTCCAAAAAGGGGCATCAGGAGAGGATATGACTTCTTCGTAAGTTGAGGGATCACCCTCTATCAAAAATGTGAAGAATCCTTCTCCTAAATTATTTTCAATCCTTTCTTTTTTTACTCCTTCTAGGTTCTATGACTTGTTCAGGTTGAGAACTAGGTACTGGATCATAAGAACTAGTAGATGGAGTAAGAGAAGGGTTAGAGGAAGATGAAGGGGTTCTATCCTTGAAGGAAAAAATGTTCTCAAAGTAAACTGCATCTCTAGCTTCAATAATTGTGTTATTAGATATTTTATTTACTTCAGAATAGGTTACAAAAAATCTATTGGCTTGCTATCTAGGGCATATCCTATGAACACAACATCTACAGTCTTAGGTCCTATCTTCCTCTTTTTTGGTTCAGGAATTCCTACCTTAGCTAGACATCTCCAAACTTTGAGGTAATTAATCCTATGGGTTCGACCTTTCTATAACTCATATGGGATTTTATCATTAGTCTTATTGGGTATCCTATTAAGGATATAACAGGCTGACAATAAGGCTTCTTCCCAAAGATTATTAGGGGCACCTGAGCTGAGAAGCATGGCATTAACCATGTCTAACATAGTGCGATTCTTTCTTTCAGCAACTCCGTTGGACTATGGTGAATAAGGAGCGGTAACCTCATGAATAATTCTATGCTCTTCACAGAAGTTAGTTATGTCATTTGAGGTATACTCTCCACCACGATCTGATCTAAGGATCTTAAACTTTTTATCTAACTGGTTCTCAACTTCAGATTTATAGACCTTGAATCTGTCTAGAACTTCATCTTTGGTCTTAAGGAGATAGGTATAACAATACTTTGAATGATCATCAATAAAAGTGACAAAGTATTTTCTACCTCCTCGGGTTAAAACTCTATTGGAATCACAAACATCACTATGGATAAGTTCTAGGAGTTCAGAATCTCTATGGACATATTTGAAAGGTAATCTGGTATGTTTGGCTTGAACACAAATCTCACATTTGTGTTCATCATCTATAGGAGTTTTAGGGATAAGATCTAAGTTCATCATTCTTTTAATGGATTCTAAATTCACATGACCTAGTCTACCATGCCAAACATTTGAGGATTCAACATTTGCAATAAAAGAAGGAATTGAACTTTTATTCATAGTACTTAAAATAAAAAGTCCATCTTTCACAAATTCGTTTCCCACAAACAGATCATTCTTAGAGAAAACTATTTTATTTGCCTCCATTATAATTTTGTATCCTGAGGCTACAATGAGGGATCCACTAACAAGGTTTCTTCTAACAGACGGCACATGAAGCACATCATGGAGAGGTAGAATTTTTCCTGATGTTATCTTCAGATCTATTCTTCCTCTTTCCATAATTCGTGTCGTTGAGCCATCTCCTAGAGTCACGCCTCCTCCACCTGATTCCTGATAGGTTGAAAAACATGAGCGATCAAATAAAACGTGAATATTAGCTCTAGAATCCAACCACCAATCATCAGAATGGAAAGAAAGGTTTACTACAGGTTGAAAGCTTACAGACCTGAAGGAGCTGGAAGACCCATTCAGAATCATGTTAGCCTCTGGCTTGCCTTTTTCCTTTGTAGGTGGTATGGATAGGTTCTTTCTTCCTTTGGAAGCAGTTGATGGCTGTATGGTTGGTTCTACCACACACAAAACAAAGTCTTCTTTGATCCTGAGTCTGACCAAAGTTCCTAGGTTTCTGAGGTTGATGGTGTTGAGGGTTTTGATGATTAAGATTTTGGAAATGAGGGTTGTGGTGATTTGGTTGAAAACTCTGATTCTTTTTGAAGGAGTTTTTCTTGGGTTTGAGATGGTGGTTGACCTTGGATTTGCTATGGCTTTCTACTAGGTTTACCCTAGCTATGGCATTAGACCTAGCTTTGGCCTTTGCCCTATATTCTTCTTCTGTTCTAAGTTTCTTTAGAGCTTGAGGGTATGTAATGGTTCCTTGTAGGAAGAGGAGATCCTTTGCCACATTAGACCAAGAAGGAGGAAGTTTGTCTATTAAGCATCCTATTTTATGCTCAGTAGAAAAGAAAGTTCCTTTGGCTTGAACCTGTCTAAGGTGTTCTTGGAATTCATGGATTTGGTCATTGATAGGTTTGTTATCTACCATGACATATCGGTTGAATGTGGAGGAATTGAATCTATCAATTCCAGCATCATTACAACCATATTCATCTTCCAAAGCATCCCAGAGTTCTTTAGCACTTTTATACTCAAAAAATATATCGTAGAGTGACTCAGACATAGCGCTTAAGATTCTGTGGAAGCAGTGGTAGTCAATTTCCTTAGGGGTCTTAGGTTTGGAGGAGGAGGATGACTTGGATACCCCTACGTCAGACTCAGTCTTATCAGAATCATTTGAGATGGGTGTGGACCCATCAATGGCTGAAATTAGGTCTAAAGTGGTAAGCTAAAATTTCATCTGGCCCTGCCACATCTTGAAGTAGGTGCCATTGAATTTTGCAGACTTTGCAGAAAAGGTCTATTCCTTGGCAGACATGTTTTCAAAAAAGTCTGTAAAAATTTAAATTTACTTAATAAGATGGCTTAAGCTAAAAATTTAACAATTTAAATGATTTTAGTAATAGACCTTTAAAATTTTTGTTTTTCAAGTTTTGATAAGGTTGGGTTAGCTGTAGGGGCCGGATCCCAGCAAGCGGTGCTTCACTAGGAAAACTTAAGTACCGGTCGCTTAGACGAATTTTTGCCTTGTTGACAGAAGGGCCCTTTTGGCTTGTTCCTAACCAAATATCAACTTTAGAACTTTAAAGTTAACAGAATTTTACTAAATCAATTAACTCTTTAATTTAGCCTAAATTAAAATATTGAGTAAAAGAGGTTACTCTACTAGTATTGACAAAATGTGCTAGTACGATATTCTTATGAAGATTGTTAATTTAGTACTAGAGATTTACCACATACAAATATTTCTATATTAAGAAATCAGCAACTAGAAATGTTATATATCACTAGTAACAACTCTTAATAGAGTAGTAAAAGTTTTTAATTTAGCAAATCAAATTTGTTAACACTTAACAGATTTAGCAAATTTAGCACTACAGATTTTGCAAATCAATTTTTCCACTTAACCACTATTCTGTGAATAACCACTATTCTGTGAACAAATTTTCAAATCAAATTTAGCAGTACAAGATAGTAAAGATTTCTAATTTAGCAAATCAAATTTACTACTATAAAATTCTTAACAGTAGCATAAACGTTGTAGCAAAGACTAGTATGAAATATATATATGGAGAATTGATATCCTAATAGAAAATTTAATCAGCCAATTTAATCAACTATGATATTTAATCAGCTTGCTCGACTAGTGCTACAATAAGAGATGTTTGCTAGTTAGCAAAGACGAGTATGGTCGATGAACAGCAGTAAGCTAATATGTTTTAATAATTTGTTAACAAAGACTTGGAAATAGTTGTAACAGTGAATTAATCAAAGCTAACTCTTAGATTGTTGGATTTTTCTTCAAAACTTCGAATTAAAATCTGCAACAAAATGAAATAAATTAAAAGTTACCGGCCTCCAGGGAAGTCGTGCACGTAGCACTGTCCTACGAGTTAGTTCGGGTCTATGTGCAGACTGAATCCGAACGCCCCTAGTGGTAAAATCTTCGCTCCACCAGAATCTCGTTACCGCACACGATGTTGAGAGAATGACCCCGACTTAGCTCCCCCCAGAGTAACAACAAAGAATATCAGCGATCTTGAGAAGACGAGAATTTCAGAGAGGAAATATTTTCTATGTAATGGATGAAGGAATAGGACAGGATATATATAGGCATTTTCCAACGTAGGAGAATAATGGCAGATTAATTAGCCAATTAAAACGAACATTACAAAACGTTTTTCAGCATATGGTTCATTGAACCTGGACGGAATTTGAATAGAACGTTATAGAATTTAAAAAATTTGTAATGGTCAGGAGTTTTAGAAAGGAGCAAAAAATCTTTTAGGTCTCGGCGCGAACTCGAAGAGGAAATCGAAACGGCATTCGGCGCCTGCAGATGTGGGTACGTACCCGCACCCGTTACGTATGCCGAACCGAACCGAACCGAGCCGAGCCGGGCCGGGCAGCAGCGCGCGTGTGGCCCATGGAGCTCCCACGTACAACTTTTAATGAAGCAAAAGAGGGAGTGGTAAAATATACACACATCCCTCCTCTTGCCAAACCGATGTGGGACTAAAGGTTTGATGGAGACTTGAGCTTTTGCTCATAAAGAGCAGCAAAAGCTAACAATATTTCAATACAATTATATTCTCTCACGCTGAAAGTAATAAACAAAATATCAATATTCTCAAGTTTAAATATTAATATGGTATCAGAGCAAGATTCATCCTTGGTCGCTCCTCCACGTTATGCTCCAGTGTTCACAAAGGTGGATCCTTATCTCATCCACCCTTCTGACAGTTCCAGCAACAATCTTTTACTCTCCTCTTCTTGAAGGGGACAACTACGCATCTTGGGAACGCGACATTTTAAAGGCCCTCAATGCAAAAGGAAAGCTAGCTTTCATTGATGGCTTTTTACCACCACCAACAAATGATGGAGAATCCATTCCAAGGGTAAACCTCGCAGCACTGATCTCTCCCTTTCTCCTTGCTATATAGTGTAGGACCGATTGTAGGAACGAGTTGTAAAGCGTAATACTCTAGGGGAGGTGAATAGAGTAGGCAGCGGAAATTAACTATTTAAAAAATGTTAGTAACAAGATCACAGATAATATATATATCACAGATATGTAAATGAAAAGTAGAGAGTAGAGAGCAAACGCAAACACAAGGATGTATACTGGTTTTCCTTTTTTGAGGACTAGTCCAGTCGAAAGAACTCAAGCTTCCAGTTGAATCCACTATAAAAAATCACCCCAAGTTTTCATCCGAAGTTCTTGCAACTTCTACAACGCAAGCTTTGATCCGAAGTACTCGACCAACTTCAATTGTGAAGAGTCTTTCTTCAATCAAGCCTCTGATTACAATCACTCTGAAACTTCTAGACCGTACCGCACTGGCAAATCGACTAGAGGATTGTAACTGGCTTGGGATTTGAAAATGAAAGCTTTGGAATACTTTGGAAGAAGTAGTAGGCTTATAGAGAAGAGATATGAAAGTGTATGAGTGAATTAAAATGATCGAAATCCTTCTCTATTTATAGTTTTTCCAAAGGCAGAATTCTGACAGAATTCGGACAGAACTCTATGAGAAAATCTCGTTGGGATCCGTAACTGCAGGAGGACCAAGTTCAAAAAGCAACGTTCACTAACCGAACTCTGGCCGAACTCTGGCCGAATTCGGGCCGAGTTCTGCTAGGATTCTGTTAGGATTTTTGCAAATTAGTTTTTGGGCTTTTTGAAAAGTCAAACAGTTAGGAAGTAGTTTGGGGTTTTGTAAGTAAGCTTGTTTTCAAAATGAAAGGGTATTTTGAAAACGTTTCTTGGATAGCCTATTTGCCAGTATGATGCAGTGTACATCGTATTCCTAGACTCAATAAATATGAAAAATACATTGATGAAATAGGAAAACCAAGAGCCCTTTGATGACGCCTTTCTTCAAATATTTGAGCAGACTTGAAGATGCCTTTTTTACTTGACGGCGGTCGTCCAAAGATAAACAGATCTGGAAATCTGAATACCTTTCGGGGGCTTCGCCCCCGAACCCATGACGGGGGACGCTGCCCCCTCGACCCCTGTCCGCTGACCGGGCAGCGGAACCCCCGATACGAGGCCCCGGATAAGTCGTTAGGCTGTTCAGAGAAAGCTTCTTGTATAACGCCGTCTTTGGCCCATCAATAATACTCCATTGCATATGTCCTGGTTTGACAAAGCTTGATCATGCTTACTGCATGTCTAAGAACATGTTAGACGAACAAAGCAATATGATACAAGCATAACAATATGATATAGAGAATATTTAGGACAATGCTAACATTAGGACAATACTAAGTTTAAGTAGTAACATGATAGTGATTACATGAATATTAGTGACGTTATTATGTTAAACTTAATTGATTAGCCATATTCAAAAACATGATATAATCATTGGACTAACAATCTTCCCCTTTTTTATTATGGCAAATTCTTTAAGTTTAATATATACACAATAGATGCATGTATCACTAATAAACACATAATACCAGAATATTATGTGCTGACTCAAACTTATTTCTCCCCCTTTGACATGATCAAAAATAAGCTCCCCCGTAATTAGAGCTAAAATGAACTCAAGCATAAGTAAAGGAGGAAAGCAAAAATAATCATGATCAAGGATTAGGAGAACAGTGTAACGACAAGTTTAGAAAATTGCATAACTATAGTAGAAAAACTTGTCAAAAATAGTATAGTTGGTTAAAAAAATAATCAATAAATAGTTTACCAACTAGAAGTCCAAAAAATGACATTCAAAACACATTTTGTTCATCATATTGGGTTGTAAAAAAGACCAAAAAAAATATCAATATAGTTGGAATCAATCATTGGTCATAAATAAATTATGAGGAATAGAAATTCGCAGATCTAGTATATAAAAAAAATTAAAAATATAATGAGACTTTTAACAATGATAAAAAAATATGATTCATAATTTGCCCATACAAATTAGTGAATCAATTCCATAAAGAGTATAATCATCGAAAAAAATCAAAATACGTATACTAGAATCTATGCAAAATCTATACCAAAGTTCAGGCATTTGAATTCAATTACCTTAGCATGATATATGAATATCAATTAGATAAACATGAAGGTAATGAAGACAAAATACTTGAGAAGGAGAAATTCAGTCGACTTGAATGCTCTCCCGCAAAGTATGATCAGTCTAAATATAGATAATCATGAACTTTGAGATAAAATCTCAATAAGAAATGCCAAAAGTAATTTTAAACTCAATCAAATAAGGATAATTAAATATATATTTGGCAAGATAACTTTTAGAAATTCGAATGAGAGAATTAAAAATAAATAATAATAATCATATATTCTCTCATAAACTCAATACAAATCCAAATATCATGAACAACTTAACAAGATATTAGGTAAAAGAATATATGTCCATGATGAACTAGGTATACCACATATTAAGGGCATAAAATAATTGAAATAATTAATTTGCTCTCCCTTAAAATATGCGTATATAGTTCAAAAAATAATTTATATGCATAAAATAGATAAAATAAATAATCACAAGATCTAAAGGATATCCAAGATATGCATCTTTCTTCCCTTTGATCAAATGCATTTAAAATCCAAACTTAAAACAAATATCATCTTTAGACAAGAAAAATAAATATCCAATAAATAAATGCTTAAAGATGAACAAACAAAATATATCTCCAATATATATAAAATAAATATTTCAAGATATTAAAAGATTTTGAAAACTGTCTTTAATAATAAAATTTGAGTACCGGACAGATTCAATAAATTAAAAAGAAATCGAAAAGACTTTTCAAAAATATAAAATTTATTACGAAAAATCATCTTAATAAATGTTCGAATGCGTCCATTTAGTCCTCAGACTAAGAGCTGACGATTCGAATCACGGAAACAATTTCAATAAAAGAATCTATAAATCATAAATAAATCCATTTGAACAAATAAACGTAACTAGATAAATGTCCAAAGAAAAGTGTATTCTAGATATATGGCATGTCAAGGGAATAATTGACTTGAAACAATTAACTGCTCCAACTTTGCATGGCTATATCCAAAAATAATAATATTGACAAAAATTTTAAAATAAAATTCAGAGACATATTTCCAGAAATAGAAAACTAATTCAAAAAATTAGGTCTTCTTATCAAAGTTCATTTTTTCCCTTTTAAAGCCTTAGCATGGTGTCCACCTAACAACCGTGAGGTTAAAGAAAAGAAATGCTTTGAGAGAGAGATTCAATTTGCTTGACTTCTCCCCGCAAAGAATTACTGCTATAGGCAGTTAGTAACTTGAATAAGAAGATAATAATATAAAGCTCAAAATTATTAATATTACGAATATTACACAAGCTAAAGATGAAATCACAATACCATAATATTCAATGAGTAGTCACAAATACAAAAAATAATCATCTTTAGACAAAAGAAGAAATATCCATTAAATGAACATTTAAAAATAAAACAATCAAAAGATATTTCAAATTAGCATGATGAATAATCGTATAAGTCAAAAAATGACATAAATTGATCTATGCTATAGAATCTCACAATCGACAAGATAGATCAACATATGCTACCTTTTGTGAAAATATAAAGAGAGAATATTATCCATCAAATCTAAAATTCAAAATCTATCAGATAACAATTGCAACTAGATCAAAATAAATCTTTAGTTTATAAAGCGTTGATCAATCTTGGGTTAGCTGTAGGGGTACTGTCCCAGCTAACGGAGGTTCACCGGGAAACACTTAAGTACCGCTTTGCTTCGACCGTAGTCGTGGTGACAGACAGACCCTTTGTAGGATTGTACCCAAAACAAATCTCTTCTTTAATAACCGAGGATTTAAGAAGAATTAGTGCAATATAAAAAAAAATTATATTCTATGGACTTAAAAATCTTAGAACAATATAGCATACTGTATAAGATGTATTAATTACATTTATCCATATGTGCTAAAAAATTATTAGGTAACAATAAAATATAAAATATTTGTAAATCAAGATGTTGGACCTAGATACGTTGATGTATTCTGGAACCTAGGGGACTGGGTTCAGTACCTTGGATCCAGAACAAGATAATAGTTGCAAGTAGACCTTAATAAATCTTAAGTCTATAAAGTATTGATCACTTCGGGTTAGCTGTAGGGGTCGGTTCCCAGCTAGCGGTAGTCCGAAGACTAGTACACCGTGTCGCTTCAGGCTATTTATACCTGTATGACAGAAGGACCCTTTCGGCTTGTTCCCAAAATGATTTCTACTCTTAAGAACTTAGATTCAAAGGAATATATGCAGTATCATCGAGCAACATCGAAATCCAGAATCCCTAAAAGTAAATACCCAAGGAATGGTTTATCAAGATCAAGATATTAAAAAAATATTTCAATAAGAGTCATGTACCTAAAATGTCAACCAAAAAGCCAAGAAAAACATACATCATTAAAAGAGGCTTTGAGGAAGAATCTAATAAAGATAAGAACATAAATTGTTCAAAGAAATCAATAGCTGAAGTATGAGATAAGTACAAGTTTGAAACTACTTTTCAAAATAATATAATATAGAACTTGAACTTAACTCATATATCCCCATAAAGATATTTATACAAAAATATAAGAAACATATCAGCAATATATAAATGAAAATGAATTATTCATGTATCCTTAATAAGCATAAGAAAAAAAACATGCATAAATAAACTTCAGACAAAGATGTAATTTATTCATAAGAAGTTAATCAAAATAAAATATGAGAATCAATAGTGAAGTATATTACGCAAGCACAAGGTTAACATAAAAAATATATGTATATACTTTTCAAATAAACAAGAGACTTGTGCTAAACATACATACTCTCAAAATACCAATCAAAGTAAATATGACATGTTAAGGATAAATCGGTAAGAAGTGACCATTAAAAAAATATTAAAGACGAAGAGTCAAAACATATTTACCAAAATAAAATTAAGCTCCTATGCATGCTTCAAGAATAAAGATTAAGATTAAATAGCATACATAGACAAATGTGTCACACTAATAGAAAATAAATACTATATAGTGTGAACTAATCATTTAAGCTAAACAGCTAGTCAAGCTAGGATTATATCTCACATTGATTCAAACAATAAACAATTAAAATATATCAATGAGATCTAATAGCAAGAAATCAATAAGAACATGCTAAATATTAAAAACTATTTAGAAAGCATGTTACCGAAGTGGTTCTAGTGACCACACTTATGTTGGTACAATTGCTTGGAAGATGACCTTTGTTGCTTTGCAATCACCAACATGTTCCATGGTTCTATTTGACATGAGAAGCTTCACCTACAATATTAGGTGAAGACTTTGGTATCCAATACTTGGATCCACATTTGTTAGCTTTGGGAACCCATTTGCACAAGTTCATATCAACAAGTTTTCTAATCTGACAACAATTAGAAACGTGCCCGTTCATACCGCAATAATGACAAAAATAATTAACATTAGTGCTATATACAGTAGTATGAGAACGTGCACTCGTGTGGTATGATCTTCGTGGATACTTGTAATAGAAAGCATGGTTGTGTGAAGCTTTAGCTTTGCTTGCTTCCTTTGTAAAAGATCTGACGTGTGTGACTTTGTGATGTGATACGTGTCTTGTGTTAGACTGAGTCGTAGGTTGTACTACCTGCTGTCCCAGTCTAATCTCTAACTTTTTAGAGTTAGCACAGATCTCATCATACTTAGCAGAAAGAGCATCAATTCTACATGAAGCAATAGAATACTTCTTCTTTTCTGATTCTAATTCCTCCTTAAGTTTAGCATTTTCTTGAGTGTTGTTCTCAATGCAATCAAGTGCCTCATGCAATCTAAACTTCAGTATGGAAATCTCAGTAGAATTATCAGAAGTAGATGTATTTCTTGCATCATTCAATAAGCAAGTAAGCTTCTCATTCTCACGCTTATAGGATAGAATATCCTTTTTAGCTTGCTTATACTTATCTAACACTTTCTTGTGTTCTTCTAATAGATTACTGAAAGCATCAGATAAGTCATCATAAGAAAATTCATTCTCTTCAAGAAGGGAATTATTCTGTACCTTGTTAGATAATGCCATTGAGCATAAATTTGCAGCTTTATGAGGTCTCTCTTCTTCTTCTTCAGAATCTCTTGCTTCGTTTTTACACCATATGCTCGTGCTAGTGTACTTGTGAGATGAAAATCTTTGTTCGTAGTGACTCTCCTTTCTAGCAGTAGTACAATCTTCTTGGATGTGGTCTATCTTCTTGTAGTTGTCACATACAAGCTCTTCTTCGTATAGGGAATTGTGTTGTACCTTAAACCCCAATTTTGTCATGTACATATTTGCATCATTATGAAGACTATCCTTCTTTCTGGAGTTGCTAGCTTTGCTTTCATACCTGCACTCATAAGTAGCTTCAAGAACTTTCCAAATTTTATAAGATGTTGTGCAAGTAGTAATAAGATTGAATACATTTGTGTCTACAGCACAATAAAATATATGCATAACTTTTGCATCAAGGCTAGCTAACTTCTTCTCTTCCTCCGTGTAACTATAATAAGACTTATTGATTATAGAGGATTTGAGAATAGAAGTGATAGTAGGCTTTTTGTAGCCATTGACAACAATTGACCATAAGTCAAAATTTAGAGACTTCAAGTAGAAGCTCATTCGTGTCTTCCAATAACTATAGTTTGTTCCATCAAATAGTGGGAGTCTATTTGAGGATTGCTCTTCAGTTGTGAAGTACATACTTGCCATATGTGATACTGTGATCTATGTAACAGCTGTAATAAATAAGAATATAATAGCAATGTTACCTCGCTTTACCTGTATAACTTGCGATGATACCAATTGTAGGAGCAATTGGTATGAGCAGCAATATCTATATACCAAGCACCCGCTCTGATACCAATTGTAGGACCAATTGGGATCAGAATATATTACCTCTAGTTGCAGCACTGGCTCTGATACCAATTATAGGACCTATTGTAGGAACGAGTTGTAAAGCGTAATACTCTAAAGGGGGGTGAATAGAGTAGGCAGCAGAAATTAACTATTTAAAAAATGTTAGTAACAAGATCACAGATAATATATATATCACAGATATGTAAATAAAAATTAGAGAGTAGAGAGCAAACGCAAACACAAGGATGTATACTGGTTTCCCTCTTGTGAGGACTAGTCCAGTCGGAAGAACTCTAGCTTCCAGTTGAATCCACTATGGAAAATCACCACAAGTTTTCATCCGAAGTTCTTGCAACTTCTACAACGCGAGCTTTGATCCGAAGTACTTGACCAACTTCAATTGTGAAGAGTCTTTCTTCAATCAAGCCTCTGATTACAATCACTCTGAAACTTCTAGACCATACCGCATTGGCAAATCGACTAGAGGATTGTAACTGACTTAGGATTTGAAAATGAAAGCTTTGGAATACTTTGGAAGAATTAGTAGGCTTATAGAGAAGAGATATGAAAGTGTATGAGTGAATTGAAATGATCAAAATCCTTCTCTATTTATAGGTTTTCCAAAGGCAGAATTCTGACAGAATTCGGGCAGAATTCGGACAGAACTCTATGAGAAAATCTCGTTGGGATCCGTAACTGCAGGAAGACCAAGTTCAAAAGCAACGTTCACTAAACGAACTCTGGCCGAATTCGGGCCGAGTTCTGCTAGGGTTCTGTTAGGGTTTTTGCAAATTAGTTTTTGGGCTTTTTGAAAAGTCAAACAGTTAGAAAGTAGTTTGGGCTTTTGTAAGTGGGCTTATTTTCAAAATGAAAGGGTATTTTGAAAACATTTCTTGGATTGCATATTTGCCAGTATAATGCAGTGTACATCGTATTCCTAGACTCAATAAATATGAAAAATACATTGATGAAATAGGAAAACTAAGAGCCCTTTGATGACGCCTTTCTTCAAATATTTGAGCAGACTTGAAGACGCCTTTTTCACTTGACGGCGGTCGTCCAAAGATAAACAGATCTGGAAATCTGAATACCTTTAGGGGGCTTCGTCCCCGAACCCATGACGGGGGGCGCTGTCCCCTCGACCCTTGTCCGCTGACCGGGCAGCGGAACCCCCGATGCGAGGCCCCGGATAGGTCGCTAGGCTGTTTAGAGAAAGCTTCTTGTATAACGTCGTCTTTGGCCCATCAATAATACTCCATTGCATATGTCCTGGTTTGACAAAGCTTGATCATGCTTACTGCATGTCTAAGAACATGTTAGACGAACAAAGCAATATGATACAAGCATAGCAATATAATATAAAGAACATTTAGGACAATGCTAACATTAGGACAATGCAAAGTTTAAGTAGCAACATGATAGTGATTACATGAATATTAGTGACGTTATTATATTAAACTTAATTGATTAGCCATATTCAAAAACATGATATAATCATTGGGCTAACATATAGATGGTGGTGCCACTCACCACGTTTGTTGCTCTTTATCTTCCTTTTCTTCATATCAATCCATTGACCGTCCAGTCAATATTCAACTCCCAGATGGCTCCACTGCTACTGTGATGCATATTGGTGATGTTACATTCTCACCGTCTCCCCTTTGATTAATGTATATCATATAATATGCTTTTATTTTAATTTAATTTCTATCACCTCTTTAACGTTACGTCCTGAATCAAAGTTTTCTATCAAAAATCTTAGTAATCTCCGATACTTCCTTGGTATTGAAGTATCTCGTTCCTCTCCAGAAATATTTCTATGTCAAAGGAAATACATTCTTGACATATTACATGACTCTGGATTTACTGATGCCAAAGCGTCTCTTTTTTCGAAGGAACAACACTTAAAGTTGCTTCCTTCTGATGGTGAGCCGCTACCTGACCCAAGTCAGTATCGTCGTATGATTGGTCGACTCCTATATCTCACAGTAACCAGACCAGATATAAGCTTCTCGATAAATTATCACAGCCAATTCATGCAACTTCCTCGTACATCTCATTTTGATGCAGCTTTTCGGGTTTTACGTTATTTACGAGGAACAATTAATCACGATATTTTTCTATCTTCTTCGAACAACTTATAGTTGCAAGGTTACACAGATTCTAATTGGGCAGGATGCCCCACAACCTGTCGATCCACTACTAATTATTTTACCATGCTTGGTGCAATTCCAATCTCATGGAAATCAAAGAAACAACCAACAGTTCCTCGATCCTCTACAGAAGCCGAATGTAGAGCTCCTGCTAATCTAACTGCTGAGCTCCAATGGCTTCATTATCTGTTTATTGATCTCGATCTTCCCCATCCTGATCCCATTCCAGTCTACTGCGACAATCCACATTGTCAGCAACCCAGTCTTCCATGAACGTACTAAGCATATTGAGTTAGATTACTGCTTCGTTCGTGAGAAAATTATTTTCGGACTCATCTCTCCAACTCATATTTTCTCCCAAAATCAGCTTGCTGACATTTTTACAAAGCCGGCCGTTGGGGGCCGAATAATTTTGTCGACTAGTTAGCAAGTTGGGTGTGCGCACGAAGGTTCTCCACTTGAGGGGGGTATTACGTTCTCCCAAAGGTCCAGAAGACCAAGTCAGATATTTGATATGATTATATTTGTTACAGGATTATATTTTGTTAGTTTGAATTTTGATCTTGTTGTTACATCTTAGTAGGTTTAGTTTATTCTTTTGGGTAAGATTTTGATTTTGTACTTACCCTTTAGTTTCAAATTATGTAACCTTTATCTATATATTTCGATACAATTACATTATCTCTCATGTTGAGAGTAAGAAACAAAATATCAATCTTCTCCATTTTAAATATTAACACATATGGACACGCGATACTATTTCTAGACAAGACTTAAATTTCTACTCATAAGTAGAAAATAATTATCATTTTGTTGAGGAACTTGTCACATTTTTCAAATAGTACACTCAGAGATCGACCATAGTTGAATAATAGCGAAGAACATAAACACACAAGTTTAAAGGACACTAATTTTAGAAAATTTTAAAACTATAACAACAATTTTAATATTTAAAAAAAAGATAATAGGGGAGGGCAAATTGAGTTAAGACACCTCAGCCCGCGGTCACAGCCGGCGGACACAGACCGCGGGCTGTTTACTTCCCTAAAAAAATTAGGGGAGGGGAAGGCTATGTCCTCTTTTTTAGTGCCCCGTACCTACATCGTGCCCCATTTTTCATCCATGGGATGCGCGATAAAGGAATACTGTCGCTATCGATTTGGTCGGACCCGATTGGTCGAGATCGATTGAATCGATTGAACGAGATGGATTGAATTAAGATCATTTCCTCGTTATGTAATGGCTTCTTTGGAATCAAGTCCCATATTCAACGGTTTGCACCTCGAGGATGGATTATGTGGCTGAGTCGGGAGAGAACTCTCGTTGCTCTGCTTTTCATGTTGTACTTGCTTTTTTGGCTTTGGCTTGGTTTTTTTAATATGTTTTCGTGAATGTTTTTGATGGTTTTCATGGATTACGTTCTTCGAATTTCGTATTTCCTATCGAACTCATTGAATAGTGCAGTGTTCTGACCAGTTGCTTGTGCGATTTCAGGTGATCGCGTAGGCAACGTCTAAGCGCAAACCAACCGGTCCCTCGTCTAAATCAACCCAAGGTGAGTGGCTGACCCTCCTTCCCCTCGACCCTCTGGTTAAAACTATCATAAATACAAAGGAAATATGCTTGTCTTTATAGTTTAGAATCAATAAATTGTGGGCACGTACACTTGCCATAGAACTGCTATAACATGAAACTAATGCATGCTTTCTTATGCCATAGTTATTATAGATTTGTGCAAAAATAAAGATAAATCGATTAACGAATGTTGAAACGATAAGGCGGCACACATTGAAAACTGGCTAGCTCTTAAAAGATTTCATAGACTATGCTTAAATAATTAATTTTAGTCTAGCACGGTCATGGACAACTTGTGCATAAGATTTTGCTTCCTCGAATGGCAATCCGGGGCCACGGGACCGACTCGACCTAGGAGGAATACAAGATTGCTGTGCTGGATGCTAGCACAGGTCATTTGAAACTTTCAACGGGGCTAGCTACCCGCGCTGAAAGGGTCACCGTCTCGACCAGCCTATACGTCCAGGATGTCTTAAATTGCCAGTGACCCTCACCTAAACACTATTTACAAGCTATTGATATAAATCTGACAAGAAAGGACATGGTAAGCTGTATATTGCACGACACACTCTGTCGTGGGTAAGTTCTAGCATAAATTACCTTGTTATTGTTTCGTCAAACTGTTTGCTTGAAACTGACTAGGAACGACTAGAAAGATCACTATAATATGTTGCATGTTTCACCTAAATTCTTGAACCAAATGAGAGTATGGAAATTAATTAGCCACGCACCAGTACACGTGAACGTATTGATCCTCGCTCTCCACAGGTGCTCCGACCCCAGATAGCGTACCACGGAACTAAAGGCGACACTGCAACCTTTTGAAACCTTGCTAGTGTGCGAAGGAAAATCTCTCACCTTTTGAAGACTCCGCAATTGTCCAAGCAGAGATGTCTCAACTCTCCCCTATTCAAGGTGTCTGCATATTTTGGTTGTATAAAGGGGTATGATGTATGGAACGACTATGTCATCGACGTTCATTTTGTAATGGAGTCAGTTTGTAAGTCCACGCGGCACCTTTGTATCGAGTCTGTAATATGATGTTCATTATCAATAAAGTAAAAGTTTCTTCTATACAATATATTCAATTTACTCTGCGTACTCTCTTTGTCGTTGTGTTTCGGATAATCTTATGAAAGTGCCTTGTGCGAATGCAACCTAGGCTCATAAGGCATCACTTCCGGGGGACGACAATCGATTCTGACAGAATCGGGACGTGACATCTCCTATGGACCCTACTATATATAATTTTATCGGTGGGTACACAAATTCCGAGCCTCTAATAAATGGATTTCCACCTATAACTGTCATGACATTGATCGTGCAACACAAAAATCATTAGAAACAATGTCGGTCCGAGTTTGAAAAAAAGTTGTTACCACGATTATTAGAATGGAAAATTAAAATGTTGACCAAGGACATATAGAATGCAAGATTAACATGTTAACCACTATATTATAATTATTTTATGTTAACCACTGCAGTATAATTATTTTATGTTAACCATCATACGCCGAACTCGAGTGGCTCTTGTGGTTATCAAGGAGAGGTATAAGATCTTGGCTGGGTTGCGGAATATCAGTGGATCGAGTCACGAGGGCGAGACATACAATGCAGCTGCATGCACAAAGTCTCGTGCGTATCGCCGGACTTCTAAAAAAAGAAAAACATTACACAATAATTATTATTTTTTATAACTAACAATTTATATATTAATTTTGGGACCCAGTAATATGGGATCCGGAGCGGATGCACTCATTGCACTTTCTCAGGCTCGGCCCTGACCAAATCAGTCCCTTCTTCTATAAAAATATGCATTTCACTCGCTTATAAAAAAATGTTATTTTGCTCCCAAAAAGGGTGATACTATCTTCCATTATGTGGCATATGACATGGCTGATGACATGAGAGTTGACTTGGCAAAATAACATGAAACATAAAATAAATATAAAAATTAATATTAACATCAAAATTAATATTAATATCAAATTAACATGAAAATTAATACTAACTTTAACATTAACATTCAAAATAATATTAATATTAAATTAAATTAGCATTAACATTAACGATAAAATTAATGTTAATATCAAATTAACATGAATATTAATATTAATATTAACATTAAAATTAATTAACATTAACATTAATTTTAACATTAACCTTAAAATTAATATTAATATTAACATTAAATTAAAATTAGCATTAGCATTAATATTAACAATAAAAAAAATTTGTTAATTTTTTGGGTTAAAACATGACGTGTCAGCTGCCAGGTCAGTTATCATGTCAGATGCCACATAATGGGAGATGATATTACCCAAAAATTTTGGAAGCCAAATAGCATAATTGTATAAAAAAAAATATCCAAAACTGATGGGACTCCCATTTATATAGAAGGGAAGGAGCTGATTTGGTATACAAAATATGAAACAACAGATCTACTCTCCCGAAGACGTCAAGGTAAGAGCGCATATGTTCTTACGAATACGATACTGCAATACCTCGAGGCAAAAAAAAGTTATTTAGTTATAGGGTCTCATATAACATTTGATAGTAGAGTTTAGGTCTTCATATTGTCCAATATTAGAGTTTAGGTCTCCATTTAGACTAATTATAATCAGTGAACAGTGTAAATAGAGACCTAAACTCTATTATTGGACAATATGAATACCTAAACTCTAATATCAAATATTATAGGAGATTTTATAACTAAATAACCCAAAAGAAGTTATCACATTGCTTTCTTGGCGAATGCACAAATAGAAATACAGGCGTATATCTAATGAGTGGAGTCCTTAGAATTAAAAGTAGGTGGGGGCTTAGAATAAAAAAGTTGTTTTTTTAAATGTATAAAGGGATTTCAATTCAATACCTATAAAACATATACTGAACTAATTAATTTACCAAAGAAAAATGCTGAGTCTACAACCAAATGTCTACAACCTCTCTTCCATGCCTTATAGGTCCCACCGGGTCCTACCTCCCTCTCACCACTCTATTACATGGGCTTCATCCAACCCAACCACTTCTCCCTCCTCCAATCGAAGTCCGACATGTGACGGCTGTAAAAAAATTGTATGCATTTGATTGTAGGCATAGCAAAACTCTTTACCAAACTAAACTAATCTTTACCTAAGAATCAAAGATCTAGTAGGGAAGCAATTATTCAGTGTGTACTTTTCTGCTCATCTACTTGATAGCATAGAACTGAGGTCATCTCCATGCCATCAAGTATATGACATGGAATGTGTACGATAAGTCCGGCTCACTGAATAATTTTTTTGAATAAGAAACTTGAGTGACCATCCATTCACGATCCCAACGTGGGGATAAATTTCTCATTCTGATTAGCAAATTGAGTTGCCTAATTTGAAAATAAATTGTAGAAAAATACCATACAGCTTTCCGTGAGATTGAACATCCTGTTAGGAATAATGCCAGTGCGGACAAGATCCATACGAAGAGTCCGAAGCGACATGACGACCGGCTAAAAATCGTGTGCGGGAAGACATACAATTTAACTGAACCCGCACGTGTTGGAAAAAAAAAACTTCGATCTTATCCAAATAAATTAGAGATATTTTGTAAGTTTGCTAAATTTTTTTTTTTTAAGTTTGCTACTATATTTCGTAAGTTTGCTACTATGTATATCATATTATATCCATAGATCTTAAATAGGAATATATTCGACATGAATATTATTTTTCATGTGTATCCGAACATACATACATGCAGTGAGCATCTGAACTTAGACCTAATGGACACACGTGATTTGCACGTCTCTGTGTTCAATTGTGAGTATGCCAAATCCAATGTGCAATGGATAATATATTACATTTAAAAGCATGCAAGTTGACAACTAGAAGAATAACAAAAAGAAAATAAATGAAAGGAGACCAGGACTAATTTGCTGTCTAGAATTGATGCACGAATGGACTAGCAACATTTATATATTAGAAATATAAACTCTTGTTTGTAGCAGGGGCGGAAACTGGATTAAAATTATGAAGGGACTATGCTACTACATATAGAAATCTAAGTTGTCATGTTAATTGGACTTCAATAGCAAAGAATATATTAAAATTCAAACAAGAATGAGCAAAAATATAAAGCCAATATTTTAAATTGTTACAAAAGAGAAAGCAAAACATTATACATAGAATATATGATTATGTGAGAGGTGAGATTTGAACTTGCAACCTCTAAATTAAAAAACCAAAATATTACCACTTGAGCTACCTTATTCTTTGTAAATGAGAGGGTCACACTAATATATATTGTAAACCTATAAAAAGTTCTATATAATAATCAACATTTAAATAAAAAAATTGGAAAGCGGGGGGGGGGGGGGGGGGGGGGGGGGCCTTGGATTCTATATAAAACTGCCCCTGGTTTGCAGGAAAGGACGATAGCTTTGAGTAAGATTCACTATGTCAAATAATATATTAATTAATTACATTTATATATATATATATATATATATATATATATATATATATATATATATATATATATATATATATATATATATATATATATATTTTTTTTTTTTTTTTTTTTTTTTTGGAAACAGGTAAATTTTTTCTGGAATCGCTCCCACTGGGATTCGAACTCCTGACCACTCGGGCCGCATGCATCTCTCTTAACCACTAGGCTAGAGGTCATTTGCATATATATATATATATATATATATATATATATATATATATATATATATATATATATATATATATATATATATATATATATAAGCCTCCTAGCTCATGTGGTTAGGAGAGGGCGCTCACTTGGGGGAGGTCCCAAGTTCCAGCCCCCTCCCGGGCACAGACAGCTGGGTAGTCGCGGGACGGCCACGGTCCGGTGCTGGGGCTCCAAAGAAATGAACATAAAAAATAAAAAGTAGAAAAAGAATATATATATATATATATATCCCCGGTCACCCCCCTCGGGCCCAGCGGTCCTCGTTTTTTCGAATTTCGGTTTTCGAAATTTCGATATGTTTTGAATTTTCGGTTTTCGAAATTTTGAAATATTTTAAAATTTTGTTGATTTTCGAAATTGTGGATATCCGAAATTGCGAAATTTCGAATTTCTACCTTTAGCATTTCTTACCTTGCTCAACAGGGCCCTTTTGTGTCTTTCTGGCCTTGTACCTGTCTGTATTGCTCTTCTTGAGCCCCCTTTAGATTTTCAATAAAATGTTCTTTTCGGTATATATATATATATATATATATATATATATATATATATATATATATATATATATATATATATATATATGGAAGAATGTAATTGTATTCATAAATAGAGAGTACATTACAAACCTATCATCATATTGGAAATCAATAGGAATTTCCCACTCCTCTATGTCAAAATCACTAACCTATATCACTTACATTACTTAGTCATAAAAAGAAATGATTTTACTTAAGTCGTTCCTCCCTCCGCTTCCTGTATCAACTTGGCCCGCGCCGGATTGTGTCTGACAAGCGTACTCTGCTCAGTATGTCATATGCCATATCCTCATCCACTCCATGGTCCTTCAAATGTGACCAACCTTGGCAAATATCCTTACTAGTCCCACCAGCATTCCTCTTCCTACTAGTCATAATAGAGAAGCTCTGCAGGTCTCCCGTTTACCCAGCTTTCTGCTGTACATCGACATGCGTCTAGTGGTCACCCCATCATGCCCCCCGTTGTTCGCTCCAAGCATTGTTCCCCCGATTCGATATTAAACACCAGAAGCGATCTTCTATCAGGAGGAATCTCTTGGGAGCAATCCACATGTGACATATTAGCGTCTACCTGTGCGCATTTTTGAAATCTGTTGAGTACGTACACCCAATACTCCTGCCCGTCTCGATCCCATTGTCAAGCTCCTCCTCCATCTTCCTAGTTGTTTCAGCCGAAATTTCTACCCGTTGGGTCTCAGGATCAGCAACATGTGTAGGCATTAGCACTCCATCCCTCTCTGTTGCAACATCGACCTTGCTCTTGCAAACTTTGGGCGGATGTCCAAAACACTTACAAAATTGCACACAGGGAACCCATTCATATTCCACCGTCTACTGAAAGACCTCACCAGATGGAATCTCATATTCAACTTGCAAAGGGAGTTCCTTACCTGCCTCTATCTCCACGAAAATTCTGGCATATCCCAACCTCCATCTCATCATGGTCGCATCATCTGCTTAATGGGTCGCCCCAACAAACTATCAAGTCTTATCATTAACGTAATACTCTAGTACACAATAGGGAGTTTTCAGGAACCAAATCCATATTGGTACTGAATGAAGTACTTCCCACTCATACTGGGACAGCGTCCATTCCTTCATGATTATAAGTCGGCCGTCAAATGTCCATGGGCCTCCCCTGGAAAATTCGTTCCATATCCTCCTGCATCCCAAATCGCACATAGTAGAATCCATTTTTTCTTAGAAAAAAAAACTCCATACTCCCCTTCGGCCGCCATACCCGATAGACATATGCTTGGATTTGGCCATAGAAGAGCCTATTTCCAAGCACGTAGAGCACCACTGCATTACGCCATTACTCCCATGTCTCCATCAATTCATCCTTCAAAAAGATAGCACGTATCCCAGACTAGGGGTGTGCATATTTGAACCAAATCGACCAAATCGAACCAAATCAAACCGAATCGGTCGGTTTTTAACCGAACCGATGGTCCGGTCGGATTGGTTCGACTTGACCATTTAAAAAATCGACCGATTTGGTTCGGTTCACGGTTTGGTCATTCCAAAAACTACTTAAACCGTACTAAACCGAACATAGTTAGTAACAACCTAAAGTTAGATTTATATCCAGTCCAACCCATCCATCTCATTGTTTATTTATTTTTCATCTTCAATTCATAGATCTATTAGGATTATGGTTTATTTTAGAGAATTATTTTGGATTTGTGGAAGAAATTTATTATGCAAATGATTTACTTAGAAGATTATTGTCCACTTTGGAATCTCATACAAACATCTTCTAAGCAAAAGATGGTTAGGATTTATTTTTGTGTGAATTTACTTTGTGAAACACTTTTATATACTTGAAATTTTTTGTCTGATCAAAACCGATCAGCCGAACCAATCCAAACCGAACCAAGTCGGTCGGTTTTAAAACCTAACCGACCAATTGGTTGGTTTGGTTCGGCTGTGATTATTTTCAAACCGATTAACTTAGGTTCGACTTCGGTTGTGACCAAATAGGTCGACCACCAACCGATGCACACCCCTATTACAGACCCGACCTTAGTCGCCTCGACAAACAGCATCTGGCCATTAGAATTATATGTCACAGGACGACAAAGCTATGCCCACGACTTACTATGTGGTATGTCTCACATGTCTTCCAATGGCGCCTTGCCCTTCTCTTCATATGTGACCTTTCTAAACATAAGGCACAAATGCTCCCACATACTAGGATCTGCCCCCACCTACAAATTCGCCTGCCCTTGCTGCATGTCGTAACACTTGAGAATACCATTGGCGAGCCCTTTAGCCCCGAGTGAACCCCTTTGTGTATGCTCATCGTCATCTTCAAACTTCGGACATATTTGGGAGCAACTCCACCTCCCCATCCCACTCGCTCCGTCGATCCACCCATCTTGATCAGCATTCCGAATACATGCCATCCCCTCATAGGGACACGCCCCCGCAGACCCTTCACAACAGTAGTCCATCCACCCCCATCCGGCCTCCTCCCTGTCCTATGAGAGGCCGACCCAGACGAAATAGACTGCAGATCGTCCATAAGCCCCCGCCATCCCAATCACCTTCAGTTGTCGCCTCCTCTTTGGCCTTTGACCCCCTTCCTTCCTGGAGATCGACCGATCCGACACACCATGATTCCACTGCACAGTAGCCCCAAGATTGCATGCCTCTGCCCCCAAATCGCCTGAGAGAAGCCCTAATGGAGGAGTCATTTTTTCATATATATATATATATATATATATATATATATATATATATATATATATATATATGAAACTGTTAGGTGACAAGTAAAAAGACCACATAATAATTTTACTTGTTCTTATATGATTACTGTATTTGTTTAGGTGAGTCGGATTAAGAGCACTCACGAGTGCATTTCCTAATGTGCTAACCCCTCTTCCACAGGTACGGAAAGTCGCTTGGATGTTTTGAGGCTTGGGGAGCTCATTTGACAACTTGAAGCTGTTCTTCTATAAGATATCTTTGTTTATAAAGGATATAATGTATGGAACATTGTTGATTGTATTAGTTTTACGAGTTGTAAGCCATGTGGTATCGTTCATTATAATAAGATCAATTGTTTATAGTCCAGTTATTCTTTTGCCCTAAGAGCCGTTGTAATTTTTGATGCAAATAATCAATAAAGAGAATCGTTTTTCGTATATCTTGTATCTATCAAATATTCTGCACAACGACTTTGATTCTAAGATATTTTATCAATTGTACTTGTTCTTACCTTATAAAAGTATAATTTAGACTAGTACGATATCACGCCAAGTGGCGACTATGGGTTCTACAAAACCGAAGCGTGACATATATAATGGTATCAAAGCGCGGTTAACTTCTTGGACCCTCAACCGATTCTTCTCAACTCTAAGTTGCTTTCGTGATCAAAAGTCTTTTGACCCTCCTTGATGTTCTACTGAAAGTTCCTTACAATGAGTCTAGATATGTTATAAATCTTATGTGGGCATCTTGTTGATTAGTAATGGCTTTGAAGAGCAACATCAAATGATTTAAGACGACTGTAAGACAAGATGTTTGGAAAATGGATTATTTGGATATTGATGATCGACATGGGAGAAAAATAGATGTATTGTAATAAGTTGAGAATATTGTTATTGTACGATATGAAGGAAGTGTGCCTAAACTTTAACGAATGTAAATGAGTTAAGTTGTTCAAGTAAAATGGTTACAATTTAATTTGAAGTGATTGCTAGGTGGCATGGTAGTGAATGTTATATTGTGGTCGCTGGGGACACCATTGGAAAACATTATTTAGTATAAGGTGCTGACTCGGTATGACGAGAATGAATTTTTGTATGTTAAGTGACTTAGTTCTCTGATTGATGTATTATTTATCCCTAGTGGTGTATGCTTGATTTGTGATATTGATATGAATATACCAAACAGTAATGGATGGGGATAGTGGGAGGTCTCAATTTAGAGTTATGCATGGTTAGATATGTCCCTTTGTTGAATTGATTGGATGCTCAAGAATAACCTTTGGCAAATTAAGATATAGTGTTGGATAAGAATTCGAATTTATGAAATGGATGGCTTGGTTGGAGTATGTATTACTTTGTAGCTTACATCATTTTAAATAAATTTTAAGTTGAGTGCAAAGACTTGGTGGTGTGATTTGGAGCTTATTTGGAGCATATATGAATGGCTAAGTATTTAGAATTTTTACCGCTCTTCGACCAAAGATAGCCTGAAGCTAATTTGGCCTTAGGTGTGGAATAGTTTCTCTTATACCTAGCTAGTTTGGCGGATAATATTGGTTGAAACAAATTTGAATTTAGCAAATGGATGTTTTTCCTAGTTATACATATATTTGATGGGATTGAGTTGTATCGAAGATCGACGTACATTGCCTCATGGATATTGTGGATGAACGAACGATAATTGTGTAGCATATTAAATTGTTGAATTATATTGTCTTGCTAGATTCCAGCTATATAGGCTATAGATGAATTGAATGGTAGTATTGGAGTTTCATATTGTAGCGCCCCGCTTTCGATAGGCGACGGACTTCATAATATGCTTGCGCCGAGTCAGATCGGCCGAGAACTTAGATGGCCATCTGACTCGATTGCTAGGCTTGGTAAACGATAACACCTTACGACATCGATCAAATCGATTTGGACGCACGTTACGAGAATCGATCCAACTAATGGAACGACATATGTTGGAATAAGTCCTAGATGCAGCGGGCTGCGTCTCGGCGAGTGAGCTCTCTATAAGAGTCCCTTCGACGGGACCGGACCGCTGTATGGTTTTTATGGAGCTTTTGCCGCCGGGTTTTGATGAAGTGCTTTCGCGTCGTTTTCCTGGATACAATTACAAATTTTGAAGCAAAAGGAAAAGAAGGAATTCTAACAAAGTGTTTGTGCCATTGCAGGAGCTCGCGTAACTAAAGCTTGACGTTGCGAAGCGCTTCGACAATCGGCACGAACAAAGTAATCGGTGGGTGATTCGGACCTTCCTTCTACTCTGTCCCGCAAACTAATTCCTTGCCTGGAATTCATTCAAATCGAACGATGCCAAGTTAATTAATTGCATGCCAATCTACTAAGGTCAAGAACTCGGGAAAAACGTATCGATTTTGAGTAATCTACTCTGAAAAATACAAGTTTCTCACATAAAGGGAAAAATTTAAGGTTCTAGTAAAAAGATAGACTATTTCACGTGCTGCAAAATAATGTGAAACGTTGATCATGGGTTATGATGTCTCGGACAATTTAGTGCCCACGGGACGCTAAATCGGGAGTACGGCTTTGGGAAAAATGAATCGTTGCATGAGTTGCGAGAAATGATAATGTCGTTCGATACTGTCCGCGCTATACAAAACTGTTTGTACATATTAAACTGTTCACGCATAGGCATGGTCATGGACAGCTTGTGCACAAGTTCGTTTTCCTCGAAACGGTATCCGGGACATCGAAACCTATTCGTCCAAGGGGGAATAAATTATCGTGCTTCGGTGCGAGGCATGTGGGACCTTCAGTAAGGCTTACAACCTAGGCTGAAAGGGTAGCGTCGCATGCCAATTTCGATTAAGTCCCTAGTGGTGCGTAACACCAATGACCACATGTAAGATAGTAGCATGCTCATCTATTATCTTATGCAGGTATAATTACTATCTCTGTTTTATGCAGGGACGAGCAAGGACGTGGTAAAAAATGTGATAAATCACTATGCTTTTCTGTATGCTTTTTTACTCGAAGATGGCTATCGATAAACTGAATTCATTTAGTTCTAAATAGAAAGATAACTCTAAAGCATGCATATCTTAAAAATCAGAGTTGGTTTAGACGAGTTGGTTCGTCTCGTCCACTTAGCAAGTGTGCTAATCCCCTCCCCCAATTTCCCCAGGTGCGGCGGGTGCTCCAAACTAAACTGAAGCTGAACTGAGGAGAGGCGTTTTGAAGCTCTTCCTATGCTGAAGTATTTTGAAGCCAATTCAATCGACGACTTATGTATAAAGGGGTGAATGTATGGAACGGCAAGTGTTAGTTCAGGCAGCTTGTCGAGTATGTTTTATTTCGTTTTCAATCAATGTAGCCGCAACGACATCCAATATAATTACGACTTGCACTTCGTTGCAAGCTATGAATGAAAAGCAAATTTCTATCTTCCTATACTGCGTCTTATATTCTGATGTGATTTGTGAAGTTTCAACTTGGCATATTAATATGCAAATCAACGTAACATTCTTGCCTTGTACGAGTACAATTCCAGACTCGTACGGCATCACGCCTTAGCGAGGACGATCAAATCGGCAAAATAACATCGGGGACGAACGTTTGCCGACTCGGGGCATGAAAAATTGGTATCAGAGCACAGTTATGTTTCCTCGAATTTTTGAAAGATGTTTCATTGTTGGAATGTCCGTTGCGATGGCTCGATTGAATGCTTGTCGACATGCTACGTAAAATAAAAGTTCCATACAGGTAAGCCCGTAGATATTTTTGAAAAATACTAACGGGTTTACACTGTTTTGTAGGAATGACTAAGCGAGATAAGAAAAATCCTGGCACAACAACCCAAACCCTGGATAGTACATCGAGCACAAAGAGTACTAGCCCTAGCGAGACGATAATGGAGAAAATGCTACAGTTGATGGAACTGCAGCAGCTACAGCTTCAAATGCAATTCAAAGCCCAATTTGATGCACAGCAGAAGCAGATGAACGCCCTAACTCGGATAGTGAGCAAGATGGCAGGTAATACCAAGGCAACGGATGTGGTAACCGAGGAGAAGCAAGGTGATCAAGAAGAAGACGAGGAATAAGAAGCTCAACCGCAAATGATAAATTCTTCTTCCATGCTCAAAGTAAAGGAGTTCCGCAAGATGAACCCGCCGAAGTTCAACGGCCGAGCAGAGACCGATGTGATAGTGGGATGGCTCGCAGAAATGGAGGACTTATTTGATCTTCTCTGCATCGAAGGGTCCCAGAGGGTGGCCTATGCGGCGCTGCAGCTGCAACTGAGAGCACACGACTGGTGGGCGACAAAGAAACAGGAGATCTGTCAAACCGATTCCAACACAAAGATTTCCTGGGAAGTGTTCAAGGCAGCCTTCCTTGATCAATACATTCCTCGTGCCATCCGTCGACAGAAGGGGGATGAGTTCATGATGTTGAGGCAAGGAAACATGATTGTTGAAGATTATGATGCAAGCTTCTCAAAACTTGTAAAATTTGTCGACGCCTTCGTGCCCAACAAAGAAGAACGGTGCGAGCGTTTTCAACAGGGCCTCAACGACGAATTGCGTAGGGACGTTATGAACCAACGATGCCAAACTTATCGTGAATCCTACGAAGCCGCACTTCATAGTGAGCGGATCTTTGGCCGTATGTCACAAAGGGACGTGCATGTCATCCATAACCACTTCAACAAGCGTCCTAACGATGCCGCGGGATCGGGAGTATCAAAACGTTCGAACACATTTGATAATCGAGGCCATGGCGGACCACACTGCAATATATGTGGTAAGTGTGGGCACCGAGATCCCGATTGAAAACTGAGAACATGCTTCAAGTGTGGCGAGTTAGGCCACTTCAGTCAGTTCTGTCAGACGGAAAAGCCAAATCAACACCCTCCAAGAAATATTCCAAATTCGTATAAAGCGCCTACACTGCAAGGTGCGAATGTAGTACCAGTGAACCCGCCGAATCAACGCCATGGAGCGCAAGGCCTAATCTATGTATTGACTAGAGACGAGGCGTTTGGGTCCTATACTGTTGTAACAGGTATATTACTATACAAAAATATACCTTCTCGAGTGCTATTCGATTCGGGTGCGACGCATAGTTTCATATCTGCTGATTATGCGAAAGAAAATAAAATAATCATGCAATCACTAGATATAGACATTTACGTTAGCACTCCATCGGAAGTCGATATGCCTGCGAACTTTATTTGTAGGGATGGCCACATTTGCATCGGAGGAAGAAATCTATCCTTGGATGTCGTCGTACTAGATATCAAAGAGTACGACATAATCCTGGGCATGGATTGATTGGGCGCTTGTCATGCAACGATCGAGCGCACGGAGAAGAGAGTGGTATTTCGTCTTCCTTGCAAGACAGAGTTCTCATATTCGTGTGGTACGATCTCGAAGACAGCAATGATGGTATCGGCAATCTCGGCGAGGCGTATGTTGCGTTCCGGCTGTGCGGGATACTTGGCATCAGTTCGAGACACGCGGAAGGATAATACTGTCACGCCCCGAATCGTAGAGTCAATTATTCACATATTTTATCTCTTGGAATTGATCGTCCTCGTCTGGGCGTGATGTCGTATAAGTCTGGTATTGCACTTGTACGAGGCAAAGATGGTACATAATTGATTTTCTTCAAATAGGAACACATCGCAGCGGCAGAAGCAGATAAATTGAATTTAGTGAGGACAATATTTCTCATTGAATAGAAGTACATCACTTCTTTATAGCAGCGGAGATAAAAGGATAACTTGAAGTCACAATATAGAACTTTATTCTCTTTATTGATAAATGAAGAAGATTACAAGACTTGTATTGAAGTACAATGCTTACAACAAATCCTGCTTTACATTTAAATCCAACTGAACAATGCTACACAGCTTACAATTGATACATGGATACATTGGATTACAACTCGATATACCGACTTGGCTTATAATCACTGGTACAACTGATTACAATATTCCATACATTATGCCCTTTATAAACAGAAGACATCATCTTGTACAATGAGAGCTTCTGTATGTCCAACAAATCTTCGATGTCGCTGGATCAATCAAGCCAATCTTCATGTGTAGAACATCCCAAGCACGAGCACCTGCCCACAAAAACGTGGGTCAGCACATCATCTATGTACTGGCGATAGGGCTGAAAATCGAATGAACGAGCTCGAACAAAGAGTGTTCGAACTCGGTTCGACTAGACTATCGAACGAGTTTGAATCGAGCCGAGCTTAAGATCGAACCAAAAAATGATGTTTGAACTCAGTTTGATTAGATACTCGAAAAGATCGAGCTCGACTCGATTTAGCTCGAAAGTTCGGACGAACACGAACCGAACCCGAGCCAAGACCTCCTCCTCCTTGGTGATATAGGAGACATCTCCAGTTTTTACTTATTAGGAGGGGAAAACTGTAGTAGGAAGCTTTAGCTATGACAAAGGGTGGCTTTGGCAGGAGGGATGCACTTTGCAAGAAAAACTGTTGGCATAGACGTCAAACGGGAGAGTACCATGGTGGTGGAAGGAATGATAAGGTGGTGGAGGTGCCATGGAAGGAATGGGAAGCCTGCAATTAATTGAGGTTTGAAGATTGAGAGGGGTGCATCTTTTAATACGACATAGGAGACCAAGAGTCATGGCCACTCTTCTTCTCCTTCTTAGCTGAGTTTTGGATTGGAAGAAGTGCCCCTTTTAATCCGAACGTAGGAGACTAGGAGTCAGTTGACAGTGACACTACTATACTCTAGTAAGTAGTCTATCTACTAGGAGTCAATGAGCCATAGGACTGCATACTTAATAACTTAATACCATTTATGGGGACCCGGACCCAAGTGTGGAACTGTGGCTATGACGGTTCATTTCATTATTTTCATGTCTCCACTCCACACACTATTTATTATCATCTACTATGTCAACGTCATATGTGCTCCACAGTAGTCCATACTACACAATATTAACACAAGGAACTCATGAGTTATATTAATAGCTGTTGGATGCATCTGAGTCCTTATTTTTTTATTTCAAGGACCTAAAAAAAAACCCTAAATACAAAAATAATACCACCTATACAAGAATTCGAACCGAGCTCGAGCCCGTTCACGAACAAGATCGAGTCGAACAACCTATATTCGAACTCGGTTCGAACATCTCTTCGAACGTAAAAAAATTAATCGAGCTCGATACCGAACTGTCCACGAACGAGCTTCGAACCGAGCTTTGACCGAGCCGAACATGAGCCGAACGCGAACTGTTTGAATCGTTTTACAGCCCTAACTGGCGAGCAGAATCCAACCCACTCGCCTAAACTAACATCTAAGTAACCATTTAAGCAGCATTTATTAGAATGATCTTTCTATTTGGGGCCTAGCATCAGTTTACAGTTCTTGAGCAGAAATATTAAAGTACACAGGTCATAGCATGGTATAGCATTTCTTTGTGTAAGGCATCATCTAAGCAACATTGAGTTAACACGTTGCATCATATTATGGAAATACTTTCTGAAGGGGCATCGTTTAGCATACTTGGTATTATCATTCAACAGGTTATGGCAATGATCTAAAAGACAATGTATTAGCAATTCACATTTAACATGTTGAGCATGTTATAGAGTCTCTCATTTTAAAGGCAACAACACGCATCATTTCATTTAGCATGTTAAGCAGGCAAGTTGAACCAACATATACAATATCACAATTATGTGATTCCTTACCGATAGCCGACTTCTCATACCTGCATCAAATACAGGTTATCAGATATACTTACTCTGACTGCACAAAACATTCATTAGCATGCATCCTGACTACATGGTCACTGTGTTGTTAAACCATATGGACTCTTTTCATTTCATTTCATTTTAAGATAATGCGTTCAGCATAGTAGGTGGCAAGCCTCTATGCCACCCCGCCTTATCCGTGCTCCCACAGCACTCATCATTATTTCCTCCTAGGCCGAATTGGTCCCTAGGGCCCTAGGAACCGTTTGAGGAAATTAAAACTCAAATCTTGTATACAAGTTGTCCATGACCATGCGAATGCGTGTCCGACTCGATTGTGAACATAATCGCATGGTAAAATATATTAAAGAAAGTAAAGGCAACAGCGCATCATTAGTCATATTCAATGACTTATTCGTTTCATCATTACCATCATTTCATTTAATGATCTCAAGGATCCCATACTTCATCATTATTCATTCATTGCTTCATTGCAATGTTTCTCATATCGTTCCTTTCGACAAAAAACATAACATTCATTCATTCTTTCATTGCTTATAAGGGACAGGTAACATTTCATATTCTTGCAACAGTTATGCAGAGAGTACATGATTCTAGTGTTTTATTCAGTTCATTGGTTCGATAGCATAGCCAGTTCATTTTTTATTCTATCATTCATAAGGCATCTCATTATTCAAGTGTCTACTTGTTCTGGCAGCGTTAAGCATAAGGGGCAATGTTATCAATTCATTCTCAGGCCCCAAATCACATTAGCAGTTCAATATGTTGTATATTTCAATAATTCTCAGCATAAGCATCTCTATTATTCAGCAACTAAAACATGGAACATTTAGGGACAATTCATAGCAATTCAATACTTTCTTTTATTAAGCATGAAGGAGTAAGGAGAAGGAAGGACAGTTTCACTCACACATAATTCTACTAAGCGTAGCTCCACCAGCGAGCCACGTTCCAATATCCATTCCGTCTAGCCAGCTAAGAGAGACTACATCAGTCTCAATTCTTCTGATTCCTAACTTAAGTCACGGTCCAACATCCTGATAGCAAACAAATATGCCAACCAAATGCCTCGTGCGGAGCGGGGCATTACATAATATACCACTCAGAAAAAGTTTTATCCTCGAAACTTAAGGAAACAACTCATCTACTAGATTAACTTAGTCACAACAAGTTACTCATTTAGCTTCAACTCAACATTCATTTCAGCACACTCGGTCATCTCAAAATAGCTATCCAACTGTACCATTTAAATCCATCAACGATTCGATCTGTCTATCTCTTTTTCAATTACTTGTAACTTCTCATTGATTTGCCAACATTTTTCTTGCATTTCTATCTTGGTCGTAACATATCACTTCGTTTGGATTCATACACATATTTTAGGCGTCTCCAAAACATATGTATTTCAGCCAAAGTCCGTACTAGTGCGATAATTTCTTCCCATAATGTTATCTCAGTCGCAACCTATCATTTCGGCTGGATCCATACACATATTTTATGCGTCCCCAAAATATATGTACTCCAGCCAACTTCCATGTTAGTGTGATTCGATCAGCCACGATATAACTCTCTTTTCCAAATCCGACTTAGCATCCTTTCAATTGACTTATTACTTTATTCACTTGCCACAATCACTATCTTCCAGGCCACAACACTTAACATTAGGGACAACTTGGTTAAGCTTTCTATCCAGGCATAATATTTCTAACATTCAATCAAGGGTCTAATCTTAGAGCCAATCATATCAAGATTCCCAACATGTAACCATATTCCTTCCCAAATCCAATAATATTTCTCACCGAGGCAATTTATCTTTTCTATAAGACACAATTCGACGTCACCCACTATTGATTACCCGAGTCAGGGTATAATTCTATGCAACAGTCAATGTTAACTTAGCTACCCGACTATAGGTACACTATCGATTACCTTACGATTGCAATTCCCACTTATGGCCGACATATAACTTAGAAAGGTCAACCATCTCTAAGGCACAAGTTGAAGCATATATTCCCTTAGGTCAATACTCATTACCACCATCTCTCGTTCAATACCACAAGGTTATTCTATGGGTCTCCAATGGTCACCTATTATTCATTCAATCTCTAAGGTTAGCTATATTGACAGCTAAACTTAATCATTCAGGTGACTTCCCTAGAGTGGACGGCTACTAGGGTTATACTAATTCCTCATTCTTAGGCCAACAAGCAACCGACAGTTCTAAGGAACTCTATCCAAACCTATGGATATCAACTCAGTCTGAATAACTAATCGCCATTGTCAGCTATGCCAACAATTGGTCATGCAGCCCACGGTTGCAAGGGTCAAGTCTATCTATCTAGGATCTTCCTCAAGGAAATAATTCCCACAGAGGCTCATTCTAGACTTACCCAACGATCGACTAAGATCGATTTATCAACACTACGGTCAATCCCAACCCGTCATACGATTCTCATCGTTCTAATAATCCATCAAGTAAAATTCTCAAAGATTCAATTTCTATTCTAATTCCTTTGTACCCACACGAACCCATAAGCCAAGGCTAACTGTTCAATGGTCATCGATTTCGTTAGTCTCAACAGGACTATGTAACCATACTATTCGGTCTGTATGACAGAGTCACACCACTAAGTCATAAGCCAGCAATCTATATCCTAACCAACAATCACCTATACCGACATTATCCAATACATTAGCAATTTTTCGTTCCCATTTGTTTCTCAATCATCAAACTATCTTACGGGCATTTTTAAATCTCATGCAGCCATGGTCGAGTAGTTTATCCCATTCAATCCGACAATTTATGTATCACTTAACCATCCTCTAGGCAACAACAGTATTCAGAGTCACTACTTGTTATTTTTCTAGTGCAATTCAATTCCTCAACATACGTGCACATATGCAACGACTATCCTTTGGTGATCAAGATGGATTAACATCTATTACACCTTAGGGTCAAGGTACAGATCTCTAATATTCCTTTGGTTCATCGACAATATTTCCAAAACTTTCAGCTTAGCAACCAACTTTGTATTAGCCACATTTAATTTGCATCCAACCAACCGAAGTCAACATTTAGATGTTCTAAGCCACAACATTCTCTAGCCAAATCCATTTACCCATAACATACTAACTGTCTTTACTAGTCTGAGTCATCACTCGACTAAACAATTTCTAACCAAGCCACCGATTACAATTTTCGAAAATCTCGCTATCCCACATAACATCACCGTCAAGGGATACTCGAGTCATCTAGCAATAATACATGACTCCCAGCTAAGTCTCGGCACAACCAGTACCATAGATAGTCTTATTGCTATTCTATGAAAAAGGTCAACATACATCTCGTTCTGAGGTGGTAGAGGCAATATACCACTCAGAACGAAGCCATCCTTAAATAATCCCACTCAAATCTATTTCGGACATTGATGATCTATAATGATCACAACACTTAGCCAACATATCGGGGTCTCGAAAGCACTAGCCAGTACACATGAGCCAATTCACCAGTTCCGTTTAACTCATCCATCAATTACCCCATTTAAAATTCTTTTCCAACATCACTTGCAATTCTCAACTTGTTACAGCGTACATAGCCATTTTTCTAGATTTCCAACAGCATTCACAATATAGCATACTATGGCATCGAGTCATTGTTGGGTTATTTGTGTCCAAACCAACAACAATCATTCATTTAGGGGCATCACAATGTATTTAGACTTATTGTATGGAACATCCAGTGAGCAGCCAAGATGGTCAACGAACTTTCAGACACAAGCAACATAGGATGATTACCGAACAACAACAGCATAATCGCGAAAGCAATCTTTGATTTAATCGCGGAATCAACGTTGAGTGATCGTGGAAGCAACTTTGGAATCGCGGAAGCAACTTTGGTTAATCGTCGATGCAACTTTGATTTGAAACGAATCAAAGAAGAGACCAACGACGTAAAACCTGGCTTTGATACCAATTTATCACGCCCCGAATCGTAGAGTCAATTATTCACATATTTTATCTCTTGGAATCGATCGTCCTCGCCTGGGCGTGATGCCGTACAAGTCTGGTATTGCACTTGTACGAGGCAAAGATGGTACATAATTGATTTTCTTCAAATAGGAACACATCGCAGCGGCAGAAGCAGATAAATTGAATTTAGTGAGGACAATCTTTCTCATTGAATAGAAGTACATCACTTCTTTATAGCAGCGGAGATAAAGGATAACTTGAAGTCACACAGAGATATATAGAACTTTATTCTCTTTATTGATAAATGAAGAAGATTACAAGACTTGTATTGAAGTACAATGCTTACAATAAATCCTATTTTACATTTAAAACCAACTGAACAATGCTACACAGCTTACAATTGATACTTGGATATATTGGATTACAACTCGATATACCGACTTGGCTTACAACTCACTGGTACAACTGATTACAATGTTCCATACATTATGCCCTTTATAAATAGAAGACATCATCTTGTACAAGGAGAGCTTATGTATGCCCAACAAATCTTCGATGCCGCTGGACCAATCAAGCCAATCTTCGTGTGTAGAATATCCCAAGCACGAGCACCTGCCCACAAAAATGTGGGTCAGCACATCATCTATGTACTGGCGAGCAGAATCTAACCCACTCGCCTAAATCAACATTTAAGTAACCATTTAAGCAGCATTTATTAGAATAATCTTTCTATTTGGGGCCTAGCATCAGTTTACAGTTCTTGAGCAGAAATATTGAAGTACACAGGTCATAGCATGGTATAGCATTTCTTTGTGTAAGGCATCATCTAAGCAACATTGAGTTAACACGTTGTAGCATAGTATGGAAATACTTTCTGAATGGGCATCGTTTAGCATACTTGGTATTATCATTCAACAGGTTATGGCAATGATCTAAAAGACAATGCATTAGCAATTCATATTTAACATGTTGAGCATGTTATAGAGTCTCTCATTTTAAAGGCAACGACACAGCATCATTTTATTTAGCATGTTAAGCAGGCAAGTTGAACCAACATATACAATATCACAATTATGTGATTCCTTACCGATAGCCGACTTCTCATACCTGCATCAAATACAGGTTATCAGATATACTTACTCTGCCTACACAAAACATTCATTAGCATACATCCTGACTACATGGTCACTGGTGTTGTTAAACCATATGGACTCTTTTCATTTCATTTCATTTCAAGATAATGCGGTCAGCATAGTAGGTGGCGAGCCTCTATGCCACCCCGCCTTATCCGTGCTCCCACAACACTCATCATTATTTCCTCCTAGGCCGAATCTGTCCCCAGGGCCCTAGGAACCGTTCGAGGAAATTAAAACTCAAACCTTGTATACAAGTTGTCCATGACCATGCGAATGCGTGTCCGACTCGATTGTGAACATAATCGCATGGTAAAATATATTAAAGAAAGTAAAGGCAATAGCGCATCATTAGTCATATTCAATGACTTATGCATTTCATCATTACCATCATTTCATTTGGTGATCTCAAGGATCCCATACTTCATCATTATTCATTCATTGCTTCATTACAATGTTTCTCATATCGTTCCTTTCGACAAGGAACATAACATTCATTCATTCTTTCATTGCTTATAAGGGACAGTTTATACAGAGAGTACATGATTCTAGTATTATATTCAGTTCATTGGTTCGATAGCATAGCCAGTTCATTTCTTATTCTATCATTCATAAGGCATCTCATTATTCAAGTGTCTACTTGTTCCGGCAGCGTTAAGCATAAGGGGCAATGTTATCAATTCGTTCTCAGGCCCCAAATCACATAAGCAGTTCAATGTGTTGTACATTTCAATAATTCTCAGCATAAGCATCTATATTATTCAGCAACTAAAATATGGGACATTTAGGGACAATTTATAGCAATTCAATACTTTCTTTTATTAAGCATGAAGGAGTAAGGAGGAGGACGGACAGTTCCACTCACACATAATTCCACTAAGCGTAGCTCCACCAGCGAGCCACGTTGCAATATCCATTCCGTCTAGCAATATCCACGTTGCAATATCCAAATGCCTCGTACGGAGCGGGGCATTACAAATACAAACATAATGCAGACTGACGTTGTGGCAGATTTTCCTGACATTTTTCCTGACGAGATGCCCGGGATGCCGTCGGATCGAAAAATTGAATTCAGCATCGACACCTTTCCGAATACGCGGTCGATATCAAAGGCGCCTTACCGAATGGCTCCAGCAGAACTGAAGGAGCTGAAGGTGCAATTACAAGAGTTGCTAGACCGCAGATTTATTTGCCCTAGCATCTCTCCGTGGGGAGCTCCCGTACTGTTCGTGAAGAAGAAGGATGGGACGATGCGGCTATGCATCGACTATCGGGAACTCAACAAGGCGACCGTGCGGAACAAGTATCCTTTGCCACGAATCGACGACTTATTTGATCAACTGCAAGACGCGACAATATTTTCAAAAATTGATCTTCATTCTGGCTATCATCAGTTGAAGATCAAGTCCGACGACGTATCGAAGTCTGCCTTCCATACTAGATATGGTCATTACAAATTTCTAGTCATGCCGTTCGGTTTGACGAATGCCCCAGCCGCTTTCATGGATTTGATGAACCGAGTCTTCCGACCTCAAATCGATAAATTTGTAGTCGTGTTCATCGACGATATCCTTATCTATTCAAAGAATCTTGAAGAGCATGCAGAACACTTGAAGACGGTATTGCAGATTATGCGTGAAAATAAATTATATGCCAAGCAGAGTAAATGTGAGTTTTGGATGAGTAGCGTGACATTCCTCGGACATGTAATCTCTGTCGAAGGTGTCGCAGTGGACCCAAAGAAGATTGAAGCGGTGGTATATTGGAAACGACCTGCCTCGGCTAGCGATATTTGGAGTTTCCTGGGCTTAGCGGGCTACTTCTGAAGATTCGTGCGAAGCTTTTCAAAAATAGCGTCGCCTCTGACTCGTCTCACCCAGAAGGGGGTAGTATCTGAATGGAGTGACGACTGTGAATCCAGCTTTCAAGAGTTGAAGGAACGGCTCGTCTCAGCTCCAATCCTTGTACTTCCAGACGGTCCAGAAGGCTTTCAGATATTCAGCGACGTATCGAAAACTGGCCTCGGGTGCGTACTCATGCAGAGAGATAAAGTCATCTCCTACGCTTCACGGCAGTTGAAGCAGCACGAGAAAAACTACCCGACGTACGACCTAGAATTGGCGGTGATCGTTTTTGCGTTGAAACTCTGGCGGCACTATCTCTATGGTGTGGCTTGCAGAATCTACACAGATCATAAAAGCCTGAAATACTTATTTATGCAACGAGAGCTCAACCTACGACAGCGACGTTGGCTCGAACTCATAAAAGATTACGAGCTAACGATCGAGTATACGTCGGGCAAGGGAAACGTTGTAGCCGACGCGCTTAGCAAAATGTTTATAGAAACACTAGCCATAAACAAGGAGATACGGCGAGACCTTAAAGCGATGGGTATCGAACTTGGAATTGAGTATCGACACCTGCACCTAGCTCAGCTGAAGTTAGGATCGAGCCTACTTAGCAAGATAAAGACCGCACAGAAGGACGATTCATTCCTGAAGAAGATGCGCGAGCTGATTCCAACAGGAAGGGCGACTGACTTTGCGGAAGACGAAGACGGGACGATGCGACTAAAGGGAAGGCTCTGCATTTCTGAAACTGCCGAACTCAGAAAAGAAATTCTGACGGAGGCACACTATGCGAAGTACTCGTTACATCCTGAAAGTACCAAGATGTACAAGGACTTGCGCACAAACTTTTGGTGGCACGACATGAAGAAAGACGTGGCTACATTCGTATCGCAGTGTATGGCGTGTCAGCAAGTAAAGGCGGAACACCAAAGGTCAGGCGAAGAGCTGCAGAACCTCGCCGTTTTTGAGTGGAAGTGGGACAACATCTCGATGGATTTTATTGTAGGATTTTCGAAGACGCCGCAGGAGAATGATGCGATTTGGGTCATTATTGATAGATTGACCAAGTCGGCTCACTTTATCGCAATTAAAGTAGGATGTAGCGTCGATCGGTTAGCGCAAATCTACATCGACGAGATTGTTCGACTGCACGGGATACCGGTCTCAATAATTTTGGACAGAAAAGAGCGATTCCTATCGCGTTTCTGGACGAGCCTACAAGTGGCGATGGGGACCAAACTAAACTTTATTTCTGCGTACCATCCCCAAACAAACGGTCATACGAAGAGGGTAAATCAAATCTTAGAAGATATGTTATGTCTGTGTGCGATCGACCTAAAGAGTAGTTGGGATACGCATTTGCCACTTGCGAAGTTTGCGTATAACAACAGTTATCAGTCGAGCATTCAGATGGCTCCATATGAAGCACTCTACAGGAGGAAGTGTCGTTCGTCAATATGCTGGGACGAAGTCGTAGAGCGACAAGTGCTTGGACCAGAACTGGTGGAGCAGGCCGTTCAAAAGGTCCGCTTGATTCGAGATAGACTCTGTAGCGCGCAAAGTCGGCAAAAGAGCTACGCAGATCTTCGTCGACGACAGCTAGAATTCTTGGTCGGGGACCATGTATTTATGAAAGTAACGCCCATGTGCGGTGTGATGCGGTTCGGCATTAAAGGCAAGTTGAGCCCGAGATTTGTAGGCCCCTTCGAGATCATCGAGCGAGTTGTAACGGTTGCTTATCGGATCGCACTACCTCCTGCCTTGGCTGATGTGCACGATGTCTTCCACGTTTCACAACTTTAAAAATACGTGCACGATCCAAGTCATGTGGTTAGCTTCGATCAGTTGGAGCTACGTACTGACTTGTCTTACTCGGAGGAGCCTATACAAATTTTGGACCATAAGGAGAAGGTGCTATAAAATCGGTCGATGTCTTTGATCCGCGTACTTTGGTGGAACCATTCAGTCGAAGAGTCGACATGGAAAATAGAGGCGGAGATGAAGGAGAAATACCCTGCGTTGTTTGTCTAAATTAAGTTAAGTTCCGGGATAAAACTTTTTCTTAGTGGTATATTATGTAGCGCCCCACTTTCGATAGGCGACGGACTTAATAATATGCTTGCACCGAGTCAGATCGACCAGGAACTTAGATGGCCATCTGACTCGATCGCTAGGCTTGGTAAACGATAACACCTTGCGGCATTGATCAAATCAATTTGGACGGACGTTACGAGAATCGATCCAACTAATAGAACGACTTCTGTTGGAATAAGTCCTAGATGCAGCGGGCTGCGTCTCGGCGAGTGAGCTCTCTATAAGAGTCCCTTCGACGGGACCGGACCGTTGTATGGTTTTCTTAGAGCTTTTGCCGCTGGGTTTTGATGAAGTGCTTTCGCGTCGTTTTCCTGGATGCAATTACAAATTTTGAAGCAAAGGGAAAAGAATGAATTCTAACAAAGTGTTGGTGCCATTGCAGGAGCTCGCATAACTAAAGCTTGACGTTGCGAAGCACTTTGACGATCGGCACGAGCAAAGTAATCGGTGGGTGATTCGGACCTTCCTTCTACTCTGTCCCGCAAACTAATTCCTTGCCTCGAATTCATTCAAATCGAACGATGCTAAGTTAATTGCATGCCAATCCACTAAGGTCAAGAACTCGGGAAAAATGTATCAATTTTGAGTAATCTACTCTGAAAAATACAAGTTTCTCACATAAACGGAAAAGTTTAAGGTTCTAGTAAAATGATATACTATTTCACGTGTTGCAAAATAATGTGAAACGTTGATCATGGGTTATGATGCCTCAGACAATTTGGTGCCCACGGGACGCTAAATCGGGAGTACGACTTTGGGGAAAATGAATCGTTGCATGAGTTGTGAGAAATGATAATGTCGTTCGATACTGTCCGCGCTATACAAAACTGTTTGCATATATTAAACTGTTCACGCATAGGCATGGTCATGGACAGCTTGTGCACAAGTTCGTTTTTCTCGAAACGGTATCCGGGGCATCGGAACCGATTAGTCCTAGGGGGAATAAATTATCGTGCTTCGGCGCGAGGCATGCGGGACCTTCAGTAAGGCTTGCAACCTAGGCTGAAAGGGTAGCGTCGTATGCCAATTTCGATTAAGTCCCTAGTGGTGCATAACACCAATGACCACATGTAAGATAGTAGCATGCTCATCTATTGTCTTATGCAGGTATAATTACGATCTCTGTTTTATGCAGGGACGAGCACGACCGTGGTAAGAAACGTGATAAATCACTATGCTTTTATGTATGCTTTATTACTCGAAGATGGCTATCGATATGAACTGAATTCATTTAGTTCTAAATAGAAAGACAACTCTAAAGCATGCCTATCTTAAAAATTAGAGTCGGTTTAGACAAGTTGGTTCGTCTCGTCCACTTAGCAAGTGTGCTAATCCCCTCCCCTAATTTTCCCAGGTGCGGCGGACGCTCGAAACTAAACTGAAGCTGAAGTGCAGAGAGGCATTTTGAAGCTCTTCCTATGCTGAAGGATTTTGAAGCCAATTCAATCGACGGCTTATGTATAAAGAGGCGAATGTATGGAACGGCAAGTGTTAGTTCAGGCAGCTTGTCGAGTATGTTTTATTTTATTTTCAATCAATGTAGTCGCAACGGCATCCAATGTAATTACGACTTGCACTTCGTTGCAAGCTATGAATGAAAAGCAAATTTCTATCTTCCTATACTGCGTCTTATATTCTGATGTAATTTGTGGAGTTTCAACTTGGCATATTAATATGCAAATCAATATAATGTTCTTGCCTTGTACGAGTGCAATTCCAGACTCGTACGACATCACGCCTTAGCGAGGACGATCGAATCGGCAAAATAACATCGGGGACGAACGTTTGCCGACTCGGGGCGTGACACATATGACTTGATTAGCTAACCTTGAGCATGGCATTAATATATATTACTTAAACTCGGGTTAGCAAATGTTGTAATTCCTTGTGATTAGTTATCAATTCGGAGTGTCAAAATTAATAGATTATGAGAATTTTTGAGTCTACATATAATTTAGCTAGAATGGATTCGTACATTTGGGGTGCGAGAATCGAGCTGACTTGTTGATTAATTTTAAGTTAATTATGACTATACTAAATTGGATGAACATGAATTGAGTGCAAGTTATATTGGAATTAAGAGTAAATCTTTGGTAAAGAATTCCTACAGAAATTATTTTGGCTCCATATTTAATATGTTTCCTTAATTTAAACTCATTGTGGATTTAATTTTGAAAAGTTCTAGAAAAATCTCTAATGCCCTATACTATAATCACTATGTACGTTACGTAGGGTGTCCTAGATCATCGGTTCTAGTACATTGTGGATTATTACATTCTATAGTCTTAGGCACGTCATCCTTGTTAACCTCGTTCATCAAACAGTTTGTACGTAACTCGTTTCATAATAGTTAATTAATTAGGATTCCCAATCAAAATAAATTTAGCAAAAAATCACCCAAACTTATAGGGAAGCGAATGCTAGATAACGTTCCTTGAGCCTCACCTTGTTTGTTGACCTCTTATACTTTTATATTTCTCCTTAAGTTTAACATGTTGATAGATATAAAACATGTACAACTTGCAATTTAAGATATATAAATTACAAACCAACTCAAACTAGGTCTAAACTCAATCAAACTAATTCATAAAATACTTCAAATTTGCTTATGTTGGATATCAGACGACAACAATGAAGAGTATTGTTGCTCATGTTGGATGATGACTATTGTCAACAATAAGATGACTACTGATATGATGACCGATGACAGATGGCTATGTGTATCAATGATGATACCTGATGACTGCGATGAGTGATGATCGATTGTTGATAATTGTAACTGATGACTGCGGTGACCGATGGCTCTTTTGTGATGACTAGTGGTTGATTGTGATACTTGTGGTTGCTCTCTCTATATCCCCCCCCCCCCTAAACTTGTTACGGTGAATCGTCATACTCAACTTGCAACAAACTAAAGCTTAATGAGTACTCAAATTGGAGCTTTGAAAATGAAATTTGCAATCTTATATTCAATCCCTCTTGGATCAAAACATACTAAGCTATTGTTTGGTTGACTACAAGTGATGTTGTGATAATTGGTGTTGTAGAATTACAACAATTTCAATGTTTTTTTATAAATGGTGTATTTGCTATGTTGCATTAAATAGCTCATTTACTTCAAGTTTTGTTGCAGCCAAAATGATTGCAACACTATCAGCAAAAGCTGCAAGTAGTTTGTATTTACAATAAACCAAACAACCACTAAGGGACCCATCCGTGATTTCCTTCCTTTGAATCCATCTTAGATTCAATCTTGTTTGAATACCTAAAATTGTCTTCAACTGGGAGATTAGAGAAAGATATTGGTCACTATAATAAGGTTGTTTTTCCTTACTAAGATTGTTGCGACTAATGGTCGGTGAGAATGACAACGACAATGGCTAACAATGATGAGGGAGGGTAATCACCAGATGAAGAATGGGAACGATCGCTGGTGAATAATCGATTTTCTCTCCCTCAATAAGAAAACTCCAACTGCAACAAAGAATGATGATGGCATGGCAACAAATGAAAACGAAGCAATGACAGAAGATGACCTGTACTGACTATACGATCGAAAGTTCGTACCTAATCTTGGGTACCACATAACATATGTTTAGCATAGTCTCCTTTTATTTGTTGAAAAATAAATAGTTCTTGTTGTAGTGCCCCATCCCGCTCAGTCCAATCGAAGGAATCAAAATGCAATGACGTTTGGACTTAGCCATGCAACGGCTTGCTCGAAATCCCGCTCGGCCGAAACAACTCCTCGCTCAGGTGGGTGGCTTCAGTGAACTTACTTCTGCTTGGCCTTCACACTAATAAACTGGATGTTTTCAAATGCACAAATTAGACTTGATAATAAAAGAGATGAATCCACATAGCTAAGGGAATAATCCCACCTTGGGTCAGATTGAGTTAGAATATGGAAAGATTCTACGGTCGACTTAGAAATGTTGCACGACGTGCTTTCAAATTGACACTCGGTCCTTCGTTCCGTAGCTTGGGAGAAGGAAAAGTTGGTCTGTGTTGCCACAAGACTATGAACTTAGAAAAGTCATAGGCGTCACACGATATAAATGCTTGGTAAAGCATGCACTGTCCCACTGTCCAATACTTGGTAAAGTATTCATTGTCCCACCGTCCAATGCTTAATATAGCATAATTGTTCCACAAGTCTCAATGCACGTTTCCACGATGCAAGACTTGGCATAGCCTTTACTCGTCCAACGGGTTAAGTTATATCACATAGTTTATGGCACAGTCGTGGCACTGATATGGAACACGGTTGATTCAAGTCGAGTTTGGCAGGAGGGTTATCAAATAGTCATTCTTGAGTTGATGATGATATGGTAACATAGAAATACTCGTGACCGTGGGTCGTCGAGGCAGTCTCTGGTTTTGGGAGTCTCAAATGTAGTTCTAAAAAATATGGTAACACTGGAAGAGTAATGACTGTGTAAGACGGTAGTTCGAATTGAGTCTTGTATGGTTATTGGACAACTTATGCATAAGGAAAAGTTTTCTCGGACGACAACCTGGGACTACAGGACCGTTCCGGTCTAGGAGGAAATACGGTATAGCCGAGCTGGGGGTACCACTCAGGTTAGTCGAAAACGTTCAGCGGAACTCGCTACTTGCGCTGAAAGGGTTACCGTCTAATAAAGCTATAAGTCCAGGATAGCTTGTGGTGCTTGTGATCCTTTCATATAGATGAGTCGGCATAATAGCGACAATCCGCGTGCATGCCTTTGGATTGAGTCGAGTACTATGTGCACGACACCAATGAGTCAAGTTAAATGTATGCACGGTTTGCAACACAATAATGGGCCTAAGATTTGGCTGCAAAAGAGACACCGTGTTTTTGGCAAGAGAGGTGGCATCGGGAGTTTGAGTCATTGGCACTAAGTTCACAAGTCTTGATTGAGTCAGTTGATGATTGAAACGGGAAAGGCCGTGAGACAGTAATATGGTTAAGTCTTGATTGAGTTGTGAGGCACGGCCTTGATGTTACAGCACGAACAGAGTTTACGGCACACGACCATGTTGTTGCGTCTCAAAGTTATGGACTGAAAGGTAAGCACGAGTCGATATGTTGATATTGTTGGCACGACCACGTTGTTGCGACATGAAGATTGGGCAAGTTACTAAGTGGTGAGGCACTGCCTCGATTGTGTTATACGAAGGGACTTATGGCACGACTATATCGTTGATGCACGAAATAGGCCAGACGTCTATGTCCTCAAACTGATCCTAAGACAAGATTATAAAGACAATCATAAGAATAAGTTGCACTCAATAAATGAACTTGTTGATTTTGTATGGGTGGACGAAGAGCTCAAACCACTAGTACGGTTGTATACTGACACCCCCACCAGTTTTCATGCGCATGCGCAAGTAATAGGTACTTGCTCACTCGAGGCGGAGCTCGCTTGGACGCGCAGATGCATGAAGTTTCTTAGCATTTTGACACGTTCGGCCGCATTGAAGACTTCACATATACGAGATATAATGTATGGACATCGCCTTCTGAAGCATCCGATGGCCCGTTGTTTTGTATTGAAAGATAAGAGATAGCAGAGTGACTTATATTCTGAGAGAGTGCTGAATGATTGTAATCAGAGAGAAAATGAGCTTGAGCGACTTGTAATCTTGTTTCAATATCAATAGAGTGTATCATTTTGTACATGTCTTGGTGTTATTCAACTTCTCTGCTTGGGACTTCTGTACGACAGCCCCGTCGCAAGCCGCTGTAATCAGCCGTTATAGAATCCGCCTTGCGTAAGCGCAACCTAGGCTCACGCGATATCACGTCTTAACGAGGACGACCGGTTCTGTGGAACCGGAGCAAACAATTGCTGCCTAGAGCTTGATAATATTTGTTTTAGATGATTTAATTTCAATCTAAATAATTTAAATACCAAGCTCCTCACAAGATGTGTAAGATTCTCAATAATTATGGGTTCTCATCGTATAGCTTTCATAACCAACATGGCAACACCTTATAATTGCATATCTTGTTTTATGCCAAACATTATTTTTTTATTATTATTATTACTCTAACGACGTAATGCATAAGAAACCTATAGCTGTCACTGTTAAAGATTATCAATGTCAACAGGAGAACAAGTTAATTAAGAATGTTCTAATTGTGAAGCCATTTGTTAGATTCCTTAATCCTGATCCACTCCAACCTTGCTTAGGCATCTTTAAAAAAAACTTGGTATTGGCATCGAAATATTCTGTTAATGCGTAGGTTTAGAACGTGTCAATATTTGAAGTCATGGGTATAATTAAATATATTATTTGTGTACTATTTTCTTGAACAAGAACTTTGTTTTTAATCCTAATTTTTCCAAAGTAGTTAGGTGATAACTTTATAATTAACATGCTTCTTGGTTGTTGAACAGATCACATGCATTGAAAGTTGTCGAAGATTGGAAGACTTTGCAATGAGTGGTCCAGCATAATTAATACCATATTCTTTTAAACAGGAATGACCTTTTCGATATCTTTTAATTATACACAGAGGCTTAAAGTTCTTCAATCAAATTGGATCATGGTTCACATTGTAAGCTTTATATAAAAGATTATGAATAAATTATTCAAATGGCATTTCAACTATAGTATTTGTTAGATGTGCAATTCGGACGGGTTGGGTCGGACTTTAGGTCAATCCGAGCCCAATCCGATGAATCATAAATCTAGTTCGAGCCCAAGTACGACACGACCTCAGGTTCAACATAAGAAGCCCAAGACCAAGCCTACATGATCGGGTTAGGCTCGAATTGGGTCGAGTCCGTCGGGTTTATCGGACTCTAATAATATTTGAAATAATTTTAAACAAAAGTAATATTAAATACATAATCAAATAGCAATTAAGTCTTGATCATTATAAAATACAAACTGAAATAAGATTTAGGATAAGGAGTTGAAGAATTTGGGTGCAAAAATTTAGGATTTAAACTTTTTATCTAAGAATATGTAAGTCGGATTTCGGGGTAACCCGACACATGAACCCGAGTCCAATCCGATTTTTGATCGGGTTCAAATGTTTTAACCCAAACACGAGCCCGAACCTGAGAATCTTCAACCATAACCCAACCCATTAATGGGTTTACCCGACCGGGCTCGTGTTTAGCCCGTCCGAGTTGCACCCCTAGTATTTTAATATTTTTTGTACCTTAATTTTTTACTGTTCGATTTTGACACCACAACTTAATAAATTGCTTTTTTAACACATCTTTCGCTAATTTAAAACATATCGAGACCACTTCAAAAGTATATATTGCAGTACAAAAGTACAATTTAAATACTTGTATTGTTATATATTCATTTGAAGTGGTCCTGATGTGCTTCAAAATTGACGAAATGTGCTTTAAAAGGTAAATTTATAAAATTTAGGTGCCAAGATCGAGCAGTGGAGAATTAAGGTGCAAAAAACGTTCGAGTCAGAACCGGCTCCAGGGGATGCGGGCTAGGCAGCCGCCTAGGGTCTCCTCTCCTAAGAGGCCTCAATTTTTTTGAATTTTTGATCATTAAAAATAGAAATTCATGTCCTATTAAGAATGCAGACCCACGAGAGAACCATTATCACGTTGGGTCTTTTTTCCGTATTACACTTGACGCCTCACCTTCGCTTACGATCAACAATCGCACGCAACCGACAACATGTTGTCTTTCGCCACCTCGACTCGTCGTCGGACGTCGTCCATCTAGAGCAGTGAGAAGCCGCCGACTACTAATCGTTGAACTAGCTTGCTATCTTTTAATGCTATATTCATGTTCTTTCTATATTCCTTATCCTCTTCTCCTTTTTTGCCCCTAAATTGTGCTCTTGATTGTGATATTGATATGCTTGGATTATTTTCATAATTATACTATTGAAAAACGTATTACCGGAAAGGTTAACTAAACCAATTGAAGTGTTGAAGTACATAAAAAAAAATATGTCTTTGTTTTTCAATATTTGGGAGCTTATAGAATAATTTACGTGTATTCAAAACTATTTATGTTGTATTTTGAATTTATTGGATTTGCTAGATTTTGGATTAAAAGATGTATATGGAAGGATGAGTGCCTCATTTTTTGGACTTGTCTAGCACCTCTCATATGCTGGAGCCGGCGATCGTTCGTACCTTATAGACTTCGGAAATGCTTTGTTGCCCGCAGGCGGGCCAGCCCGCCCGCCTGCGTGGCACTCCTCCATTGGCCCCCCCTGTTAGCATGGGGCCCACGCCGTTGACCGGCCAATGGGGGAGGGCCACGTGGCGGGCGGGCTGGCCCGCCCGCGGGCCAAGTAGCAGAGCCCACTATAGACTTATAGTACCATTAGGATAAGTTGGCCAAAGATCATTATTGATATTCATGTTGAAGTGTGCAATGCAACATGGCTAGTAGTAAACAAAATAATAGAGTCGACCGATGCGTCTTTTACTTCTTCATAGATGACAGAACTTAGAATTATACCGAAAATAATCATTTCATGTAAATGTAGAACATAAAATTGTCAAGTACAGTTGCAGAAGAAGTTAGAGTGACAATCTAAGTACTAAAGCATAAAGCATGCGCTCCATTGATTGCTTATTCAGAGGACCTCTTAAATCAGGAAGTCGGAATCATCCCATTGAAGAACTGCAGAATCCATGTCCTGCTCTCTCTTAAGCTTGTCTTTCAGGAACCAATCACAAACCCTCCCAGCGTTAAGTTCTTCGATTGGGAGCCCTTCTTGTTCAGAAATAACTCTCAGAAGATTCAACGAAGATATCTGGAACAACAAGAAAAAAATTCAACACAATTTGTCACTGAAAGAAACTACAGACCATATATATACTAATGGCACCCCAATTATAACGTTCGGACATTTTTGGCACCTTAACTTTCACCGTTCAATTTTGACACCCTAACTTTAGATTGAAACACCTTTCGTTAATTTTGAAACACATCAAAAATATTTCAAAAGAATATCTGGCAATACTAGTATTTAGGTTGCGCTTTTGTACTACAAGTTACGCTTTTGGAGTTGTTTCGATGTGCTTCAAAATTGATGAAAGATGCTTCAAAATAGCTATTTATGAAAGTTGGGTTACCAAAATTGAATAGTGAAAAGTTAAGATATCAAAAGCGTCCAAGTGCTATAGTTGGGATACCATTAAGATAATTTAGCTTATATACATGTATCCGTCACCTACATCTCAAAGCCACCATCATAGTGATTCATAGATCACAATACTTTTCGTATAATCAAGTACATGATATTGAACCCAAAAAAAAATCCCTTTAACTACAAAAAGATTAATGATCTAAACTTGAAAATTTCTTTATATTTCACATTCGACTTCTCAAATCTCCATCATCCAGATTGCAGGTTGAAGATCCATGTTCAACCTCCATCTAGATTCAGTATACCTAGTTCATTAGTAATCTTCATGTAGGCCAGGTTAACACATGCCTCCTGAAAGTATGTTGCTTATTTTATTGTATCGACAGTTGTATCAATAATTCCATAAGTATCTTTATAATGCCAGAGGTTGTTGTAACCTCCTATCATGTAGCACTAAAGCCTAAAATTATCATTGTGGCATGCAACTCTGGATTCTCCTCAAAGGACATGCTAATGGCATACATCATGATTAGTAAGCTTATATTTTCTTAATAGTACCAATTGGAACTCATCTCTCCCAATATGTACTATTATTCAGAATTATATCAAACACATATATAACATGGTGAATGTAAAGTATAATTATAAATGTTGATAAGTATATTTATAGCCTACCAACTTCACTATAGCAAAACTGTAAGAGTTATTCTTGTGTAAATGCTGGCATCTTGAAGGGCACAAGGCAATATTGGTTCATCTTGAAAACCTCACTAGACCTTTGCTTTAGCAGAAGCCTCCTAGCATTGTAATTTAGGAAGCTACTAAAAGTGCAGATATTTTTATCCCTTCAAGAATTAGTATAGGCAATACTCGAAATCCATATCTGGATAAGTTTGATCCCATAATCATAATACTCTGATGTGCATATGGATGTTTTTTGGTTCTTATCGTGGAGGCAATGGTAATTGGTAATACAGATATCCAGATCCTTATTCATGTTCTGAATAATGGTATTCAGCTTCAAATCTTTAGTTAATAAGCAAATCTTGTTATGATACACATAAGGATACAGAGTTGGGAATTAATTTTGCTGTCTGGGTTTTCGGCTCCCTATCCATTGTCCTAAAAAGAACTATCAAAATCATGTTTAGATACTAGACAAACTGTGGATGATCAGTGAGTCGCGCGCAGTTCCTCGAGTCACATTTCCCCTAAACCAGATTCTGGAATTCCAACCTCGATAATGTGTTCTTTGATCGATAACATGTTGGGGTTTATTGGGTTTGTCCATTAGTGACCATGTTGCACCATTCCATTTCGAGGCAAATTCCAAGTGTGTATTTCAATATTTGACTATCATTTATTGACTTGTACACATGAGATGCGTTAGCTCAAGTGTTTAGTACAGTGGAAGATTTTACTAGTGGACAAGTTTCAAATCCCACAACGATCGTTTGTTTTGTCACAAATTTTTCGGAGAAATCCCTTTGCAGCTAGGCCCCTCGGACACGGGCACGAACGTGGGTGAAGGACCCAAAGTGTCACTTTGATGGTGCATGTACGCATCAGGCGTAGAGTTGGCACGCTCTGCGCATCGGACGTAGCGCATCAGACACGGAGTTAGCGCATGAGCAACGGGGGTGCATGATTGCAATTCCGCGGTGCTACGGAGCAGCGGGGTCACGGGGCTGTAGTGACGCGGTTCCGCAGGGTTGCGTAGGCTTGCCGCAGAACTGTTGTTCTGTCTCAGCCACGGTTTTGCTAAAGCTGGATGTTATTTTTTGTAACTGTCCTATCAATAGGGAGTTATTGCTAGTAAGTACCCCATTTATAGAAAGTTATTCCTTGGTATTCCGCTGACGTCTTTAGTGGAATGTTACCACTTATCAGGGAATTGCTTCCATATTTAAGTAGATCTCCAACACTTGCCTCGTTTGGTTCACGGTTTAGAGAACCAGGAAAGAAAGCTTGTTCCTTTACTTTGTTTGGTAGCCATAAACTTGGAAATCAAGAAGGAAAATAGGGGGAATATGGTTGACCAATGGGATTGATTTTTCCTCCTTTTCCAACATTTTATTGCAAAAAATTATGACAAAAATAACCTTATTGCTTTTTTTTACCACTAAATCCTCGTATTCTGGGTCTCTTTCATAAAGGCACATAATATATTATTGGAACATTGATATATTTTTGTTTTCCTTTCCTGCACCAACCAAACACTCGAAAGAAAATCAAATGGTCTTTCCTAGATGATTTTCTTGTTTTACCAAACAAGGGAAAGAAAATGTGACATGAATTCTACTTTCTCATTCCCATGGAAAATACAAGGGAATTCATTTCCCTTCCGTGAACCAAACGAGACCAGTGCAAAAAGGAAAAAAGAGAACTTAATTCTCAGAAAGAGAGAGAGAGAGAGAGAGAGAGAGACTTCTCATCAGAAGTTGAAACTTTGCATCAGCGCATCAATGCTAGTCCAAGAGGCCGGTAACACGTCAGTGCTTGTTGTTAGTGCAGAGGCACAATTTTCGATGGAAAATTCTGAAACAGAAACAATTGTAAAGACAACGTTTCAAATGCAACACCTTAAAGAAGATGTGCAACAGAGATCCTAGAGGATTCTGAATTACGAGGATCTAAAAAGATTCTACGTAATACACAAAAAATCTAAAGAGACTTTTGTGCAAGCGACTATCGGCAGTAGAGCTTCTAAAAAGAAGTTACTGTAAAAGGCAACAGCAGCGATGACAGGCGAGAATGAGATGCTGGGGTGAATGAACCACCGTTGCTCAAAGCTTTATTCGCCCCACACGAGCACGAACATCTTCCAGGAACCAGCAAGTTCACGAAGAACTTCTGGAACGCTCGTAAGTCAATATTTGAGACTTGAACGGGCTTCCTGGACTTTACGGACTCCCTTTACTCTCTTCTTGGTGCCTCTTTCAAAGGAGGCCAAGGGGCTCTATTTATAGAGTGGAGTTGAGACTTCACCTCTTCTCCTATCCGATGTGGGACTAAAATACCAATACTCAAAAATAAAGTTTGATATTTTAGATCATCCCACAATCAGCATAGAAGTGTGCCAGTCCACGCCTACCCCCCCGAACACTCCCGTGCATGCACGAGACATCCTGGAGTCCGTGTCTGAGTCCGAGTCCGCACAACAAAAATTAACTTGCATCCTTGTTGGATTTAATCCTTTTTCTTTCTAGGAAAATACTTCCACATGCCACAAACGTGTGCCCCACTACACCTCATGTGCACACCTCAACACAAGCAATGCATTATATTGAGATACTCACCATTTGGTGTAGCCGATGTGGGACTATCTTTTCCAGTCCAAAGGCAAAAACACCAACAATCCCCCACATATCTCAATATATGGGTTGAGCGTTCCCCACAGTGACTGTCCATCATACATTAGGAGAGATGTCGCTACGACTTGAATCTTCCCGCATAGGTTAAATAACAGCATGATACAAGAATGGACTAAGCCTTGAATTCTGCACCATAACTGCAATTCTTCCTACTCACATAATGACATCAACTGTGCTTCTGGCTGCACATTGAAGGCCCTGTGCCAGCCTGGTTTCAGTGTATAATTTTGGACGTCTACAAGTTTACCCTCAAGAGACGGCATGATATCTCTTTTCATACACTATAGGTGAGTTCTTTATTAAAGAGATATGGCATGAAGCCTTGCGCTTCCTTGCGGTGCTACGCCGCTATGACATGGCCTGAAGCCGAGGCATTACCCCTACCTGGGAACCTCATCGTAGTGTCATACTACTGTAGCATGAGGTCACAAGCCTCTTTGTAGTGCCAAACTATCCAGCATGAAGCCTTGCGCTTCCGTGCGGTGTTACGCCGCTATGACATGGCTCGCAAAGCCGAGGCTTTACCCTACCTGGTACCTCTTCGTGGTGTCATGCCACTGTAACATGAGGACATCGTCCTCTTTGTAGTGCTGTCTACAACTCTTTAATTACGTCATACAGTATTAGGCTACCTGCCTATTTGCGGTGCTACGCCGCTGTGACTTGGCTTGCAAAGCCGAGGCATTACCCCTACCTGGGAACCTCATGGTGGAGTCACCCCACTGTAGCATGGAGTTTCACTCCTTGTAGTGCTGCTCTACCGTGCTTCCTGTAAAGCACACCAGGCATTCACTCTGTCTGAGAACTCATTAAGGCGTTTAAGCCAACCTTCCACAGGATCAGTTTTTTTTTTCCGCAGAAAAAATACATAGTAGACAACAGTGGTTATGGGTCCGTATCCCTTCCATGTTCCAGAGAACAAGTACCCACTGCTACCTGATAGTTTCCCAGTCAGTGATCCTCCTTTGAACCAAAAGTTAGATGCCTAGTAGATTTCTCTTTGAACTAATAGCATAAAACTTTATGGTAGGATTACAAAAACACACTATCAGAATGCCTTCAAGCCCATTTTACAAGTTGTGTCATCGACCAACTGGCGCTTGAGGCCTTTTGTGAACGGATCTGCCAGGTTCTCCTGACTCCGAACATCAATCACTGCAATTACACCTCTTTTGATAAGATCGTGTACTGCCTTGTGCTTCAACCGCACAGTCCTCTTCTTCCCGTTGAAGAGGTCATTTGATGCCACTACTGCTGCCGCCTGGTTGTCACAGTATATCGGTATTGCCGGTATCTGAGCCCCAACCATCGGAAGATCATACATGAGCTCCCGAAGCCACTCTGCTTCATCTGCAGCAGCATCCAATGCAAAGAATTCAGATTCCATGGAGGAGCGAGATAACATAGTCTGCTTCTTCGACTTCCACGATATAGCAGCTCCGCCCATGGCGAATACGAATCCACCTGTGGAATACTCGCTCTCCATATCTGAACACCAGCTAGCATCACTGAAGCCTTCCACTACTGACGGATCTCCGCTGTAGAAAAGTGCATATGTCTGAGTTTTCTTGAGATATCTCATAACACGCTTCACAGCTTTCCAGTGCTCAACGCCTGGATTGCTAGTGAACCGACTCAGCATTTCCACGGCAAAAGCTATGTCAGGCCTTGTGGCAGTAGTAGCGTACATCAAGCTTCTGATGACGCTAGCGTACTCCAACTGCCTGACGCTTTCCCTCGAATTTGGCTCCAGCTTCTGATCACTCCGGTACGGTGTATCAATAATAGGAAGATCTTGATACCCGTAGCGAGTGAGCATCTTTTCAATATAATGAGATTGTGACAGCGCTATTCCAGTGCCTGTCCGGATGATCTTGAGCCCCAAGATTACGTCGGCATCCCCCAAGTCCTTCATACTGAACTTGGTCGAGAGGAATTTTTTTGTCTCTGTGACGCAGCTTAAATCCGTACCTAGGATTAGCATGTCGTCCACGTAAAGACATACGATTACTCCTCTTCCGTCAGCAAACTTCGTATAGACACACTTGTCTGTTTCACTGACCCTGTAGCCATTTGACCTTATCACCTTGTCAAACTTTTCGTGCCACATTTTGGGAGCTTGTTTCAAACCATACAGAGACTTCATCAACATACAGACTTTGTCTTCCAGACCTCTGACGACAAAACCTTCTGGTTGTTGCATGTAGATCTCTTCGGTCAGCTCGCCATTAAGGAATGTCGTTTTCACATCCATCTGATGTATCACCAGCTTGTGTATTGCTGCTAGAGCAATTAACAATCTGATGGTTGTCATCCGAGCTACTGGAGCATAAGTGTCAAAGTAGTCGATCCCCTGCTTCTGAGCAAACCCCTTGGCCACTAGCCTGGCCTTGAACTTGTCAATGGTTCCATCTGCTTTTATCTTCTTCTTGAAGATCCATTTGCATCCGATGGGTCTTGCTCCTTCTGGCAGGTCAACCAATACCCATGTGTTGTTGGAGGTGATTGAGTCAATCTCGTTGGCTATCGCCTCCTTCCAGAATACAGCATCTCTGGTCTTCATCGCCTCATCATAGGTAAGCGGATCTGCTTCCACATGATAGGTGACGAAGTCATCTCCGAAGTCTTTCGGCCTCCTCGTTCGCTTAGTTGACGGCTCAGCGAGTTCTGGTTCAGCTGGTGTCTCCTTGACGACAGCTTCATCTTGGACTACTGGTTCATCAAAGACTTCTGTCTGCTTTGTACCCTCATCATTCTCCGGAATATCCGCGAGAACAATATTCTTGTGTTTTGCAAACTTGTCTTCAAAGTATTCAGCATCGCGAGATTCGATGATATGGTTTGACTCGATATCAAGGAATCTCCGAGCATCACTCTTCTCGGCATACCCCAAGAAGATCGCCTTCGTAGTCCTTGTCCCCAGCTTCTGAATCTTCAGATCCGGGAGCTTCACATAAGCCAGACACCCCCACACTCGAATGACATTCAAGTTAGGTCTGACTATGAACCAGAGTTCATGAGGAGTTATGTCGGAAGTTGCATATGGCACTCTGTTCAGAATGAACGTTGCCGTTAGTGCAGCTTCTCCCCAGTAGCACTTTGGAAGACCCGCAGTCAACAGCATGGAGTTCATCATCTCTGTCAACGTTCTGTTCTTCCTTTCTGCTACTCCGTTGGATTGAGGAGAGTACGGAGCCGTTGTCTCATTGATGATTCCATGTTCTTTGCAGAATGATAAGAATTCATGAGACCGATACTCTCCGCCTCGATCACTCCTTAACCTCTTGAGTTGTTGTCCAGTTTGCCGCTCAGCCTCGGCCCTGAACTCCTTGAACTTCTCGAATGCTTCGTCTTTATTAGACTTGAGCAAGTAGACGAAAGCATACTTTGAGAAGTCATCGATGAAAGTAATGAAATACTTCATCCCGGCCTTTGTAGAGAATTGTTTGAAGTCACAGATATCTGAGTGAACCAACTCCAGAAGATCTGTGCTTCGATGGACCCTGTGAAAGGGTTTCCTTGTGATCTTCGTTTGAGCACATACTTCGCATTTCTCTACCTTACCCCCACACTTGGAGATAAGTCCTAGACTAGACATTCTGTTAATCCTTTTACAATGAACATGTCCTATCCTATTATGCCACAAGTCAAGAGAATAATCAGAAAAAGTGATTGCATTTATATTATCATGCTGGGTTACAACAAGCTGAATCTTGTACATTCCTTCAGTTTGGAAGGCTTTCCCGAAGACTGTACCCTTCTTGGACATCACCAACTGGCCAGCATTGATGTCCATCCTCAAGCCTGCGTTGCAGAGCAGACTTCCAGAGATCAGGTTCTTAGCAATTACTGGAACATGCTTCACACCTTGAAGCGTCAGAGTGTTCCCCGATGTGAGTTTCAGCTCCACCGTCCCGATCCCCAGTACTTCAGCTTGTGCCTGGTTTGCCATTATGACCTTCTCTGAAGTTGGCTCATAAGAGACGAACCAGTCCTTGTCTGAACAGACATGGCAGGTCGCACCAGTGTCTATCCACCAGTCCAAGTCAGCTCCCACAGTTGCAACCTGTGCTATCATGGCAACTAGATTAGTAATCATGGAAACCTTACTAGGCTCACCTTGTTCTTTGGGCTTGGACTTGCATTCGGATTTGTAGTGGCCCTTCTTGTCACAATTGAAGCAAGTCACATGGGACTTGGACTTCTGCTGCTTGAAAGCAGGACCCTTCACTTTCAGATTCGTGAAGTCCTTCTTTTTGCGATGAGAAGCAGCCTGCTTCCCCTGGTACTCTCTGGTTTGGACCAGATTAGCCTTCGCCAGTTGCTTGGACAGAGTATCCATCTTCTGTTGAGAGCGCATCTCGTCCTCAACATGGATCTCTTGCAAGAAATCTTCCAAGCTAATTTCCATCTTCTTTCGATGCATCCTTGCAAAGAAGTTGCTCCATTCTGTAGGAAGTTTCGCGACGATCCCTCCAACGACAAACTTGTCGACGAGGGGCATGTTCTCGTCTTCTAGTTTCTGACGCAACTTCAGAAACTCCTTCACTTGGGGCAGCATCGCCTTCTCGTCTTCGAAGGTCCACTTGTGGTATTTTTCTACCATGAAGATCTTGGACCGGTTCTCGTCATCTTCATAGAGCTTTCCCAAGGAGTCCCATATCTCTTTGGCAGATGTCTTCTTGGAGTAGGACTCTGCCAGAGAGTCTTCCATGGAATTGAGTATCAGTAGTTTGCATATACTGTTTTCTCTCTTCCACTTCGCTTGCTTGGTCGTAGCAGCGGCCACAGCCGCAGCAGATCCAGTGGTTGAAACGATCGGTTCTTCTTCTGACAGCACGTGATCAACATTCACGAGTTGAAGATTTAAAGTGACCTTTCGTTTCCATATCTGGAAGTGTTTGCCATCGAATTTCTCCAACTTGTTAAAGCCGGTATCGATGAGCGAAGCACGAGAGTTATCTATCTTCTCAATAAAGCTTTGAGATTGTTAGTGCAGAGGCACAATTTTCGATGGAAAATTCTGAAACAGAAACAATTGTAAAGACAACGTTTCAAATGCAACACCTTAAAGAAGATGTACAACAGAGATCCTGGAGGATTCTGAATTACGAGGATCTAAAAAGATTCTACGTAATACACAAAAAATCTAAAGAGACTTTTGTGCAAGCGACTATCGGCAGTAGAGCTTCTAAAAAGAAGTTACTGTAAAAGGTAACAGCAGCGATGACAGGCGAGAATGAGATGCTGGGGTGAATGAACCACCGTTGCTCAAAGCTTTATTCGTCCCACACGAGCACGAACATCTTCCAGGAACCAGCAAGTTCACGAAGAACTTCTGGAACGCTCGTAAGTCAATATTTGAGACTTGAACGGGCTTCCTGGACTTTACGGACTCTCTTTACTCTCTTCTTGGTGCCTCTTTCAAAGGAGGCCAAGGGGCTCTATTTATAGAGTGGAGTTGAGACTTCACCTCTTCTCCTATCCGATGTGGGACTAAAATACCAATACTCAAAAATAGAGTTTGATATTTTAGATCATCCCACAATCAGCATAGAAGTGTGCCAGTCCACGCCTACCCCCCGAACACTCCCGTGCATGCACGAGACATCCTGGAGTCCGTGTCCGAGTTCGAGTCCGCACAACAAAAATTAACTTGCATCCTTGTTGGATTTAATCCTTTTTCCTTCTAGAAAAATACTTCCACATGGCACAAACTTGTGCCCCACTACACCTCATGTGCACACCTCAACACAAGCAATGCATTATATTGAGATACTCACCATTTGGTGTAACCGATATGGGACTATCTTTTCTAGTCCAAAGACAAAAACACCAACACTTGTCCACGAAGGGAGGTGACAAAGAGTGTTCCAGAAATTCTTACGAATTTTTTGGTTCACGGGAGCGGATCGACGGAGACAATCTAGTCTCGGTTTGAACAATGGTGATCTTTATCAACCCTGCATGCCGATTGTGCTATTCTGTTAGCAATTTTCAACAATTTTCACTACTATCTTCATATAGAGCTCTCCTCTGTCATGAACAAATTCGTTGCCATCTTAGTAGCAGCTCCACTGCTGGCTTTATCAGCAGTTTATACTGCGTAGCAAGTTTCTTGTTGTTCAGTGACTTCTACAAGAGTTCCAAGAATTTCTACAACTTGACATAGTAGAGCTCCAATATCTTCTCCTAGATCAATCTTGAACATGATTTAGAATCTTTCTCAACAAGAATGGATTCGTTGTTCATCCAAAAAAAAGGCAATAGAGATTGTAGTAGTAGGCTTGGCAAATGTAAGCAACCATGATGGACTAAATTCAAATTTTTGTGGTGGAAGAAATTATATATTTTTTATGGAGTCAGCTATTATGCTAAAGAAATATATACCACTTCTTCCTAAACCGTTTCCCAAACCAGAGAGTCCTGCAAGAGAACCGAGCAAAAACACACAAACCAAAAACGCTAAACACAAATCGCAGACACAGAAATTTTTGACGTGAAAAATACAGATGAAAAAAATCACATGACGATCGAAGTCCAACCCTGAAGAACCTTCACTAATGGAATAAAGAGAATACACCCTCTACAACCTCCTCCCGATCCAATCGGATCACCACAACTCACTTGAAAGAAAAAAATTTGATTGCGGACTCCGAAGAACAAGAGATGTCAAAAAATTATTCGAAGCGATCTCTCCTTCACAATAGTCCTCAATCCTTTCTCTCTCTCAAATATTGTAAAGCACTCTTGCTTACTTCTTTTTTTAAGATATATTTTATGGTGAGGAAACACCTAGTATATATATAGCCTCAAACCCACAACTAATTGAGGTATTCTACTATATGTAGGAATACTCAATCTAAACCATTGATGTATTCTTAATATATATAGGAATACCCAGTCCAACTCCATTGAGATATTACTACTATATATAGAAATACTTAATTCAAATCCATTGGAATATTTCTATTATATATAGGAATCCGGGATATTTTTCACATAGGTTGGGAATCCCATCCACTTCAACAACTTTCCTTTCTGCAGTCTTTCGTCCCTTATTCGAAGAACTGTCAGGTTTTTAAACTAATATATTAATTCTTAACCAATATGGTTAACAAGCCTTCGTATCCAAGTCCAGTCAAGCCTAAGTTTTGACTCTTCATATTTGGAGCTGGAACTAATTCTAATTGAGAGATGGAATTAAGCCTAACTATTGGATTCCTCAAGTAATTGCTGCCAAAAGCTTATCTGGTATTAAGAATATTGTTCCAAGTTCAATTGCAATGTCCCCCAGGAAATCCAGGAATTAGCAAAAAGTATGGATACGAAGAATTAAATCTGAAGAGGAGTATCTGAAGAGGGAACAAATAGCCATGACCAAGGAAAACCGAGAATTAAATCTCAAACTTCAATTCCCCTGAAATAGCAATCCCAACAACATTTTGTTGTCATACGTGAAAATTCCATACAACATTTTGTTCTAAGTGGTACCATTTTTTGTTGCACTTAAATGATGTTGTCGGATATACAAATCCATTGTTTGGGTTGATATAATTAGTTGCACCATTTGATATTGTAAGTACAAATAAATTGTTTGGTTACGACTTTATGGCATTGGATGAAGAGGAAATGGGAGGAAATGGTGTTGACTATATAATAATCAAGTGGTGTTGTGATCGTTTTGGTTGTGCAAATATTATGTGGAAGTTGGTATGTCATTTGTAGTCAAAATGGATTATAGAAATATTTCAAAATAACAATTTATCGCGATTTCAAGCAAAATATAGTGATTTCATAATCATTATTATTGTAATTGTGGTTCATGACAATACGTGTAATCTTATGTGTATCATATTATACATTTTACTTTCTAATCCATATGATATTTTTAGATTGAGAATAAGCTTTATTGTTAAATTCCTTAAAAAAAAAAAATTTAATTCACAAGCTCCACATTCGACCAATGAGTGAAGATTCATGTTGGTCTGTCTTCATATTATACATTTTACTTTCTTCATGTCCAACCGCTTAGGCTCAATAAAATTTGAAAAAAAATTATCCAAAAAAAAAAAATCTACAACAAAATAAAATAAACATTAATCATCTTATTAAATTTTGAAAAAATAATTTATGAACATTTAAAACTCAAAAGAATGAAAAATACCCTAAAAAATAAACAAAAAATCCATCTTCAAGAGAAGATCGTATCAAAGTTTATGAAGTGTTTTTCGAAATACAAACTCGATCAAAATAAATTATATATCTCGAAAATAACAATCATTTACCAAAGAAATTCATATTTTTCTTTCTAGAGCAAAAGAGAACAAACATTCATAATTCTATTCAATTCCCCGGAAAAAATTATAAACATTAAAAAACAAAACAACGAAAACTTTCTTAAAAATGAAGGAAAAAAATCATCTTCATAGAATATCGTATCAAAAAAATAAATTAAGAGACAAACTTGATCAAAATAAATTGAATAACAACATTTACCAAAAAAAATTAATTGTTTCTTTCTATAGAGAAAGTGAACAAACATTCATAATTTTATTAAATTTCAAACATATATATTAACATTTAACAAATAAAACAATGAAATAAACCTAAAAATGAACAAAAATTTCACTGCAAGAGAAGATCATATCAAAGTTAATAAAATATTTTTTGAAGACAAACTTGATCAAAATAAATTAAAAATCTCAAAAGTAATGGCTATTTACCCGAGGAAAAAAAGTTTTCTTTCTATAACAAAAAGAACAAACATTCATAATCTTATTCTACTTTGAAAACAAGTTATGAACATTCAAATGGTAAATAAGTGTTTTTAGTTGAGGGTAGAATTGGTAAATCCTATATTTTTTACTTTCTTTCCTTCCACTTTTTCTTTCATACAAAACAAAGAAACCAAACACAGCCTAAGGATTTTGTTAACATGAGCCCCAAGGGTGTGTTTGGTAGGAGAAAAAAATGGAAGAAAGGAAAATATATGAGGAAAAAATGGGAGTAAGGAAACATTTTCTCTTGTTTGGTATGAGGAGAAAAGTGGATGGAAGGTAAAGTGGAGAGATTGATTTTCCTTCATAACCGAAGACCATCTCCAATGGGGGTTTCTATCTTCCCTATTTCTATAGAAGAAATTCATTTTAGAAAAAACTTCTCCCAATGGTGGTTTCTATCACCATTTCTATCCTAGGTGGCAATGATGTAGGATGGAAACTTTCTAGGAGGGTTTCTACATGTAGAAACCTCATAGAAATTCTCCTCTCTCTCTCATGACAATTATTATTGGGCCCCACGCCATTAAATTGGCCCTTTTACTATGTGACACGTAGGATAGAAATGGAGAACCATTGGAGAGCATTTTTTGTATGTGTACAATTTCTATGTAGAAACTCTTCCAACTAGGATAGAAATCTCCTTAAAGTATAATGCCAAGTATGATAAGAACTCAATTTTAGAAATCACCATTGGAGATGGTCTAATAAAACCAATCAACCCAAAAGTGGATGAAAAAGTGGAAGGAAAAGTGCATACCCATTTTAATTTACAATTATACCCTATAGAAATTATATTATTTTAAAGTAGTTCAATAAAGTCAAATGATAAATAAATATTGTTAGTTGCGGATATTATTGGTAAAGTCTATATTTTTTATTTTCCTTCCTTCCACTTTTCTTTTCGTACCAAACAAAGAAAAATATATCACTTCCATTTTCCTTTCATCCTACCAAACACAATGAAAGAAATAGTCTTTTCTTTCCATATGGATGAAAAATAAATCTTTTTGAGTTTCTTTCCTTCCACTTTTCCATCCTTCCTACCAAACACAGCCTAAAACACATGTTAAGGATAATTAATACATAGCATTTTGCTTTGAAAATTGTTATCAACATCTAATAAATACTAAAAATAATAATTTTGCATTGAAAAATATCATCAAGACCCAATAAAATAGTTTTCCAATGCAAAAAGTCCTTGTATTGAACCTTGATTACATTTTCCAATGCAGAAAATTATTTTTTAAATGTATATTGAGTTTTGGTAACAATTTTCAAAACAAAAGAACATGTATTAAATTATCCTTAACATGTGCCTTAAAGGCACATGTTAACAAAACCCGTAATTTAAAACTCCCATCAACAGTAGTTTTTTGAATCTCAATTGATTAAGGGCCCGTTTGGTAAATCGTATTTGGAGTTAGATTTTAGAATTTTATGGATTTGAAGCCAAATCTATGAAATCATATGTTTGGTTGGAGATAGATTTGGATATGAAAAATATGACCAAATCCAAAATTTGGATTTAGAAGAAAGACGTTAGATTTAGGAGGAAAAAATTAGTTATTTTTTAATAATTTTGTTAAAATATTTAATTTATAGTTTATTCAAAATTAACTAATAGTTAATTAAAAATTAGTCATTCTATTATTTTAAAAAATATTTTTTTATAAATAAAAATTAGTTATTGTTCTTTAATAAAAAAATTAACTAATAGTTAGTTATCATAATTATAATATAAGTTAATAATTTATTAATTAATAGTTTTAATATTTAATAATTTATAATAATTTATAATTTTATTAATCATAATTATAACAAATTTATTAATTATAACTATAATCTTAATTAATATTCAATTATAATCATAATTAATAATTTACTAGCCTAATTATAATCTTAATTAATAATATTTTAATCACAATTATAATCATATTTAATAATTTATAATTTAATAATTAATATATTATAATAGTTTAATTAATAATTTATTAATCATCATTATATTAATTTATAACTACTATTTTTAAAATATTTAATTTATAGTTAATTAAAAATTAGCTAACAGTTAATTAAAAACTAGTCATTATTATTATTTTTTAAAAACAATTATTACTAAAAATTATTTATCATTTTAATAAAAAATAACTAATAGTTAGTTATCATAAATTATCATCAGTATTAATAATTTAATTTTTAATAATTAATATATTATTGAAATTTTATTTAATAATTTATTAATCGTCATTATAATCATCATTATATCTTAATTAATAATTTATTTAGTTATTATTTTATTAATTATTATAATAATTTAATTATTAATTATAACAATAATTATAATTATAATTATAATTATAATTATAATTATAATAGCTAATTAATAATTTTTATTTTTTATTTTATTAATTATAATAATAATTTAATTATTAATTATAATTATAATAGCTAATTAATAATTTACCAAATTCTATGTTTCGTTGGAGTTGGATTTGGATTTGAAAATTCATGATTTAGATTTGGATTTGAATTTTGGATTTCCAAATCCAAATCCAAATACAAATCCCTAACGGTTGGTTGTAGAACCACATATTCAAATCATATTTGACTAACATTAATATTTTTAAATTACAACTATGTGATTCTTAAATCTTTATTGACTAACCCCGCTAAATGAATTCCAGTATTTACAACGAATCAAACATGCTAATGTTGTAATGAATGTTAGACTTGTGATGAATGTTGCAATGACTCACCCCACCTGAGTGGATTCCATTGTTTACAACAGAACATTCCTATGTTTGTTGTTTTTTATGGGATATTTAGACTTTGAGTCTTAATTTCTGAAATTTATGTTTGGGTCTCTATATTATCAATAATGCTAAATCTACAATCAAAATTTTACAATCATACAACAACCTCTTTCTTCCACCCCTTACACATGGGTCCCACCTCCCCTCTCGCTCCCGCTACATGGGCTCTATCCGACCCCACCACTTCTTCCCCTCCTCTAATCGAAGTCCGACACGTGGCGGTTGTAAGGGGTTGTACACACTTGGTTGTAGGCATAGCAAAGCCCCTATATTATACATAATTAGTGTTTGGGTCTCAAAAGTGTCACAAAAAACAATTAGTGATACTTTTGACACCAAAACACTAATTATCTATAATATGAAGACCTAAACACAAATTTTGAAACTTATTTGAGATCCAAAGTCGGGTAAAGTGCATTTAAACCCTCCTTAAAGTTGCCTCGTTCGCAAAATAAGACCTTTTAGAAAACTTAAACAGTTTGCACCTCCCGCAAAACCGTTTTTGCTCGGAAAACCCCTTTCCGTCAAAATGACGTTAGAAGTTGCCGTTAGAGTCCATATTTTGGAAGAAAAAAAATGTGCACTACCCAAAATACCCCTAATGCTTACATTGTGGCTGCTGCTGACTCTCTTTCATTCTCAATATATAAGAATGTTTGTTTGAAACATAAAAGCTAAGCTTTATATTTTCTATTTTTTGACCGGTTGGTTGGAAGGAAAAATAATATTTAATTTTTTTTATATTCTTTTTTTTTACTTATTTACTCTCATTTAATGTATTGAAACTTTTTTTTACCTACAGATCTCAAATCCAACTGCAAATTTTTTTTATATTCCATTTTTTTTTTTACTTATTTGCTCTCATGTAATGTTTCAAGCTTTTTTTTACTTATTCCTTTTTTTTTTCTCAAGACGTCCAAATAGAAATTATGGAAGAACAATTTATTGCTATTGTGGATTAATTAGCCCATTGAAAACTTTATTGACACCAACAAATCCGAGAAGATGATTCTACGGGAGTGCAAATTTTTCAACAAATTCTTGTAATTTTTTACTATGGGAGGATGAGAAATCGGACCATGCTTCGACATACATGTTTTGCAATTTATTTTTGAATTTTTGACACGTTTAGTAATATTTAAGTTATTTGTTTAAGTAATACATGTGATGAAAATAAATTTGTACCAAGATTTACAATTTTAGTTAGAATTAATAAATAAATAATTACGATAATAGTCATGACTAATAAATTATTAAGTAAGACTATAATGATGATTATAATGATGATTACTAAATTATTAATTTAAATTATTATAATATATAAAATATTAACTATAATTATAATTATGATTAAATTATTATTAATTAATATTATAATAAAATTGTAATTAATAAATTATTAACAAAGATTATAATTATTAATTAAGATTATAATTATTATAAAATATTAAATAATATAATATTAGTTACAGTTATCTAGCTCCAAATACGGTTTACCAAACATGCCCTAAGTTAAATGACTGGATAGTTCAGGACTAACCGGACATTTGTTAAAGGATTTTTTTTTCCAGAAAAAATTTAAGATGAAAACCTACTATTTAGATTATGAACATTTATTTTCGAAAATGACGTCAAACATGAGAATTCTATCTTTTTAAGAACGGGAGGTTATTTTTAATAATCTTTTTAATATTTTGTTTTTTGTTTCCATTTTTTTAGTTCTTATTTCATTTTTTTTTTCATCTTTTTAATAATCTTTTCTAGTTTTTTAAGAGTGACTTTTATTTTCAAATTTGTATAGTTTTTGTTTTTGTCTATTTTCATTGTTTAAAATTTATCCTCATTTTTTGGTTTTTTGGAATATTTTATCTATTTTTTATTTTTTCCATATTTTAATAGTATTTTTTGTTTTTTATTTGGTATTTTTTTCCAGTTTTTCATCATTTCTATTTTTTAAGAATTGATTTTTTTTGTATTTATCAGTTTTGTTTTTCCCAAAAATATTTATATATTTGTTAAATAAAAATAATTTATGACAAAATAATTTTAAATAATATTTATCCATTTTTTTGACAGAACTAACTGTTTTTAACAAGTTAATATTAATTAAAATAATTTTAATAAATAATTTTACTAGCAAAGACCATTTTTCTTTTGTTAATATTTATCCACTTTTTAACAAGTATTTTTGCGTAACCGTTTTTAACAAAATAATTTTAGAACTAACCGTTTTTAACAAGTTAATATTAGATAGCCCAGGGGTAAAATGGTCAAAACAACCCCATTTTAACACCCGTTAACAGAAAAGTTAGCGGAGGGGATGATTTGAGTATTTTCGTAACCTTTTGGATTTTTCGGATCAGCGAGTCTTTATTTGCATTTTCGTGACATCTAAGGAGAGTTTAAATGCACTTTCTAAATATCCTTTTTTTTTTTATATATTGTGTCCGACGTAACGGTCAAAAATGTTTTGTGCACACTGCATTGTATGCCTTTTGGACCCACTGCCCCCTACAAATGCCACCATGTGACTCGATCCATTGATCTTCCACCATCCAAACAGAACTTTTACGTCTCTCTCCGCTGACCACGAGGGTCACTCGGATTTGGCGAACATTCCTCGTGTTGAATGCAAAGAAGTGGATGAAATAAATGGTAGTTAACGAAAAAAAAAAAAAAAAGAGTCTGGTACTCACTGTTAATCTACAGAGAAAGCGCTCATGGGTGCTTAGCCCAGAGATCTCCACAAGGCCAGCTTCCTCCAGGCTAAGGAAACCCTTCCTCTGCCCCTTCTCCTTCCCCTCTCCTTGGCAACCCACCACCACGAGCCTCCTCAACTTGGCATTCTTCTTGGGAAGGAGTAGAGGGGGGTGGTGACGGTGCTTGAATGGCTTGAGGAGGAGCATGGCGTACAAACTCAGTACTGTGACAGTGTGGTAGTTGGGATTTTTTGTTGGTTGGAACTTTTGGGGATTGAAGCATTTTCATTTGATATGAGGGGGGAGGAGAGGAAGAGGTGATGTGGGTGAGGTGTGGTGGGGATTGGGTTTGGGGGTGATGTGGATATTATCCTATGGTCTGAGAGCATCTCCAACCCTATTGTCTTGTTAAGTGTTGTGAGTCTTAGGTGGCTCCTATGTGGCATGAGCCACAAGACAGTGTCTTGTTTATGTGGCAAAATTATATCTCAAAAGACAATGAGATAGAAAAACTCTCTCCAATGCAAAAGTATTGAGAAGACAATAAAAAGTATTTTTTTCCAACTTCTAAAACAACTTTTAAGACAACTACTCATCTTCTTTCTTTTTTCTAATATTTTTTATTCATAATTGATGACATGGAAGAGAAGACATTGTCAAGTGCATTGTCTAGAACAAGACAATCAACTTCACAATGTCTTCTTTAATTTTTGCCACATAAGCTTCACAATTGACTTGACAATTGCATTGGAGAAGAACTTTTGAATAAAATTTTGTCATTCCTATGTGACAATAACTTTTTTCCAAAGTCACAGTAGGGTTGGAGATGCTCTGAAAATAAGTAGAAATCTAAAGTGGAGGTACTAATTAAAGATCACACCAGAGACTAGGGATGTCAACGGATGCTTATCGGTACGGACATGACAATATTCGTATCCGAATTTTTTTTTTGTAATATCCGAATCTCATCCGATATCCGAACGGATATCTCTTTTGACACTTTGAATTCTTATTCGTTTAGTTTAACGGATATCGGATAATATCCGGTCCGATTAGCTAAAAAAAATCGGATGCTATTATTCGAATATCCGAAATCCAAAATATTAAAAATTTAGTTATTATCTGAATATCCGAAAACCAAATTCAATTGCTCTACATATTTGAGTCCTTTCTTTTTCTGTTGTAAATTGCAATTAATATATATTACTATTATATAAATTATATTATAACCGATTTATGTAAAAGTCAGTTGAGAATAAAATTCTTTAATCTTTTCTATAATATATATATATATATATATATATATATATATATATATATAGTGTTATATATATATATAAATATATAACACTATATATATATATATAACACTATATATATATATATATATATATATATATAAATTATATAGTATAATTTATATATATATATATATATATATATATATAATATAAATTTTTGGATATCCGAATCCGATATCCGAAATTTGCAGTTCAAAGTCGGATCGGATATTAACGGATTCGAATACCTTAATATCCAAATCCGTATCCAAAAAAAAAAAAATATCCAAAAAATATTCGGATGTCCGAATCCGATATCTGAAATTTTGGAAAATATTCGAATGTTCGGATACGGAATCGAATCGGATTCGAATTTTTGACTATCCATTGACAGGAGACTGATATATTGTAAACCTTCACTATGGGTTTTTCTTAAGAATAGGTGTTATGATCTAATTTTAGGTCATATTTGGTTCACGAAATCAGCATATTGAAAAAAAAACATATTCTTCTCTTTGTTTGGATGCTAAAAGAAAATAAGAGAAAAGAAAAACAATTTAAAAAAGAAAGAAAGAAAGCAATGATTTAATTTTCAATATAATGAGTAATGATTCACTATTCTTGCAAATTTTATTGACCATTTCAAGTACAGGGATTTTTTTTTACGAGAGCTACACTTTTTCAAAGAAAATTGGGAGAAAATTTATGTAGGGTGCGTTTGATTGCAAGGTGGAAAATATGTGGAAAAGAAATTGATTCCATGGAATTATTTTCCTAGGAAAAAATTCTATGGAATTTTAAAAAAATTCCATGGAAAACTTAATTTGGGTGTTTGATTGCCATTATTTTCCACGGAAAATAGTTATTTTCCATGGAAAATGATATTTTCCTATGGGTTGTACAAGTTTCATTTTCCACCATTTTAAGATGAAAATATGAAAAATGATAGTTTTTTGGAAAATAATTCCATGGAAAATACAAGCTATCAAACACTACAATTGGTGGAAAATTTGTGATGGAAATATTTTCCATGGAGAAAAAGCCCAATCAAACACAGCCTAACAGATTCTGATACGGAAAAAGTTACGAAAAAGGCAGGAGGAGAGAGAAATGACCTCCTCCGCCGGCCATGGATCGACGAGTATTGAGATTGGACGCCGGAGCGCGCGAACGAAGCCATTGTCCTTGTTGTTGCAGTAGCTATTAACAGAAAGAGCTTTTATTCACTCCTTTTTTTCCCATGTTGTTTATCATAAAGCTCCTTGTATTTTTATGTAGTTACACATTATATATATATATTGTAGATAGGTCACGGTTCATATAGCTAGTCGGCTTTATTGTTTAGGTCCACACAATTTTTCCTAAATTAGTCCGGGTTTCTTTGGCTGGTTAATTACTCTATACGAGTTCTTGAAAAAAAGTTAATAAATTTGGTCCATATTCTTAAATAAATATTGGTATGGCCCAACTAAAAACTACTACACTAAATAATACTATGATGATATTTTCTCTTAAATGATAGCGTATTTGTGGCATATATTTATTTGAACCTCATAAATCTTTTAAACAAGAAATTTCCAAAAAAACATGTGCAAATGAAAACTCATTTTGATGGGTACTCAAGAAAGATTCATTAGATGAAGAATTTAAATAAATTAATAATAAATAAATAAATAAATAATAACTAATTATTGAATTTGCGCATCCTGTTGGTGAATGCAACATAAATTCTTTTGTTTGATTTGAAAAAAAAGAGAGTCCAAGAAGTGTAAAATGCAAATACATAAAAATGTACTTCTTGAATTTACATACATATTGTTCTTTGGATGGAAGTCCTTCGTCTCTTGGAAGTGCAAATCTTGTGTTTTACTAGCAATTTTTTTATAGAAAAGTATGACATATAACTCTTTGCTATAAGTGTTAGCATATTTTAAAAATGATTAATTTCTCACCCACTTTGTTTTGATTATAATTCTTGTGAATTTTCTTCAAACTGAAATACTAAAAATAAGAAGAAAAAAAGAAGTTAAAAGGGATGAAAGGTATTGTGACAAGTAATTTAGATTATGGTCTTTTGTCATTACAGTTGTTTCGTAAATAAGGCCAAGATTTCATCTAGCTATCATTTTTTTTTTGTATAGATCCATATAATTTTTTATAAATTAGCTGGAATTCCTTTGGGCAGTCCACTCGAACATTTTTAAAAATAATAATAATTTGATCCATATTTCTTAATAAATAAAAATTGTGTGACCAAATTAAAATACAGTATCATGACAACAATGGTTTCTTGTATTAAATGGTGGCAGGTTATTTTTATTTATGGCATATCTTCTGCAGAGGTTATTTGAAAGGAAAATAGAAAAAAAAAAAAAAAAAAAAAAAAAAAAAACAGAAGATGTATCATGTAACTACATAAAAATCCAGGAGGAGAGATCTATGCAAATTATTTGAAAGGAAAAAAGAAAAAAAGAAAAGAAAAAGAAAACTACAATTTGCAACTACATCAAACTCCAAGGAGTTTTATGATAAACAACAGGGACAACAAAACAAAAAGGGAGAGAAGTGACGAAAACCTAGACAATTCTTCTGTCGATGGCTATGGCAGCAACGGCAGCAAGGGCGGCGGCTTCGTCCCTCTCTCGCTCCCGCGCTCCGGCGTCCAATCTCATCGCTCGCCGATCCATGGCCGGCGGCGGAGGTCATCTCTCTCTCTCCCTCTTCCTTTTCCCGTACAAACCCTAAACCTAATTTTTTCCGACATCGAAATCTGTTACATAATCATAATCCTTAGAATTAGACCATAACACCTATTCTTAAGATTTATCATATGTGCTTTGTCTCGATTTGATCTACAGGAATTCCAATCGGATGATACCATCGGGGTTTTTGTTTTTTACTTGTTTCAATTTTGATTTCCTATATAATTTTTTTTAGTTTATTTGAAAGATTACAAGACCGTTTTTGTGTATTAGTGAAGATCTTGCAATTTAAAATGTTTACATTTCCCTCCTCAATTTTATGTGGTCATTTGCTTGCCATTAACTGTAGGGATCCCTCTTTTCGACTTTATGTAGTAAATGCAGTTAGGCTAAAATGATGTAGATTTGATTGTCCAAATATACAAAATTGCAGCTATAAAGTTTCATTGTTATCGATTCATGTGCTACTTCAGGTTATCTTTTCCAGTGAGGAAATTCTTCCCTTAATTGATGATTAAGTGGGTTTAGTGTAGGGGTGGTTGGTAGAAGTTAGAATGGCGCATGAATAAAAATCGAGCCTTGAGCCGAACATGAGAATGGTGTGCCTGTACAAACTTATTTTGAATACTCTTTTTGCGGAAATTAAATCAGAAAAAGTAGTCAAGCTCCCTCGTTCACTTTATCAAGATTATACGAACGAAGTTTGAGTTTTTTGCCATAGAGATTGAGGCCTTGGGCTAGGATATTGAAGCTCGAAATATGATGGAGCGCAACATTTTGTGATTCCTAATTAAGTTGTGCTTATGCAGTTGGTTAATTGATAGATTAAGAGTTTGACCTCTTAAGGAAAAGCTCGAGGTGGCCAAGTGCATAATAAGATCATTTTATATATCATTGGAATTTCTCCAACTTTTCTTTGGTTCAACTGTGGTCTTGGGTACATGTGCCCTTGTTTGGGTTGTAATTGTAGGTGGCCTTTTTTATGCTACGGTGGTTCTATTAATTCTCTCTTTGATAAAAACACAGGGAGGTCCATCTCCCACCGGTTCTCTCTCAAACAGAGAAATTTCTCAAAGAACTCATGAAATTATTCTATTTTCTTTCTAGGAGCTTATGTAGATGCTTGAAAAATCCAACCTCTAATACTCATAAATTTTAATTTTCCTTTTTAATACAACCATGTACGCCGGCTTTGATTAACAAAAAAAAAATTTCATACTCCTTCATCAATATGTTTGCTCTGTCAACATTTCCTTCTTTCTCTCGACTTCATGGAATCTTCCTAAGTTTGATATTAGACCCTATAATTTTATCAATGAATTTTATAATGTAGTTCAACTATCTGCCTTTGTATTAGCTTACATATAACACAGTGAACACTGAAGTTGTCATTTTCATATATCCAGATGTTCAAACCATGTAAAATCCCGTTATGCAAATTTCATATTCTAATTCTTCTATTTATTAGTTATTGAATGTGTACTTTCAAGAGTTTGCTTGGCGTGAGTTAACTTTTAGCACTTGATGCTTGCATCTCTGAGGATGCGGGTTGCATTGTGTATGTTTATCGTTAATAATATCATGTTGGTTGATGAGATTATAGGTTATTAGTGTTTAAGTAAGAATGTGGATTAACTAAAGGTTTTAGGTAGGCAAAAAGGCGGGGACTGTAAATGGGTGGGACTTATCTTTAACTTTAAGTAGTAATATTCGTGCAGCGTCCTGTATGAATTTGCTAGAAATCGGCTGGAGTTGGGTGAGAAGTAACTGGAAGTGAACCCAGGCCCAATCCTTTGCTGAATTTGGGTTAGCTTCATCTGAGTTTGGGTTTGCCTTATTATGGTTGATTGCGACATGTTTGTGTCTGAATAATTGACTAAAACACAACCCAAACCGTACTCACTAACTAAATTAGTTTTACACTTTCACAAAGAAAAAGGAAAGTTGAACTTAGAGATACAAAGGAAGAGACATGCAATAGACTGCCACCTCGACGTCATTCTCATCTCTGTTTTTGAAGCGGGTGCCTATGCTGACCTCTTCTGAACACACGTAAGCCAGTTTATCCAATTCATCCTCTTGGAGAGGTTCTCCACCTTTTATCCGTCTTCGACAATAAATAGTCAAATGACATCATCATTCTCTCCTTAATTCTGCCGCCTCGGGAATCTTATCTATCACCTTAATCCCTTTTATCTTTCTACAATCTGAATAGATGATAGAGGCTTTGCCTGTTTAGACTTAGTTATGATGGAGTTCAGATGTAGTTGTGGCATTTTACAGTGCGAGGAATAAAGGGGTCCGAATAGGAATGCATATTTAGGAGAGGAGAGGGGAACTTTGGAGTTTGGTTCTCCTTTTCTCCTCTTCTCTTAAGGGTTGCAATCGCACACCAAGTCCTCTCACCCATCCTCACTTACAAGTTTGGTTGGTAAGCTAATTTTCTTAAGGGTTAATTACACTGACCTTCCCTATGTTTCATGAGTATTACAGGGACTACCCCTATTCCGAAAATAATTACACTAACCACCCTTCTCCTTTATAAATTTTATTAACCATAGGGGTGGTCAGTGTTATTAGTTTATATAGAAAATAGAAACTATAGAGGGTGTCCGTGTAATTAGTTTCAAAGCAGGGTGATCCGTATAATAAGGGTAAAACATAGGGGTAGTTAATGCAATTAACCCTTTTATTAATTTATCACTTTTTAACTCTCTCTATACACACACACACACACACACATATGTATATATATAAAAATGTATATATAGCACGTTTTTACACTGTGTATCTGTATTGTAAAGTTTTTGAAATTATTTTTGTTCATATCTCCATTGCATTCACACCTGCACCATCTTTGTGACATGATGAAATGTAATTTTAGCAAAACCTCTATCGGAAACAAGGGAGAAGTTCACATTGATGACCAAGAGATGTAAGACTTATCTATTTTTTAGTCAGAAACATTCATGTCAATGGAGTATCATTCGTTAATAATTGCGATATCTAGGAGAAATTGATTCTGGAGAGCCATTGAATCACTTAGTACCCTTGAAATCAGAAGGAAATTTTATAAGAAGGTTGTGATAACCAATACTTTATTGTACACAGTATTCTAAATGGCGGTTGAGGCGACTGCCTAGGCAGTAGGCGGTCTCTCTCCGCACCGCTTTTGCGGTAGACGGTGGAGTAGGCGACCAACGGAGGTTTGGTGCCATAGGCGGAGGTGAGGTTGCCTCGGCGGGTCTAGGCGGAGCAATACCTAACAAGATATTTTGGCCAAAAGATTTTGCAAGCATTATGGGCCCCGGCCTATGGTTCACTTTTACAAAACTAAAACTTCATAAATCATCGTTCTGCAATTTAATTATATATGGAACACTCTTAAAATATTCATATTATGCCAAAAGAAAGTGATAAAATAGTAAAAAAATGTCCAAAATATATCAACTGCTAGGCCGCCTACAGCCTAGGCGGCCTAGACGGTAGGCGGACTCTCTCCGGCTCACACATGCCTACCGCCCTTTACAACCTTGATTGTACACAATGTTAGGAAGTTAAGCCAGGTACAAATCAAGAAAGCTTTACCTAAACTTTGGGGTCAGATGAGATGCAATACAAACAAAAGATGGATAGGGTCACAAATGAGTGGATTTGTGGAGAGTTAAAGGCTTAAAGCTGACATCGTTTAGAAATGAGAGGACAAAAACCATTTGAGATGGTTTCACATGGTTAAATAGATGTTGATAGATGCACCAATTAGGAGTAATAGGATCATATTAGTTGGACTTTCTAGGACCTGTGTTAGACCAAAAGGAACATTGGTTGAGGCTACTGCAAAGGATATAGCAATGGTAATATACAATTATAAGAGAAATGACCAAGTAGAGCCGAATGGAGGAGGAAAATGATTTATGTAGTTGCCCTTAAATTTGGGATGCAGACCATACTTTTCCATGATTTATCTACTTTACCATCCAGATAGTTCATTCTGCATGCTTACACTTTGATTTGTTAGTATAAATCCTAAGCAGTTCTACTTCAACCGTAAATCTGATTTTGTATGGTTTTGTATCTGTTATGGTTATTATTGAATTAGATTTGCATGATTTTGTTGTGCTTTTAACTTTTTTGGTCTTATCACTGTTAATCATGAAGATTACCTGTATAATTTCAAATCTCTTCTTTTTAACTGTGATCTATTTTATTCTTGAATACCGAGCATTACTATTATGGTTTGATCATCACATCAGCCTATTCAACTAACTTTGGTGTTTATTTAGTCATGGAAGAATGAGTTGCTCTTGAGAACATAGCCCTCTGTTCTGTTACAACTGCAGGTCCACAACAAGCAGACCTTATAAACTATATCTTGTGTATCTATTTCATTTTCCTATAATTCATTTCCTTCAAAACTTTGTAATTTAATCATGCTAGATCTTCAATAGCATTGCCAATTTTCTTCCATATAATTACTGTGGTTCGCAGCAAAATATCCAATTGCTTGAAATATCTGAGTTCTGCAGAGTGATTTGAGTTCCAATATTGATTGCTGTCACCTATGATGTACCTGTTGGACTTTTATCTTATTTGAAAAAAAAAATGTATTTGTATGGTTTATTGGCAGATCATGGACCACCAAGGGTTAACTTGTGGGATGACCCACTCTCTCCGTCTAAGTGGAAGGAAGAGCATGTAAGTTTTATTTTCAAACCTATATTTTAGTTTGGTTTTGAAGTTAGGCACCTGAAGTAAACTTGGCATGTTTATCTGGCATCGATACACCTTTTGAGCTGTCTTTGTTGTTTATCAAGTCATGTTGACTCGTAAAAAGTATAAACTCTTGAAATTTCTTAAAGTTAAAGATGTGTAATTCTACAATCATTTCCAGTTTTGGATTATTGCTTCAGGTATAATCTTTCAAGTGCGTATTTGTATACTGGAATAATTTAAACCCAATAGTGTAAAGTTTCAAATTCTAGTTTCTTCCACTGTGGTCTTTTATATTTTAATTTTAAATTTGGGAACTTCATCTCATCTGAATACTGTATTTTAGCCATGTTAGCCATATATTTATCATTTTAGCAATGATACGAACCTAGTTCGTTTTATCTTATTTGGAAAGAAAACTGCTAATTCATCCCAATATATAAGATTTTGACAGAACATAGCTAAAGTAACATGCCATTTTGGGCTGGCTAGGAAAGATTGTGTTCAATTTGATATTGATATTTGCCTCAGATCATTTGTATAGAATGACTTCCATATGAGCATTGGTCAATTATCCATGAAAAGGGCCTTTTGGAGCCCTTTAACTTTAATTTTGTTCCATATTGTCTATTCTTCACATTTATATTTGACCATCTTGTCTCTCAAATTCATTTCAGTTTCACTAAAGAAAAGTTTGTTGATACAATTAATTCTGATAACATTAGCACTAGATATTTTCATTACTCTGTGTTCGGTGCCAAGTTTTATCTGCTCCCTTTTGGATGCCATCTATTTCATGAGAACTTTAACATTTATGTGCCACATGTCCTTGCATAATGGCTCGAGCACTCTTCCACAAAGATCTGCCTTCTGCTTTGGTGATTTTATAGATTGGTACTTCATGATTGTATTTGTTGAAGAGTTAATAGTGAAATTTATTTTTATTTGTATTTGAATTGTAGTGAGTAATATTCATGTGAGAATTTCTCTGCTGCAGTTCGTACTTGCTAGTTTATCTGGTTGGGGCTTGCTCATTTATGGAGGACTGAAAGCTTTTGGTGGTGGCAACAAGGAAAAGAAGGAACAGGTATTGTAATTCTTATAACAATGATGCTGCACAACCACATTTAAAATACTTGTTACCCTCACAACAGATAATAACATTTCTCACTAAACGTTATCTCATATCTTGATAAGTGCACATATTCTGTAGTAGAAAGTATCTTACAATAATTGCAGCATAAATGAACTGGTTGAAGTTTTACTTTGATTCATGTCTACTGTTCTATATGCTGTTTAGCGGTCTTCTGATAGATGAACTAGCTTTAGTAATTAGTACTAAGGTACTCCTGACTTAGCATGTTCCGAGCATAGTTGTGAAAAGCGCACCTTAGGCATGAGGCTAACAGGGTTCATCCTTTGACTTCCTCAACGTATGTGGAGCGAAACTCCCTTGGTGATGCTCATGCCTATCTGTGGGGTCAAGCCCGTAAAAAGTGTACTGCATATATATATATCTCTTATTTTACATAATGCTTTTTGTTTTTTAGCTTAGCATTGGAAGCAAAGGACTTAATATCATTTTTCTTTTAATTTGAATTCCTGGTACCTACTATTAGAGTATTAATGTGGTATTGCCTATTGTTAAGGTGAATAGAAAATAAAAGAAATAAACTAAGCATATTATTGTGTAAAAAAGAGAACAATAAATCATCTATAATCTACTGTTAATTTGCTTACAAGAAATAGTTATTAGTTTATTACACATGATTTGGAAATAACTTTCTACATTATTATGAATAAATGTGTGCCTCACCTTCAAGAGGCTCGCACTTTTGTCTCACACGGTCACACGTCAGTCCCGAATACCCTTTTCAATGCAGTTCTTCTTGGCCTTTAATAATAATGGTTCAAAACTCTTGAGCCCCTTGGTATTGTTTGGCTGTTGGATACTTCAGCTGCTTACTGATACATTTGCATTTTTTGGGGAAGCAACCCCCCCCCCCCCCCCCCCCCCCCCCCCCAACTCACTCTCCGTGTTTCATTAAAGAGAAGTTTAAGAAACATCCCCCGAGAGGAGATACACTTGCATCTTGATGTTTTTTTTAGTTTCATTTTGAGAATACCTTTTCCCTTGTGATGCCCGTCCTACTATGTTTCACTTGTTTATCTACTTTCCGATGTATTACGTGGTACATCTATATGATCGTATCATCACCCATCTTCATCTTCCATATCTTCTTCCATCATAATTGGGTCATCTATGAAAACAAGAAAGTTCCACAAAAGAATGAACAAAGTTTCTATAACCACTTGTCAACCTGATATCAACCTTCTAGGGTAGGGATTATAGTCTTGTAGCAACTGCGCTGCTAGCTATTCCTAATCTATGAGGCAGTTTTTACAGATACTGAGAGCTAGCATTTCATGTGGTATTAGTTTTTTTGGATCACAAAGGCGTAGGGCTGGAATAGCAAGTCAAGCATTAGGGTTTGGGGTATCAGAGTTGGATTAGCAACTCACAATAGTAGATTTGGGTTCGAGAGTCAGGTTTACTATTTACTAACCACAGATTGGTTAACCTTGAACTTCAAGCGGCAAGGTTTCATAGCCTTTGCCCCACTCTAGTGTAAGTATTACTCTCATATGGTTTTTTCCTTGCCTTCTTTGACTGGGTTTTGAAGCTCACCTTTCTCATCTAACCAGCCCTTTTTGGTAATTTATTCAACTAAGTAATACTGAATTGCAAAGCAATGGTTTCCAAATTGTTTTCAAAGTCAAAAGGACATAGAAAGCAGCAATCTATGTAAACCAAGGGTTTGCAAGTCATTGTTTTCAAAGTCATAGACTCATAGAAAAGAATGTTAATATAAATCAAGGATTTGCAAGTCATCGTGTTCAGGATTTTTTTTTTTCCTTTCACACACACACCACCCACGTAGAAGAAAAGAAACTGCTCCCATAGTGGTTGTTTTGATGACTGTCATTAAAAAAATTATTTGTTACAGGTTGTACCAGAAGAGAAGCAGGCAGTAGCAGCAAAGCATTAAACTAGTTGAGGCTGTTGTTTTCCAATCTTTAGATGCCGGGAAATAAAGCATGTTGAAATACATGGTAATCTCTGAAATGATTGTCACTTTATTATCGTTCATCAAGTTTTGGGTTGTATATGCCAGACTGTAGGTTTTGGAATTTCCATTTGTAATTCCAGTGAGTACTTTGATGTGTGTCAAGCTCTTTTCTGATTCTATCAGAGCATAAAACATTGATTGCATTTGTTAAGTAAAGGAAGCTGTTCTTACTCGTCTCACTACATATGAAAGTGGTTTGTGGAGAACAGTTACTTAATTGCATTTTCTCGAACTGCCTTTCCTAACCAAAGTTTTATTTAAATACGAAGCACTACTTATCTACCCTTCTCCTAAGCATCAGACATTATATCTACTTAGTTCTTTCGAGAGTATATACTTTTAGTCGATGGTTGTTATTGAGGGATATATGTTTCTACTAGTTTTCATGAAGAAACACATTATACACATTATTGCATATGGCAAATTACAGGTGATATGGCAATTTTATAGAATGGGAAGATGATATATTTTTCCAGTCGATACAAATTAATCAGATATTGGTAACGTAGTCATTTAGACGTAACTTTTTGCAGTCCCAATCTGGTATAAAATAGATAGATGACCACCTTCCCGTGGTAATACTAGTAGTTTTCTTAGCTTTGTCACCTCTGCACTGTACCTTCTCTTCAAGAGTTAATATTGTTACTTGCAAGTTCTTGATTCTGTGTTATTTAAGTTGTCGTTTGATGTTTGTTTTGCAACAAGTTCGTGCTATGCAATGATGAATTACAATTCATTAGTCATTCCTCTAATTAACCAAGGACTGGATTCTGCTTTGTGTGCCAACTTTGTGTGATATCTCCCTTAACTCCTTAAGCTTTTATGCACTCTGCATTGACTATTAATACCGATATTGCGAACCTTGGAAGACGAGGATTCTGGAAATAAATTAGTTTAGAGGACAATGGCCCGAAATCCTTAGTCGTGTATTGATTTCCATGCCCCCTCTTTATGGAGCCACCTTATAGCATCTTCCAGAGGTTCGCAATATCGGTATCGGTTATTTCCTATGAATATCAGTATTGGCAGTTTTAGATCCGATATCGATATTTTTGGTATCAGAAAATAAATAATTATTAATAAATTTAGAGATATTTTAGACATTTACCATAATTTTAAGTGTCTTCTTTCATAGTAGTTTTGAAATTGAATGAAATAATAGTTACTCTGTGTTAGATAAAAAAATTATTTACATGCTTTTTCAACCTCGCTATGCTTTTACAACCTTATTGATTGTTTTTTTTTTTTGGCCAAAATGACTGGAAAAGAAATTTCTAATATCGGTATCGGTCATTATCGGGATCGGTCGGTATCAGAGCTAAATTATATTGATACTGACTGTATCGGATCCGGATACTGCGAACTATGGTATCTTCTATACCTGTTATTGTCACTACTCGCAGACCGATACCATCAACATGGGAAGATTATGCATTTTTTTCGGAGCTGCTACGTTGTCCGCGGTTTGTAACCGCTGGCGTGACCGCCGGCCGACGTAGCGGCCGGCCATTGGCCCCCTGGTCTGGGTGGGACTAGGAGATAGCAAGGGGGGACCAATGGTCGGCTGCCACGTCGTCCGACGATCACGTCTGCGGTTACAAACTGCGGACAAAATATCATTTGCTTTTTTTTTTTGACCTTTCCGTTGCATGCTCTTCAAGACTAGACTATCGTCAAAAGTTTGTTTCGCTTTTTCTCCATCCAGATTTTTGACAATTCCTCCACATTGTATATGGTCTAAAACTATACATGAAAATGCCACCCATCTTTCATGCAGCTTAATCCCATGACATCGCTTGGCATGCATCTTCATGTTTTCTCATTCATTGGCTGATTTGACAACTGTGTTCCAAATGTGAACTTGTTGAACAAGTTGTTGAATATCAAGGCCCTGTCACTTATATTTGAAAAATGAGGGGTGTCCTTGCACATTCTTAGAATGTAAGCAAGTGATTGCATTATATCCCAACATACAGATAAAGAAGTGCATGGCCTTGTATTGCTATAATATGATCCATTTGGTGATTTTCTTTAAGGTTTTAATATAAACATCAAATGATTTTTTTAGGAGATTTAGTGTATTACATCTTATTGTAACCATGTTCATACCCAAAAAAAACGACAATCATACTTTTGCCGATATCGATTGTCCATCTTCATCCATCGTCTTTAGTTGGTTGTGCTCAAGTAAATGGAAGGGTGCTAAATGGAGCCATACTTTAGCCACAATACGTGAATACCGATATAATTTGACATATTCCGATTCAATATCGACCGATACAATATTGGGGGTCATTTTTTCGGTCAATTCATCAAAGAAAATTGAACGAAAAATACCAATAAGGTGTAAAAGTATGCAAAGAAGAAACTTATCAAACCAATATTCAATGTTGATTACTATTTTTATTCAATTTTAAAACTACTAAAATACAACACAAAATACTGAAACTTATGTCTAAATATATAAAATATTTTGTTATTTTTTAATATTTATTTGTTTTTTTCAATACAAAAATAAAATTAATATTTCGATTCGAAACTATCTATACCGACGAATCTCGATATTAATATAAAAGATAGATTCTGATATAAAGGAAGATCGAGGGCAAGAACGGTGGAGAAGAAATTTGTTTCTCAAGGTTGATTTCATTGAGGTCATACGATTGAAGGAGTTATAATCTTGTATTGCCATTACAAGATGCATGAAAGTCCCTCCTTGCTTCTACTTCTCTATGCTAAGAGAATAACATATATATGAACAACTAAGTGGCAAAGCCGATCTCAGTAACCTGAGCTTTTAGCACTTCTAAAATGTTATCATGTATTCTTTAATTTGCTAATATTCAAAATTTAAATTTGTTCCTGTATTAACACTATTGGTACTCCTATAATGTCATCATGCACTCCTCTCTCCATGCATGCACATATTAGTGTCATATTTAATGCATAGATATATTTGGAATTAGAATGATAGAAAATTAAAAATTATTGCAGAATAATATTTTAGGAGTGTCAATATATATATATATATATATATATATATATATATATATATATATATAAAATAAAATTTGTGTCGAACGTCCCCATCGAGAATTGCTCTCGTGACCACTCAGACCGCATGCCTCACCAATACCACTAGGCTAGGGGCCATTGGCAAAATGTTGCCACTAAGAGTAGAACTTAGGATCTCTATTGTGCAAGTCTTATATATATATATATATATATATATATATATATATATATATATATATATATATATATATAGCCGGGGGATCGGGATCAACACCTAATAAAACACGCAATCTTAGCCGCAACGTCATTTGAAATAAATGTTTCAGATTTGAGACATTGGTTCGTTGTAGGGATGTCAAGATATATATTTTTTTTTAAATATATATATATATATATATATATATATATATATATATATATATATATATATATATATATATATATATATATATATATATTCCAAAACAAGGCGATGATGAGTCTGGCCTGTGCGATGCGGGACATCCACAACGTCGAAGGACTGACGAAAAATGGCCACGATCTGAGCTGAGGAGCTGAGGAAGAATATATATATATATATATATATATATATATATATATATATATATATATATATATATATATATTGGAAAGGCAAAGTTTATTGAATGAAGGCGAGTACAAAGACCAGGTCCACCAGACCCGATTCAAAATTCAAAAGAAAAGCAAAAGAAAGGAGGGAATCCACGCTTCCCGAGGGGGGCACGGGGCCCGGGGGGGGGGGCGGGGGTCCCGAGGAGGCTCCTTGGGACTCCCGCGCGTGTTCCAGCGTGAGAGAGGGGGGGACCAGACACCGCTGCGGAGGGGGGGAACACCACGGCGGCGGCGCTGGGTTACGCCGGAGGAGAGAAACCAGCGGGCCGGACCGCGAGGGGGGGGACGGCCGAGAGGGGGATCGGGGGGGAATCGACCACGGGGAGCTGAGGGGCGCCGGGGGCTACGCCGGACGGGAGTTGAGGGGCGCCGGGGAGGGGGGGGGGATCGACCACGGGGACGCATGGAGGGGGGGTCAGATCCGGGAGACGGGGGGCGTGGGCGCCAAGGGAGCTCCTGCGGGGAGGGCTGAGGGGGACGGGGCGGCAGGGGGGTGGGAAAGTCATTTAATCTCAACCATATAATTTCAATCCAACATGTATAACATAGGTTGGTTTTATAATATAAAACTAATATAAAACCAACCGGTTGGTTCTATATATATATATATATATATATATATATATATATATATGTGTGTGTGTGTGTGTGTGTGTGTGTGTGTGGATCAAACAAAAAATATATATATATATATATATATATATATATATATATCTGTGTGTGTGTGTGTGTGTGTGTGTGTGTGGATCAAACATTCCGTCCGTGGAGTCCCGTCAAAGCCTCGTCCCTCTGCATCATTAGATCGGGGGGCTAGCACGGGGCCCCCGCGCGCGCACACTCGATCCAACGGTCGAGGACGACGGGGCTCCTGCAAGATTCCGTGGACGGAACTCTAGATCCGGTATATATATATATATATATATATATATATATATATATATATATATATATATATATATATATATATATAGAGAGAGAGAGAGAGAGAGATGTTTTATTCCAGTTTATTTCTGATGCTCTTGATTTTACAGAATTTCACTCCCACTTGCCATAGTGTTTTGAGTGCAATATGTGTTAGTCCCGGGGCTTGATCAAAGGTGGTAGACTCGATGTCGAGATCAGAGATTCAAACAAACGTTCCCCTTATGATTATTCTCGACATCCACGAGGAACACTATAATATAAATCTGATTAAAAAATCAACAATAATCAGAAAATAAATCTCACGTTCTTTCTCGCAATCGCAGTTGCTGATGGACACAACTGACTTCAGAAAATAAATCTCACGTTCTTCCTCGCAATCGCAGTTGCTGATGGACAGAACTGAGTTACAACTCGGATAAAAGAGAAGAAAGAAGAAAGAAGAAAAGGAAAGGTTCTTGCTGGGGTGATTAAGATCACCGTTGCTCAAAGCAAGATTCGCCCCACCACGATCTGCTTCCAGGAACCAGCAAATTCTAGAGAACTTCTGGAACGCTCGTCAGTCAATATTTGAGACTTGAACGGGCTTCCTGGACTTTACGGACTCCCTTAACTCTTTCTTTTGTGCATCTTTCAAAGGAGACCAAGGGGCTCTATTTATAGAGTGGAGTGAGACTTCACCTCTTCTCCTATCCGATGTGGGACTAAAATACCAATACTCAAAAATAGAGTTTGATATTTTAGATCATCCCACAATCAGCATAGAAGTGTGCCAGTCCACGTATACCCCCCGAACACTCCCGTGCATGCACGAGACATCCTGGAGTCCGTGTCCGAGTCCGAGTCCGCACAACAAAAATCAACTGACATCTTTGTTGGAATTAATCCTTTTTCCTTCTAGAAAAATACTCCCGCATGACACACTTGTGCCCCACCACACCTCATGTGCACACCTCAACACAAGCAATGCATTATATTGAGATACTTACCATTTGGTGTAGCCGATGTGAGACTATCTTTCCTAGTACAAAGGCAAAAACACCAACAATTCTCCACATATCTCAATATATGGGTTGAGCGTTCCCTACAGTGACTGCCCATCATGCATTAGGAGACATGTCGCTACGACTTGAATCTTCCCGCATAGGTTAAATAACATCATGATACAAGAATGGACTAAGCCTTGAATTCTGTACCATAACTGCAATTCTTCCTACTCACATAATGACATCAACTGTGCTTCTTGCTGCACATTAAAGGCCTTGTGCCAACCTGATTTTAGTGTATAATTTTTGGGCATCTACAAGTTTACCCTCAAGAGACGGCCTGATATCTCTGTCCATACACTATAGGTGAGTTCTTTATAAAGAGTCATGGCATGAAGCATTGCGCTTCTTTGCGGTGCTACGCCGCTATGACATGGCTTAAAGCCGAGGCTTTATCCCGCCTGGGTACCTCATCAAAGTGTCATACTACTGTAGCATGAGGTCACAAGCCTCTTTGTAGTGCCAAACTATCCAGCATGAAGCCTTGCGCTTCCGTGCGGTGTTATACCGCTATGACATGGCTCGCGAAGCCGAGGCTTTACCCTACCTGGTACCTCTTCGTGGTGTCATGCCACTGTAACATGAGGACAACGTCCTCTTTGTAGTGTTGTCTACCTCTCTTTATTACGATTATCATACAACATTAGACTACCTGCCTATTTGCGGTGCTACTCCGTTGTGACTTGGCTCACAAAGCCGAGGCATTATCCCTAACCGGGAACCTCATGGTGGAGTCACCCCACTATAGCATGGAGTTACACTCCTTGTAGTGCTGCGCTACCGTGCTTCCTGTAAAGCACTTCCAGGCATTCACTCTGCCTGAGAACTCATTAAGGTATTTAAGCCAACCTTCCCACATGATCCGTTTTTCGCAGAAAATAATAGTAGACAACAGTGGTTGTAGGTCCGTAACCTCTCCATGTCACAGAGGACAAGTACCCACCGTTCCTGATATTCTTCCGGTTAATAATCCTCCCTTGAACCAAAAGCTAGATGCCTAGTAGATTTTTCTTTGAACTAATAGCATAAAACTTTATAGTAGGAATGTAATAACACAATATCAGAATGCTTTCAAGCCCATTTTACAAGCTGTGTCATCGACCAGCTGGCACTTGAGGCTCTTGGTGAACGGATCCGCCAGGTTCTTCTGACTCCGAATATCAATCACTGCAATAACACCCCTCTTGATGAGATCATTTACTGCCCTGTGCTTCAACTGTACAGTCCTCTTCTTCCCGTTGAAGAGGTCATTTGATGCCACTGTCGTAGTCGTCTGGTTGTCGCAGTATATCGGTATCCCCGGTATTTGTGCCCCAACCACCGGAAGATTATACATGAGCTCCCGAAGCCATTCTGCTTTCTCCGCTGCGATATCAAGTGCAAAGAACTCAGATTCCATGGATGACCGCGAGAACATAGTCTGCTTCTTCGATTTCTGTCACGACCCGCTACCCAAATTGTTGGGCCGGGCCGAGTCATATCCAGCCTACGCTTGAGATAAAGCGCAGTAAGCTGTTCTAGAAGTAACAAGATAAGACTAAATGTGCTAACAGTTCTAATAGTAATAAAGAGTCATAAATGCTCCAAACACAAAAGTCATCTCATAGAATAGTGAGTCCAAGTACAAGTCCGAAATGTAAAACTGGATACATGTCCAGTTACAAAATACGTAGTCTAATACATGACTACACTAAATATCCCGAGCAACTACGTAAACTAGGCGAGTTTTCCCGCAGGTACGTCATCGTAAGACAAAGCTGGGTCCTCGGCGGTATCCCCATAATATGAGTCACAGAGCAACTCCTCCTCAGTAAGAATACCTACAACGTTATCCTGTCAGGACGGGAGCAAGTACTGATTCTAACAAACATATAATACTGATCATGTGATGAAAAGAAATGACATATCATGTTTATCCAGTTTTTGTTACATTTTATCATGGCAATAATTTATTGTTTTTAAAGTTTAAAACTGTAGTAGGTGAGTGATCAGTCAATAGGTAATCAGGATGTACAGCGGTACATATCAATTTTCTGAAGTGTACATACGTACACTTAACGGCATCGGTGTACATCCATACACAAACGCGGGACCAGACATACGACACAGATACATATAGAATGTAACGGTGCTCGGTAAATACATACGGAGAAGGGGGTCATGATCACGTACACTACTAGCAGTTTTTCTTAACCCGTTGTTTTAAACATGTGAGAGATATGAAACTATCCTAAACATGGTAGAGACTGAAAGTAATACAACATGTGAAGTTTTAACTTGCTACCCCAAGGATCAGCATTTAACATGGTTGGTAATTCACAGTTTTATGGTTATAGCAGTATGTAAAGTTTGTAGAAGTACTTGCCTCTAGCAAATCAAGGCAGCGATAAAAATGCTATAGATGCCTGGTAACTCGTCACTGTAGAATAAATACATAAACTTAGTTTTTATACTAAGTTAAACACTAAGACACTTAGTGGTGCAACACGACTTTCTGGTTGGACACCTAGCCAATTGGTGACTTTAGCATAGGAGACCAATCTGGGGTGACACAATACTATAACCAACTTTCTAGGACCTTTACACTAGTGCGGGGTGAGGTTCAATACGGCTATAACTCAAAATAACACAAAAAGTTGCAAGTCGTAAATAAGCAATAAATAAATTAAACTGTACATTGTGTTCCAACAATTTTTGAGGTAGACAAAAAGCTCAATTTTACATAAAATAAAGTACCAAAATGATCCTTGTTAATTATAAAAATTTATTATAATTTTTCTGGAATTTATTAACCAGTACATGTATTTTATAAAAATCAGTTTTCATAAGTACACAGAAAATGAGTTCTGGTTTCATATGCCAAAACAGTGGCAAAACTGTAAATTAAATACTGTAAAAATTATGCTAAATTAGCTAAATTAACATAGTATCTAAATACTATTTTTTCAGAATTTTAACAGCAATTAAAGTATTTTTAGAAATTCAAAAATAGCATTGTACACAATCTGAAATTAAATAATTAATTATCTGCGTATTTTGTCCATGTACATAATTTGAACTAGAGTTCAAATACAGGACCCATGGCCATGAATCAAGTCCAATATGACTTGTACAGGTCTTGAATGGGTGAAAACACATTTGAGTCCAAAAATCCATGCTAGGTTTGGACACCAAATGGTTGCAGTAATTAAAATACACAAAAAATACAAAGAGGTAAAAGTACATAATAAATATTAATATTTTAACAAGGTAAAATTATACATAGTAGTCAAATAAATATGACAAGTGTATTTACATATATTAAAGTATAATATATGTACAATATTACGTAAATTATAGAGGCTAAATAGTTATATATATATATATATATATATATATATATGTGTGTGTGTGTGTGTGTGTGTGTGTGTGTGTGTGTGTGTGTTATATATATATATATATATATATATATATATATATATATATATATATATATGTGTGTGTGTGTGTGTGTGTGTTATATATGTGTTATAATGTGCTATATATGTGTTATTATATATATATTTTATATGTGTTATAACACACACACACACACACACACACACACACACACACACACACACACACATATATATATATATATATATATATATATATATATATATATATATAATAACACATATATATATGTGTGTTATTATATATATATTTTATATGTGTTATAACACATATAACACACACACACACACACACACACACACACACACACATATATATATATATATATAAAAAAATATATATATATATATATATATATATATATATATATATGTTATATATTTGTTTCTTTATATATATATATATATATATATATATATATATATATATATATATATATATATACTATTAAAAATGAGGAGCCGGACTCGAGCTCCCCAGGCGGGTGCTCCCTGGTTCGGAGCCGCCACCCCGCTCCTCCTCGTGGGTGGGTGGCCGGCGGGTCGTCCCGACCCGACTGCGCTCCCAGGTCTCCTCCCCTTTCCCACCACCCCCCCCTCTCGGTGGACCCCTCTCGGCCAGCCGCCTGACCTCTCCCGGTTGGCCGGCCACTGCACTGTGGTTTCCCCCCTCCCCGTGGGGCTTCTTCCCGTCCCTCGTCGGCGACTCCCCGGCGCTCCGTCCTCCTCCCCGGCGCCGTCGTCGTCCCCGGCGTCAGCAGCGATCCAGGGCCCGGCGCTGGCGCATCTGCCCTCCCCCGCCTTCCGCATCCCTCGGCCTGCTCGGCGGGCCGCCGGGGCATCGCTCTCCCCCGCCTTGCATGGCTCCTCCAGTCGTCCCTCCGCCGGAGTCGTCACCAGCCCTCCCTCCCCCTCCCGCCGCTCCTCCTCCCACGCCTCCCCTTCTCTCGGCTTCAGCCATCTTCCAGTCGTCTCCTGCTTACTGGTGGCCTCCGGCCTCTTTGGCCGCCCCCTCCACGTGGGCTCCTCCCCCCGTCGCCCCGGACGAGGCAGCCCTCCGCTTGCTCCCTGCCGCCGCCCTCGTTTCCCCAGAGCTTCTTCCCTTTCTTCCCGGCGTCGGCAGCCTCCCTCCCCCTCGCTAGTTGGCCGCCTCTTGCGGATCCTCCTCCACCTCTGGCTCTCGGAGTCCCCCTCGCGGCGGCGTCCCTCTCGACCCCCGCCGCCAGGGCCTGCCCCTGCCCGTGGTGCACCCTTCCCCCCGACCTCCACGCTATCTTCCCGGCCCCATTCGTGTGGCCGGAGCCCCCGCCTCGCCCTCCTGGTCCTCCGGTCCCCACCCCCCCCCCCCCCCCCCCCCGTCTAGCTCCGGTGGCGAGCCGTCCGCGCCCTCCTCATGCCGGCTGCTGGACTCCCTTATCTCCCTCCCCTCCTCGTCGCCTCCCGGCTGCAGGACCCCTCCTCATGTCTTGGGGATTCCCCTCCTCCGCCTGGGACTCCCATCCTCCTCCCGGCGGCGGCGGTCCGCCGTCCTCCAGCCGTGGCTCCCCACTTCGCACCCTCCTTCACCCCCGGAGCTCGCCGAGTCTACCCTTCTCCTCCGCCTGGGTTTCCCCTCTATCCGCCTTCTTCTCTCCCTCCTTCTTCCGAGAGACCCCTCACCGGAGCCCCTCGGGCCGCCCCCTCTGGCCCGCCCCAGCGTCCCCCTCCGATGGCAGTCCCCTCGTGTTGGCTGGTCTCCGGCGTCGGAGATCCCTCGCCCCCGTCCTCTCTCCGGCCACGAGGCCCCCTTCCCCCGGCGGCCGTCTCTCCCCGGCGTCGATGGCCAGCGAGCGGGTGACCCGAGCCGCCCCCTCGGGACCCACGTCCCCTCGGGACCCACCCCTGCCCCTCCGGGCTCCGCGCTCTCCTCCATCGGGACGCGCGTGCGGAGCTGGCACCCTCGGGCCCCGCGTCGGTCTGCCCCCCTCGTGGAGTGGTCCCCTCTCGGGCTGCGAGCCCGGTCTCTTTCCCCCGCTTTTTTTCGTTTTTTTCGCTTTGAATTTTGTTTTGGCCGGTTGTGCCGTGCCGGGCTGACCCCGTGGGGTCTGGTTCACCTCTGTGGACTTGTTTCTGCTCTTCTTGAGCCTGTTCATTCAATAAAGGTTCCTATTTTAATATATATATATATATATATATATATATATATATATATATTATACTTACTGTTATTATATATATATATATATATATATATATATATATATATATATATATATATATATATATATATATATTAAAATATATATATATATATTTTAATATATATATATATATATATTAATATATATATATATATATATATATATATATAAATATATATATATAAATATAATAAAGAAAAGAAAGAAAAATAAATAAATAAAACAAAACAAAGCCTAAGGCTCGAACTCGGGTCACTAAGCGCGGGGGGGGGGGGGGGGGGGGGGGGGGGGGGGGTTTAAATTCGCGCGCGCTGACCAGTAGGCTAACTCGGGCTCGCTGTTAGGAAATGGTTTAACTTAATTATATTTTGGTTTTAAGTTAACGGGTTGTAACCCGATAACATTTCTTCGTGTCCTGACAGTTAAGGACACGAAGTACAGTCGAGTCCAAGTGTCCGGGTCCTTTATGACACGCATGACACGAGTTCGTTGTGTCCAAACTCACCAATAGACTCGTCGGGACGCGACGAGTCACATATGTAAGGATGAGTCGTGTCGGGGAAGGGAAAAACAAAGTGACACGTACGTGTCCGAGTCGAGCGGGCTGTTGGGGCGGCGACTGGGCGGAGGAGGGGTCGTGGCGGTGGCGCTCGAGTGGCGATCGACTCAGCTCGCCGAGGCGCGTCGAATAGTGGTGGTGGAAGACGACGGCGACTAATGTGGAGTTGGCGGTGGGGTGTCGTCGGAACTAGGGTTCAGGCGAGTTTAAATGGGGAATACGGGGGCGGAGCTAGGCTGAGATGGGTCGTGGTGGTGGTGGTTGGTCGAGGAAGTGAGGGGGTTCTTTTATAGGGGAGCCAAGGCGGTGGGTTGTCGGATTAGGGTTCGGGTTTCGGTTAGGGTCGCCGAAAAATTAGGGGGAAGGCGGTGATCGGGCTGGGGAGAGAGGGTAGTTTACACTTAGGTCCCTAGGGTTTTAGGAAATTAGGGGTAGGTCCCTCCCTAGGATAAGTTTGCAAATAATATTTGCAAATCGACACTAAAACAATTCAAGTATTTGCAAAAGCTAATTAAAATATTTAAATTAATTACAAATATATATTAAAACATTTTAATAAATTACAAATTGATATATTATAACTTAAAAACTAGTAAAAAAATTATTTAAAAATTCTAGAAAAATTCCTAAAAATCATAATAAATTATTTTAAAGCTAAACATGGCATTAGCAACTAATTGATACTAATTAAATTAATTTTGAAAAACAGGGGCTGACAAGTCTTCCCTCCTTGAAAAATTTCGTCCTCGAAATTCACAAGGATTGAAGACCCTACAATTTCTAACATAGCAAGTAATGCAATCGAATGACTAAAGCTACGATCGGAACTAACCTCTAAGGTATCAAGCGGGAACGGGTGGTTTCCTCGCAGCGGTTGGGTCGAACAAGTAAGGGTATCTCTCCCTCATGTTCGACTCCCTCTCCCAAGTAGATTCACCCGGAGAGTGACGGCTCCAAGCTACTCGTACTAAGGGTATAACCTTGTTCCTCAGCCTCTTCTCCCTCCTGTCTAATATCTCCACTGGCTGCTCAGAAACTGCAAGGCTCGGTCCGATCTCCAACTCTGAATGATCTAGCACATAGCTGGGGTCCGGAACATATCTCCTCAGCTGGGATACGTGAAAGACATCGTGAACTCCTGCTAGGCTGGGTGGAAGTGCAACCCTGTAAGCTACCTCTCCGATCCTGCCAAGTATCTCGAACAGCCCGATGTATCTGGGGCTCAACTTGCCTCCTCGTCCGAACCGGATCGTCCCTCTAGTAGGTGATATCTTCACTAGCACCATATCACCGTCTGCGAACTCCATCGGTCTGCGACTAGCATCAGCCCAGTGTTTCTGCCTGTCCTAAGCTACTCTGAGCCTATCTCTGATCATCCCGACCTTCTCTGCTGCATCCGTGATCATCTCTGGCCCAAGCATAACTCTGTCCCCAACATCATCCCAAAAGAGCGGTGTACGGCATCGTCGTCCATATAGTACCTCGAAAGGAGACATACCGATGCTGGCTTGGTAGTTGTTGTTGTATGAAAACTCTACCAAGTGCAGATGGCTCTCCCATGATCCGCCAAAGTCCAGCACGCAAGTCCTCAGCATATCCTCCAGTGTCTGTATCGTCCTCTCGGACTGCCCATCTGTCTGCGGGTGGTACGCCGTGCTGAACTTGAGCCGACTGCCCAACTCCTCCTGCAAGCTCCTCCAGTAGTGGGACGTGAATCTGCTGTCTCTGTCCGACACGATGCTCACCGGTACTCCGTGCAAGCGCACTATCTGCTGCATGTATAGCTCCGCCAACTTCTCGGTAGAAAGCCCCACCTTGAAGGGTATGAAGTGCGCACACTTCGTCAGCCTGTCCACGATGACCCAAATGGCATCCTTCCCTCCTTGGGAATGAGGAAGCCCTGAGACGAAGTCCATCGTAATGTGTTCCCACTTCCACTCGGGAATGGGTAACGGCTGTAACAGACCAGCTGGCCTCTGGCGCTCCGCCTTGACCTGCTGGCAAACTAGGCATCTCGAAATGAAACGTGATACATCTCTCTTCATCCCGTGCCACCAAAGATATTCCCGCAAGTCACGGTACATCTTGTTAGCACCAGGGTGAATAGAATATCTCGATCGGTGCGCCTCCTGCAAGACTGCCTCTACCAGCTCTCCTTCGGCACGCACAATTGGCTGCCATGCCTCAAGGATCCATCCTCTGCTACAGTGAAGTCATCCAGCAATCCAGCTAAAGCCTGGGCCCGAAGTCTGCGAAGGCTCTCATCTGTAGACTGTGCCTCCCTGATCTGCTCCATCAAACCTGACTGAATGTCAAGCGCCATCATCTGTATCACTGATCCTGGCCGAACTATCTCGATACCGAGCTTCTCCAGATCTTCCCGCAAATACCGATCTATCATCAGATACCATGCCATCGGATGCCTGCTCAGCGCATCCGCCACCACATTTGCCTTTCCGGGGTGATACTGTAAATCGATGTCGAAGTCCTTCATCAACTCCAACCATCGTCTTTGTCTCATGTTCAGCTCTTTCTGCGTGAACACATACTTCAAGCTCTTGTGGTCAGTAAAGATTTCCACACGCTCTCCGTATAAGTAATGTTTCCATAACTTGAGTGCAAAGATCACCGCAGCTAACTCTAGGTCATGGGTAGGATAGTTCCGCTCATGAGTCCGTAATTGCCTAGATGCATAAGCAATCACTTTTCCATGCTGCTGTAGGACACATCCTAGCCCCTTTTCTGAAGCGTTGCTGTATATGGTGAAACCTCCAGATCCTGAAGGTAATGTCAGAACTGGAGCAGTCGTCAGCCTCCTCTTCAGCTCCTCAAATGCTGCCTGGCAGTCTTCTGACCAGATGTACTCTGCGTCCTTCCGCGTCAGCTTCGTCATGGTTCATCTATCCTAGCAAAGTCCTGGACGAACTTTCTATAATAGCCTGCTAAACCCAAAAAGCTCATGATCTCTGAAACTGACGTCGGAGCCTTCAATGTCTCAACTGTAGCAATCTTCCTGGGATCCACCGAGATCCCCTCTCCAGTAACTACATGGCCGAGAAACTCCACTCGGTCTAAAAAGAACTCACACTTCGACAATTTGGCAAACAACCTCTCCTGCCTCAGAATTCCCAAAACTGTCCGCAAGTGCTCTGCGTGTTCCTCCGGCGTCTTCGAGTATATCAGGATGTCGTCGATAAACACTACGACGAACTTATCCAGATACTGGTGAAATGTCTTATTCATCAAATTCATAAAGACAGCTGGTGCATTTGTGAGACCAAATAGCATCACTAGAAACTCGTACTGCCCGTACTTCGTGTTGAACGCCGTCTTCTGCCCTGACCTTCACCTGGTGGTACCCGGATCTCAAGTCTATACTGGAAAACACTTTCGCCCCACTCAACTGGTCGAACAAATCATCTATCCTAGGCAGAGGATATTTGTTCTTAATGGTGATGGCATTCAACGCCCGGTAGTCAATACACAACCGAACTGTACCATCCTTCTTAGGCACAAAGAGCACTGGCGCTCCCCATGGAGAAGCACTAGATCGAATGAAACCCTTTTTCAACAGGTCATCAATCTGCTCTTTCATCTCTACAGCCTCCTTGGGGTTCACTCTATAGCAAGCCCGGGATACTGGTGATGAACCCGGTACTAAATCTATAGTGAACTCCACATCTCTGTCAGGCGAAAGTCCTGGAAGATCCTCTGGGAATACATCCATAAACTCCCTAATGATAGGGTGTGGCGGTGCTACGTCCCCAACTGTCGCACAACAGTTCGGCTCTAGGCTGATCTCCGGCCCTGTCCTCCTGACACTGAATGGTGTTGTGCCTGGGGGACTGAACAAAATACTAGCCTCATGACAGTCTATAGCTGCATGGGCATAGCTAAGCCAGTCCATCCCCAATATGACATCATAACCGGGGAGTGGCATCACGAAGAATCGTCCCCTGAACTCTCTCCCGGCTATAGTAATGGAGCATCTATAGATAGCTCTAATGGGCACTGGTCCTCCTCCCGTCATTACTCTACTAATCTCCTCGGTAGGTGTAGCTACTAAGTGGTGTTTATGCAAAAACTCTAATGACAGGAAGCTATGAGATGCACCAGTATCAAAACAAGCATAGAGCTAGAAAAGTATGCAAATAAACATGACATGTGATGACGTCAGCCAAATAATCTTGCTCCGAAACCTGCTCCGGCTCCGGCTCAAGAGCTAGACCATAAGCCTTCCCCTGGGGTCCCTTCTGCTGCTGCAGATGTTGCCCAAACCTTTGCTGCTGAGTCGGAAGCGGACCTCTAGTCTTCGCTACTAGGCAGTCTCGAAGCTGATGGGTGGCAGACCCACAAGCCAAACACTGCCCCAACCTCTTCCTGCAGATGGAAGCGTCATGGCCTACCCTCTTACAGAATACACACAAAACTCCCTTCTGCTGCTGCCGGTGTAGTGCCCCGTCCCGCAAAGTCAATCGGAGGAATCGAAACGCCGACGGCGTTCGGACTTGGCCTTACAACGGCGACTCGAAGACATCGCTCAGGTGGGGTAGTTTCGGTGAACTTGCCTCATCTCAGCCTTCACTTAATAATTCGTGTGTTTTCAACTTGCACAAGTAGGCTTAATACTAAAAGAGACGAATCCACATAGCTAAAGGGAATTATCCCGACGGATCGAATCGAGTTTAGAATATGGAAAACGTCCCACGGTCTGATTAGAGTTGGTGCTCAGCGTGCTTTGAAAATGACACTCGTTCCTTCGTTCCGCGGCTTGGGAGAAGGAAAAGTTGGTATTCGACACAAACGAGAAGTTAGCCTAAGTCATAGGAGTCGCCCGCGTAAATGCTCGATAAAGAATGCACGTTTTCACTGCGCAAGGCTTGGCATAGCCTTGGCTCGTCCCTCGGGTTAAGTTGTAGGCTTGAGTAAGTTAGACAAAGTTATGCCGATCGACCTAAGTCATTCCAAGTGCCGTCTCGTTCTTTCTGCGGTTGTCAAGTCAAATAGTCCCACGATCTCAAGGGCCGTCATGTAACATACGACTTGGGTGATAGCGTCGCGTAGGACGTAAGTCAGTTAAAGGCACGAGCCACGGTTGGCACGATGTAAAGTTAGCCACGGTCTATGGCACTTAAGGAACACGTTTTGTTCAAGTTAAGTTGGAAGGCTATGTAGTAGTCGTTCCCTCGAGTTTAAAGAAGTTCGAGGCGGTCCCTCGGTTGGGAGTCTCACATTCCTATCCATGTTAAGAAGTTCGAGGCGGTCCTTCGGTTGGGAGTCTCATGGTCCCGAGGCAGTTATGCCAAGTGTGATTCAAGCACGAGTTGCTAAGTATAGTTCCAGTCGTACCAACAAATTAGGCCATGCATTTACGTGAGTCTAGATGTCTCGTAGGTGCGTGGTCATTGGACACCTTGTCGACAAGGATTTCTGCCTAGACTGGTTATACGCCGGGGCACCGGGCCCAGTCATCCTAGGAGGTAGACGTTATAGCAGCGCATGCTTTTATTGCGTGGGTAGTCGGAGAATTTCAACGGGGCTCGCTACCTGCGCTGAAGGACCCGCCGCCTACCCGAGCTATGTTCGCGATGGCTTGTCATGCCAGTGGCCTTTCATATAGATAATTGGCGTGCTAAGCGGTGAATCCGCATGCACGGTTTCGGTCGTAACAAAGAAAGTGTAAGCACGGTATGCGTTAAATGGTGAAATGTGTGCTCGGTTGCACCCAAGGTATTATAAAGCCTACGATTCGGCTATACGTAAAGACACGTGCTTCGGCATGAGATACGTCGTCGTGCTTGAGTTCCCAACATTGGTTCCACAGATCGGGTTAGTCGTTGCGAGTTAAGTCGATAAGGGCCGTAGGGCAAGTTTGGTTCAGTCATGTTGAGTTTCTGGGCACGACCTCGAGATGTGAGGCATGGTCGCGTTGTCACAACACGAGTATAGGCAAGACTAAGCGAGGAGGCACTGCCTCGGTGATACTAAAGCACGAATCGAGTTCATTGCACGACCGAGTCGTTACGTCCCAGAGTATGGCACGAAAGGCAAGCACAAAGCGATAAGTTGACGTTATTGGAACGAGAAGGTCTAGCGGCAATGTACGAGTACGTTATTAGTGCAAGGCACGGTGACGGTCTAAAGACACAAAATAGACCAAGGCGTCGGTCCTAAAATCGATCCTAATGCAAGAATAGAAAGACAATCGTAAAGGGGCTTGTGTTGCACAAAGTAAAATAAACGTGTCGGTTTTGTATGGGTGGACGAGGAGCTCACTCCACCAGTACAGTTGAGTACTGACACCCACATAGTTTCTATGTGCAAGTACAGGTAGAAGCTCGTGGCGCGGAGCTCGCTTGGATGCGTCGAGGCACGGAGTTCCTTGGCGATTCGAAGCGTGCGGCCGCATGGAATCGAAGACTTATACAGGACATAATGTATGGACATCGCCTTCCGAAGCTTCCGCTGGCTCAAGCATTGTAATCGAGAGATGAGATAGAGCAGAGTGATTTGTAATGTGAGACGAGTGAATTTGAGTGATTGTAATCTCGGCCTTGCGCCCCCAATGTAACCATTATTTCGATATCAATAAAGAGCTTCTTTTGAATGACTTGTGTTTCGTTCTTAACTTCCGCTGCTAGTATTCAATGTCTCTGTTTGGGACTTCTGTGCGACGACCCCGTCGCAGCCGTTGAAATCGGCCGTTATGGAACCCGCCTTGCACGAGCGCAATCTAGGCTCGTGCGGCATCACGCCTTAGCGAGGACGATCGTTCCTACGGGAGCGGGACGTGACATAATGGTATCAGAGCACGGCTTTACGTCCTTGGACTATCGATTGAATTCTTTAACTCTGATGTTTCCGCGAACTCTGAATGTTGCTTCCGCAAAGTTGATATCATTGGTGCGCTCTCTCTCGATTGTCCCACGGGATGTCCATACAATAAGTCTACTATTTTCAAAAGCTCGTACAAGCGTTCCATCGAACGCATCGGTAGGCCATCGCCGAATACGTTGGTAGGCCTTTGGGCCGAACGGTGCCGACCTTGAGTTGATAGAAGACACGTGCTAAAAGTTAGCAAACGCGTTGCGTGCTTAAACGACCTTACGCTAGCAATAGCGAACAAGCACACGAGACCGAAGTATAGTCCATACGGGATGGTTATGCACACAGCCTTTGGCTAAGTTGTGCCGATTATCGCGCACCTTGACCTTTTTGGTGCAAACGAGTCACGAGCAATATTAAGTATCGCTCGGTCGGGAATGGGAATACACTTAGGGTGTATATCGATAGAAGCGCTATTGGACTAATGCTTAGGCGTATACGGAAGATTGTTTTGGATTTTGAGGAATAGTGCGAACGACTTAGTGCGTCGATGCCACGTGAACGATTACGCTAGGGATTCGTCGAACGAATCCGAAACGTGTCTTAGCGAATAACGCGAACGTGATTTGGACTAGATTGGATGACTCGAATCCCGAGTGGTGTATGGTCCGTCTTGGAAATCATTCGAGCGAAAGATTGAGGATTGCAAGAGTATGAAACACGAAAACGATTGAGTAGGTGAAATCGAATCGAGGAAATTGATACGGATCGTATACGAAAAGTTAACACGACGGGTAGGTAACGTGCATGAAATGTTCGATTTCAAAGTTACGCGAATGACTATGAGGATTGGAATGGATATCGTTCGATGATTGAGTTAGCAAAGAATATTACGAATTGAGGAAATACGTTGGTCGATGACTTAAGATAGAGGATGAACGATACGTGAATTTGGGTTTGTCGAAATTGATGTTGTGAACGATTCGAGGGGTAATGATCGAAATTGAATTTGAATGTCGAGGAGATTATCCAGTCGGACGATAGCATCATTCGCACGACTCATAATTCGTTGCAAACGAAGATCGTCATGCTACGTATATCTTCGATGATATTGAGGCGTATCAAAGACGATATGCGATAACTCGGAGATAATCTGACACGGTGAATGACGATCGCGCAAGTGTTATCGTTCCAAATGGATGCAATACTTAGGATTTTGATTGAGATGAATGTTGGGTGAAAGAACTCGTGTTTTGATGGTTGCGTTGATAACCACAACGTCGACGGTCTTGTCTTGCGCGAGCGCAACTCTAGCCTCGCACATGCGTTGCGTCAGATTTGGGGCGATCGTTCCGCGTGAGCGCTGACATGGTGATTCATGTCGCGGGAATGATCGAACTCGAAAAATCAGGACACGACAACTTTGATTGTCTCGACTTGTTGGCTTGATGCGAAGGAGAACTCGAGAATGTTAGGACTTGCGATTGGTGATTGAATGAAACTTGAGGATTGAGTAGGTCCAATTCGCGCATCCAGAATGAATTAGTCTAGACATAAAACAAGAGTTACGTTCCGATGAGAATGATTATCTCGCGGAAGCATGCATGTTGATTCGTGCCCACCGTGGATAATCTGTCTCGCGTGAGATCGGAACACAACATATTGTTAAGTCGGACGACCTTGTGATCGATTACGTGAATTAGAATAGATAATTTCGGAAACGTGAAATGTGAATTACGGTTTAGAGATAAATTGTGTCATAGCGTGCTTGATTTGAGAATGAATGATATGCGAACTAATGTTGAACGTGTTCGAAGAGAGAAACTATGCAAAACGGCTTGATGAACGAACGATATTGATATGACGTAAAATTGGTTAAAACGTGAGTTATCATAGGATGGCTTTACCGAACGACTTGTACCCCGTGCGTCGAATATTGGGATGTGTGTAGGGAATCGATGCTTGATGTTTAGAAATCGGAGTGATGCGAGCTTGGGTAGAAAACCCCGTACCATCGATTGGTTCGACCTTAGGATGTGGTCAGTGTTGATATCGTTGTTTGGAAACTATGATTCCAGTGCTGACGAGAGACATAGCCTAGCCGTTCGAAAGACGTCCGAGTGCGAAACGATAGGAAATAGTGAAGGCACCACTCATGAGGCTCGGTTGACGTGCACGTATATCAGGGACGCCCGATTATGTGCACGATCTGGCTCGAGTGGTGATGGCGGATTCTCTATCACGAGGCTTGGCTGAAATGCATATATTTTGGGGACGCCTAGAATATGTGCACGATCCAACTAAGTGATACGTTGAATCAAGTGAGAGTTGAGGAACGGGAAAGTGTCGAGGATTTTGAAATTGTAAGTTTCGAACAAATGTTGACGGTAACGCGATCATTGAATTGAGACGAGTTCGAATGTTGGTTGATCGGTTGGTGTGCCTTACGTCTAAGTTAGCGATAAGCACGGGTGTGGCTCGGAATCGAAGAAATGCGTAGGCGGAGTGGGTACGATTAAGTCTTTGCCATAGAAATGGTAGGATGGTTTGCCTTCAGGAAAGTCTCGAGGACGAGACTTGTTCTGAGTGGTGTATGTTGTAGTGCCCCGTCCCGCAAAGTCAATCGGAGGAATCGAAACGCCGACGGCGTTCGGACTTGGCCTTACAACGGCGACTCGAAGACATTGCTCAGGTGGGGTAGTTTCGGTGAACTTGCCTCATCTCAGCCTTCACTTAATAATTCATGTGTTTTCAACTTGCACAAGTAGGCTTAATACTAAAAGAGACGAATCCACATAGCTAAACGGAATTATCCCGACGGATCGAATCGAGTTTAGAATATGAAAAACGTCCCACGGTCTGATTAGAGTTGGTGCTCAGCGTGCTTTGAAAATGACACTCGTTCCTTCGTTCCGCGGCTTGGAGAAGGAAAAGTTGGTATTCGACAAAAACGAGAAGATAGCCTAAGTCATAGGCGTCGCCCGCGTAAATGCTCGATAAAGCATGCACGTTTCCACTGCGCAAGGCTTGGCATAGCCTTGGCTCGTCCCTCGGGTTAAGTTGTAGGTTTGAGTAAGTTAGACAAAGTTATGCCGATCGACCTAAGTCATTCCAAGTGCCGTCCCGTTCTTTCTGCGGTTGTCAAGTCAAATAGTCCCACGATCTCAAGGGCCGTCATGTAACATACGACTTGGGTGATAGCGTCGCGTAGGACGTAAGTCAGTTAAAGGCACGAGCCACGGTTGGCACGATGTAAAGTTAGCCACGGTCTATGGCACTTAAGGAACACATTTTGTTCAAGTTAAGTTGGAAGGCTATGTAGTAGTCGTTCCCTCGAGTTTAAAAAAGTTCGGGGCGGTCCCTCGGTTGGGAGTCTCGCGTTCCTATCCACGTCAAGAAGTTCGATGCGGTCCCACGGTTGGGAGTCTCGCGGTCCCGAGGCAGTTATGCCAAGTGTGATTCAAGCACGAGTTGCTAAGTATAGTTCCAGTCGTACCAACAAATTAGGCCATGCATTTACGTGAGTCTAGATGTCTCGTAGGTGCGTGGTCATTGGACACCTTGTCGACAAGGATTTCTGCCTAGACTGGTTATACGCCGGGGCACCGGACCCAGTCATCCTAGGAGGTAGACGTTATAGCAGCGCATGCTTTTATTGCGTGGATAGTCGGGGGCTTTCAACGGGGCTCGCTACCTGCGCTGAAGGACCCGCCGCCTACCCGAGCTATGTCCGCGATGGCTTGTCATGCCAGTGGCCTTTCATATAGATAATTGGCGTGCTAAGCGGTGAATCCGCATGCACGGTTTCGGTCGTAACAAAGAAAGTGTAAGCACAGTATGCGTTGAATGGTGAAATGTGTGCTCGGTTGCACCCAAGGTATTATAAAGCCTACGATTCGGCTATACGTAAAGACACGTGCTTCGGCACGAGATACGGCGTCGTGCTTGAGTTCCCAACATTGGTTCCACAGATCGGGTTAGTCGTTGCGAGTTAAGTCGAGAAGGGCCATAGGGCAAGTTTGGTTCAGTCATGTTGAGTTTCTGGGCATGACCTCGAGATGTGAGGCATGGTCGCATTGTCACAACACGAGTATAGGCAAGACTAAGCGAGGAGGCACTGCCTCGGTGATACTAAAGCACGAATCGAGTTCATTGCACGACCGAGTCGTTACGTCCCAGAGTATTGCACGAAAGGCAAGCACAAGGCGATAAGTTGACGTTATTGGAACGAGAAGGTCTAGCGGCAATGTACGAGTACGTTATTAGTGCAAGGCACGGTGACGGTCTAAAGACACAAAATAGACCAAGGCGTCGGTCCTAAAATCGATCCTAATGCAAGAATAGAAAGACAATCGTAAAGGGGCTTGTATTGCACAAAATAAAATAAACGTGTCGGTTTTGTATGGGTGGGCGAGGAGCTCACTCCACCAGTACAGTTGAGTACTGACACCCACATAGTTTCTATGTGCAAGTACAGGTAGAAGCTCGTGGCGCGGAGTTCGCTTGGATGCGTCGAGGCACGGAGTTCCTTGGCGATTCAAAGCGTGCGGCCGCATGGAATCGAAGACTTATACAGGACATAATGTATGGACATCGCCTTCCGAAGCTTCCGCTGGCTCAAGCATTGTAATCGAGAGATGAGAGAGAGAGCAGAGTGATTTGTAATGTGAGACGAGTGAATTTGAGTGATTGTAATCTCGGCCTTGCGCCCCCAATGTAACCATTGTTTCGATATCAATAAAGAGCTTCTTTTGAATGACTTGTGTTTCGTTCTTAACTTCCGCTGCTAGTATTCAATGTCTCTGTTTGGGACTTCTGTGCGACGACCCCGTCGCAGCCGTTGAAATCGGCCGTTATGGAAACCGCCTTGCACGAGCGCAATCTAGGCTCGTGCGGCATCACGCCTTAGCGAGGACGATCGCTCCTACGAGAGCGGGGCATGACAGCCGGGGTCCCGGGGCTCTAACTGGCAGGGTCGGGTGATGTGATGCAGGGGGACGGTAAGTCTGCTGGTGCGGCGTCGGTGTTCTCTGCTGGAAAGCCTGACGCTTGGACGGTCCCTCGAGGTGTACAGAAGCCGGCCTCTTGCAAGACTGAAGACGCTCCTCTATGCTCCGGGCCAAATCTAGGCTCTGGTAGTAGTCAGTCGTACCGTTCGCCACTATAAGAATGCCAATGTCTGGAACTAGACCATGGCAAAACCTACGCGTCATCTCCTCAGGGTCTGCAGCTAGACTAGGAGCGAAACGGCTCAGGCGAATAAACTCTGCCGCATACTCATCAACAGAACGGTTCCCCTGCTGGACGTTCTGGAATCGTAGCCCCATGGCTACTCTAGCGGTGGTCGAGAAGAATTTCTTCTTGAACTGGGTCTTGAACTGATCCCAAGTGGCCCTCTCTCTCGCAAATAACGACTCATTCCGGAACCAAACTCCTGCCAAGTCTATCAGCAGAAATCCCGCTGCCTCGACCTGGAGGTCATCCGGCATCCTAACTCCAAGGAGCTTCCTCTCTACCGAGTCTAGCCAGTCATCTGCTACTACTATGCCCTCAGTCCCTGAGAACTCCTTGGGGTTTAGACCCATGAAGTCCTTGATCGTCTCCGCTCCTTGCCGTGGCTCTACAGCTGGTGGGACCACGGTACGTTCCTCAGAACGCTCCATGCTCTGGCGGAGTAGGGTAGTCTGCTCCTGATGGGTTGTTTGGAACCCCTGAATCAGAGTGAGCAATTAGTTCCCGTCGAGTGTGACAGAAGCCTGGGTAGGTATAGTGATAGGTGGTTGTGGGAGTATCGGGTCCTGCTGGGACTGTGATGTGGAAGGTGGTGGAGGCATCTGGGTTTGTGGATTTGTGGAGTGGGGGAATATGGTAGGTGGAGGTGTATCGGTCAACTGGTCAGCTGACTGGATAGGGAGTGTGCCATTCTCAGGTGTGACATACTGGGATGAACGAGTAAGCACCATCTAATTACAATAAAAAGGACTTATAAGGACTCTTTAAAGTAAGCAATCATAGGCAAGAAAATCTAATTATAATAGCAAGCATGTGATGTATTTCCTATGTTGCAACCCTAGTATTCCTCTAGGTGTTCTAAGCGTCATTCCTAATGTTGTCTAATTACCTTAATTTCCTAATTGCAGGCAAGATTGGTACAATAACATAACCAAACAATTTAGTCAGGACCTGCATGGGCCACCACTAAAAATATGTCACGACCCGCTACCCAAATTGTTGGGCCGGGCCGAGTCATGTCCAGCCTACGCTTGAGATAAAACGCAGTAAGCTGTTCTAGAAGTAACAAGATAAGACTAAATGTGCTAACAGTTCTAATAGTAATAAAGAGTCATAAATGCTCCAAACACAAAAGTTATCTCATAGAATAGTGAGTCCAAGTACAAGTCCGAAATATAAAACTGGATACATGTCCAGTTACAAAATACGTAGTCTAATACATGACTACACTAAATATCCCGAGCAACTACGCAAACTAGGCGAGTTTCCCCACAGGTACGTCCTCGTAAGACAAAGCCGGGTCCTCGACGGTATCCCCATAATATGAGTCACAGAGCAACTCCTCCTCGGTAAGAATACCTACAACGTTATCCTGTCAGGACGGGAGCAAGTACTGAATCTAACAAACATATAATACTGATCATGTGATGAAAAGAAATGACATATCATGTTTATCCAGTTTTTGTTACATTTTATCATGACAATAATTTATTGTTTTTAAAGTTTAAAACTGTAGTAGGTGAGTGATCAGTCAATAGGTAATCAGAATGTACAGCGGTACATATCAATTTTCTGAAGTGTACATACGTACACTTAACGGCATCGGTGTACATCCATACACAAACGCAGGACCAGACATACGACACAGATACATATAGAATGTAACGGTGCTCGGTAAATACATACGGAGAAGGGGGTCATGATCACGTACACTACTAGCAGTTTCTCCCCTAACCCGTTGTTTTAAACATGTGAGAGATGAAACTATCCTAAACATGATAGAGACTGAAAGTAATACAACCTGTGAAGTTTTAACTTGCTACCCCAAGAATCAGCATTTAACATAGTTGGTAATTCACAGTTTTATGGTTATAGCAGTATGTAAAGTTTGTAGAAGTACTTGCCTCTAGCAAAGCAAAGCAGCGATAAAAATGCTATAGATGCCTGGTAACTCGTCACTGTAGAATAAATACATAAACTTAGTTTTTATACTAAGTTAAACACTAAGACACTTAGTGGTACAACACGACTTTCTGGTTGGACACCTAGCCAATTGGTGACTTTAGCATAGGAGACCAATGTGGGGTGACACAATACTATAACTAACTTTCTAGGGCCTTTACACTAGTGCGGGGTGAGGTTCAATACGGCTATAACTCAAAATAATACAAAAGTTGCAAGTCGTAAATAAGCAATAAATAAATCAAACTGTACATTGTGTTCCAACAATTTTTGAGGTAGACAAAAAGCTCAATTTTACATAAAATAAAGTACCAAAATGATCCTTGTTAATTATAGAAATTTATTATAATTTTTTTGGAATTTATTAACCAGTACATGTATTTTATAAAAATCAGTTTTCATAAGTACACAGAAAATGAGTTCTGGTTTCATATGCCAAAACAGTGGCAAAACTGTAAATTAAATACTGTAAAAATTATGCTAAATTAGCTAAATTAACATAGTATCTAAATACTATTTTCCAGAATTTTAACAACAATTAAAGTATTTTTAGAAATACAAAAACAACATGGTACACAATCTGAAATTAAATAATTAATTATCTGCGTATTTTGTCCATGTACATAATTTGAACCAGAGTCCAAATACAGGACCCAAGACCATGAATCAAGTCCAATATGACTTGTACAGGTCTTGAATGTGTGAAAACACATTTGAGCCCAAAAACCCATGCTAGGCTTGGACACCAAATGGTTGCGGTAATTAAAATACACAAAAATACAAAGAGGTAAAAGTACATAATAAATATTAATATTTTAACAAGGTAAAATTATACATAGTAGTCATATAAATATGACAAGTGTATTTACATATATTAAAGTATAATATATGTACAATATTACGTAAATTATAGAGGCTAAATAGTTATATATATATATATATATATATATATATATATATATATATATATATATATATATATATATATATATATATATAACAGTAAATATACATATATAATAACAGTAAGTATAATATATATAATAGTATATATATACATATACACACACATATATATAATTAAAACAAAGAAAAGAAAAGAAAAAGAAAAAATAAAACAAATCAGAGCCTAAGGCTCGAACTCGGGTCACTGAGCGGAGGGGGGGTTTAAATTCGTGCACGCTGACCAGTAGGCCAACTCGGGCTTGCTATTAGGAAATGGTTTAACTTAATTATATTTTGGTTTTAAGTTAACGGGTTGTAACCCGATAACATTTCTTCATGTCCTGACAGTTAAGGACACGAAGTACAGTCGAGTCCAAGTGTCCGGGTCCTTTATGACACGCACGACACGAGTTCGTTGTGTCCAAACTCACCAATAGACTCGTCGGGACGCGACGAGTCACATATGTAAGGACGAGTCATGTCGGGGAAGGGAAAAACAAAGTGACATGTACGTGTCCGAGTCGAGCGGGTTGTTGGGGTGACGACTGGGCGGAGGAGGCGTCGTGGCGGTGGCGCTCGGGTGGCGATCGACTCAGCTCGCCGAGGCACGTCGAATGGTGGTGGTGGAAGACGACGGCGACTACTGTGGAGTTGGCGGTGGGGTGTCGTCGGAACTAGGGTTCAGGCGAGTTTAAATGGGGAAGACGGGGACGGAGCTAGGCTGAGATGGGTCGTGGTGGTGGTGGTTGGTCGAGGGAAGTGAGGGAGTTCTTTTATAGGGGAGCCAAGGCGGTGGGTTGTCGGATTAGGGTTAGGGTTTCGGTTAGGGTCGCCGAAAAATTAGGGGGAAGGCGGTGATCGGACTGGGGAGAGAGGGTAGTTTACACTTAGGTCCCTAGGGTTTTGGGAAATTAGGGGTAGGTCCCTCCCTAGGATAAGTTTGCAAATAATATTTGCAAACCGACATTAAAACAATTCAAGTATTTGCAAAAGCTAATTAAAACATTTAAATTAATTACAAATCTATATTAAAACATTTTAATAAATTACAAATTGATATATTATAACTTAAAAACTATTAAAAAATTATTTTAAAATTCTAGAAAAATTCCTAAAAATCATAATAAATTATTTTAAAGCTAAACATGGCATTAGCAACTAATTAATACTAATTAAATTAATTTTAAAAAACAGGGGCTGACAATTTCTACGATATAGCAGCTCTACCCATTGTGAAAATGTATCCACCTGTGGACCTCTCGCTCTCCACTTCTGAGCACCAACTGGCATCACTGAAACCTTCCACTACTGGCGGATCTCAACTATAGTGCAGTGCATATGTCAGAATCTTCTTAAGATATCTCATAACCCGTTTTACAGCTTTCCAGTGCTCAATGTCTGGGTTGCTCATGAAATGACTCAGCATTCCCACGACGAAAGCTATGTCAAGCCTTATGGCAGTAGTAGCATACATCAATCTCCCGATTACGCTTGCATACTCCAGCTGTCTGACGTTTTTTCCTAAATTAGGCTTCAGCTTCAGATCACACATGTACGGCGTATCGATCCCTTGAAGATCCTGATACCCGTAACGAGTGATCGTCTTCTCAACATAATGAGATTGTGACAGCGCTAATCCAGTGTCTGTCCGGATGATCTTGAATCCCAAGATAACATCAACATCCCCCAAGTCCTTTATACTGAACTTCGTCGAAAGGAACTTCTTTGTCTCCGTGACATAGCTTATATCCGTACATAGGATTAGCATGTCGTTCACGTATAGACAAACGATGACTCCTCTTCCGTCAGCAAACTTCGTATAGACACACTTGTCTGTTTCACTGACCCTGTAGCCATTTGACCTTATGATTTTGTCAAACTTCTCATGCCACATTTTGGGAGCTTGCTTTAAACCGTACAGAGATTTCACCAACTTGCAGACTTTGTCTTCAAGACCTTTGACGACAAAACCTTCTGGCTATTGCATGTAGATCTCTTCGGTCAGCTCACCATTCAGAATGCCGTTTTCACATCCATATGATGTATCACCATCTTATGTATCGCTGCGAGAGCAATCAACATTCTGATGGTGGTCATCCGGGCTACTGGAGCATACGTGTCAAAGTAGCTGATCCCCTGCTTCTGAGAAAACCCCTTTGCCACTAGCCTGGCCTTGAACTTGTCAATGGTTCCATCAGCTTTCATCTTCTTCTTGAAGATCCACTTGCATCCGATAGATTTTGCTCCTTTAGGTAGATCAACCAACACCCAAGTGTTATTGGAGGTAATTGATTCAATTTCATTGTCTATCGCCTCCTTCCAGAAAACATCATCTCTGGTTTTCATCGCCTCATCATAGGTAAGCAGATTTGCTTCCACATGATAGGTGATTGTAGTGTCCCAAATCCGTGATACGTATTTAGTATACGTATACGTGTTTTGGACCCGTATTTTTGCTTAATCATGATTAGTTAATTTTGATTAATATTGTTTAATTTGTTTAATTGGCTTGTGGTTCCCTATGGCAATTACATTGGCTTGGTTCGGTTCGGTTGGCTTGGCTTGGTTTGGTTTTATATGTGAACCACTCCTACCTACCACCGCCAACCCCTTTATTAATGCACTCTCTCATTTCTCTCTCTGCATTCATCATCATCTTCCTTCACCATTAAATTTCTCACCAACCTGTGAGTGAGAGGGAGAGAGAGAGAGAGCTAGGCAAGTGCATCTTGCTTCATGGAGGAACCCAAATATTATTGTTTCATTCTCTTCCTTGTAGCATTTTAACACTCTTTAGTACTTGACATTTTCCGTTTCCATGGCTAGATTCTTGTAGATCTAAGTTTATTTTAATTTTGGATTTTCTGGGTTTTGATCTAATTAACATTGTTACTTTCAAGTTTTGTTGGTTCCATGTTGTAGAGTAGCTCGTTCTACCCCATTTTGACCTAAGGAAGTCCGGATTTGGACTCCGGATGAGGGTTTTATGCATCATGGCAGCCATGGTTTCTTGGTGTGCTTCTTCTCGGAAATTTGGAGAAGAAGCACAGTCCTGAGCCGCATGGCAGCACTTGACCGCATGACAAGTTCATGCGGCAAGTATTCATTTTGAGCCGCATGGATTCGGTTTCCCGCCAGCCGCATATCTGGATCGCTGAGCCGCATAAGACCCTGCCCTGCCCAGCCGCATGGGAACATTCTCCCTTGGCCGCATGAGACTTAATTTGTCTCAGCCGCATATGACTAATTCTCTAAGTCGCATGGAGCTCACTCCCCGCGAGCCGCATAGGCTCTGTTACCCGAGCCGCATGTGACTCATCTAAATTGGGCCGCATGGGATTTCGTCCAACTTGACCGCATGAACCCATATCAGTTGAGCCGCATGGGAAGTTATTTCCAGCCGCATAAGAATTGTTATCCCTGGCCGCATAAGACCCTGTTGTCTCAGCCGCATAGAATTCTGCCTGGACCCAGCCGCATGGACTTCCATGTCGCGCCCTGTTACATTATTATTGCTACTATTGTTCTTTTATTATTATCATGTATCTTGTAACTTCAGTACAACATGAGTACGCTTTACCTCTATTAGATATTTTACGTCCATTTTATATCCTTACGCCTTTTGTCATGAACTTGATAATCATGGATTTGTTTAATATGTTTGGAAATGAAACTTGAGCATGACACGATAGTGACCCGTAGTGGTGCACTTTTGACAAGAAAACCTGACATGACCAGATAGTGGCCCGTCGTGGCGCACTCCTGACTAGTGCACTTGACATGAAAACCTGACATGATTATCTCGAATAGCTGTTGCGACGGCTACCTGACATGACTTGTATAAGTAACCTGGACACCGTGGGCGATTGTGCTTGTACTGATAATCCAGTCCTGTCTTGCATCATGTCTAGGAGGGGACTCCTGAGTACCACGGTCAGGAGTACCTACTGAAATGGACTAAGGTTAATGACTAGTATAATTCATTAGACATGAAGAGATGTTCCCCAGTTACAGGCAATCCCGTTATCCCGGCCGCAAATGTTTGGACTTGTAGCCTGCCGACGAGTAGGGCACATTTCCAGCCCACTGTTATGTGGGGCACTCTTGATTGTCACTTTAATGATTGAACTCTATTGTCTCTCTAATGCATTATACTCTCTAGATTGTCACTATAATGATTGCCTGGATAACCTGGATAGCTGCAGGGCCTGTGACTACTTGGAGCATCTCATTGCATCTTGCTAGTAACTAGGATTGTGATAACCCTAGTTAGTTAATATAGAAAGCCGTAGGCAATGATTGGCCGTGATTGATTGGATGGAGTCTAGTCCAGTATGGTATTGTCTAGAATTGATTGATTGCAAGATTGTACCAGAATGATTGAATGATTGTCACTCCAGATTGTCACTATAATGATTGTCACTCCAGATTGTCACTATAATGATTGTCACTCCAGAATGTTACTTGACCTGCTTTCTTATATTTTATCTTGGCGATAAATGGTGAGAGAAACCAAGTTCTGTTCAGACGAAGGTTTACAACCCCGGTCCTTGTTTGGTTTACGGGTTGTAACCTGGCTATCTGAATAGTCCCATGGTTATCTCATCGTATATCATCCTGTCATGCTTTCTTTCCATATATCATGTCTTTTAGTGATTCTATACAAGATTGTCTTTTATAATTACCCATCATGCTTTTCTTAAGCTACTGCCTTTTATTATGTAATTTTACTCTTGTGCTAATTGCTGGTTTTAGTTCTTAAGTGAAGCCTCCTTTGTGGCACTTGCTCTTTCTGGGGTCTGACCCAGCTGGTTTTGTATGGCCAGATACCGGAGCAGCACCAAAGGATCTCCCTGCATTTCAGCCCGATGGTGGTCACCAGGCGTAACCAGGGCTACGAGTGGGTTTTATTTTGCTCTCCCACTCCCTTGTAAAAATATTCTTTTGAGGCGTTTAGCCGCCGAGCAAGTGTTAGCTCGTTTGCAACTTTATTTACTGTCTGCCTACGGGCTGTAAGCATGATTGGCAACTCGAGGTTGATCATGTATGACTTAAACTCTTGCTAGTCCTTACATTTTGTACGACTAGCTTCATGATCATCTGGATATGTAATGTTTGGGACGCCTTACAATTGTATATTTGGTGATCTGATATCTTGTGATTATTATTAGTTGGTTGAGATTGAGACAATAGGCTATTTTATGACCTTAAGAGACTGATGGATTGTAGTAAAACCCTCACATATCTAGACAGCCGTGACCGTATAGCGGTGTGGATTCCATTCCGTTATACGTAGCTGGCTATGTCTGCCCCCGCTCTCCAGTATTCTGGTTCTGGGGCGTGACAGTGATGAAGTCATCTCCGAAGTTCTCCAGCCTCCTCGCTCGCTTCGACGACGGCTCAACAAGTTCTGGTTCAATCGTTGTCTCCTCAGCAACAACTTCATCATGAACAACTGGCTCATTAAAGATCTCAATCTCCTTTGCACCTTCATCATTCTCCAGAATGTCCGTTAGAACAATGTTCTTGTGACTTGCAAACTTGTCTTCAAAATATTCAGCATCGCGAGATTCGATGATATGATTTGACTCAATATCAAGAAATCTTCGAGCATCACTCTTCTCGGCATACCCCAAGAAGATAGTCTTCGTAGTCCTTGTCCCCAGCTTCTAAATCTTCAGATCTGGGAGCTTCACATAAGCCAGACACCCCCACACTCGAATGACATTCAAGTTAGGTCTGATTTTGAATCAAAGTTCATGAGGAGTTACGTCCGAAGTTGCATACGACACTCTATTTAGAATAAAAGTGGCCGTCAATGCAGCTTCTCTCCAGTAGCATTTAGGAAGACCCGCAGTTAGCAACATTGAGTTCATCATTTCTGTCAACGTTATGTTCTTCCTCTCCGCTACTCCGTTAGATTGAGGAGAATACGGAGCAGTAGTCTCGTTTATGATTCCATGTTCTTTGCAGAATGATGTGAATTCATGAGACCGATACTCTCCGCCTCGATCACTCCTTAGCCTCTTGAGTTGTTGTCCAGTTTGCCGTTCAGCCTCGGCCCTGAACTCCTTGAACTTCTTGAACGCTTCGTCTTTAGACTTGAGCAAGTAGACGAACGCGTACTTTGAGAAGTCATCGATGAAGGTTATGAAATACTTTATCCCGACTTTTGTAGAGAATTGCTTGAAGTCACAGATATCAGAGTGCACCAACTCCAAAAGATCTGTGCTTCGATTGACCCGATGAAAGGGTTTTCTTGTGATCTTTGTCTGAGCACATACTTCACACTTCTCTACCTTATCCCCACATTTGGAGATAAGTCTTAGACTGGACATTTTGTTAATTCTTTTACAGTGAACATGTCCTAGTCTATTATGCCACAACTCAAGAGAATAATCAGAACGAGCGATTGCATTGATTACATTTGACTGGTTTACAAGCTGAATTTTGAACATCCCTTCGGTTTGAAAAGCTTTTTCGAAGTATGTTCCCTTCTTGAACATCACCATCTGGCCAGCATTGATGTCCATCCTCAAGCCTGCGTTGCTGAGCAGGCTTCCAGAGATCAGGTTCTTTGCAATCACCGGGACGTGCTTCACACCTTGAAGTGTCAGAGTGTTCTCGGATGTGAGTTTCAGCTCCACAATTTCGATCTCCAGAACTTCAGCTTGGGCTTGGTTTGCCATGATAACTTTCTCAGAAGTTGGCTGGTATGTGACGAACCATTCCTTGTCAGAGCAGACATGGCAGGTCGCACCAGTGTCTATCCACCAGTCAGAGTCAGCCTCCACAGCTGTGTCCTGAGCAATCATAGCAACAATGTTAGAAACCAAGAAAACCTTGCTAGGCTCACCTTGCTCAGCTTATTTGGGCTTGGATTTGCATTCACTCTTGTAGTGGCCCTTCTTGTCACAGTTGGAGAAAGTCACGTGGGACTTGGACTTCTGTTGCTTGAACGAAGGACCCTTCACTTTCAGATTAGTGGAGTCCTTCTTCTTGTGATGAGAAGCCACCTGCTTCCCCTTGAACTCTCTTGTCTGCACCAAGTTGGCCTTAGCCAGTTGGTTGGACAGAGAGTCCATCTTCTGTTGAGATCGCATTTCGTCCTCAACGTGGATCTCTTGTAGAAGATCTTCCAAGCTAATGTCCAGCTTCTTCCGATGCATTCTAGCATAGAAGTTGCTCCAACCAGCAGAAAGTTTCGAGACTCCCTCCAACGACAAACTTGTCGACGAGGGGCATCTTCTCGTCATCTAACTTCTGGCGCAACTTCAGAAATTACTTCACTTGAGGTAGTATCGTCATCTCGTCTTCGAAGAGCCACTTGTGGTACTTCTCGACGATAAAAATTTTGGACCTGTTCTCATCATCTTCATATAGCTTACCCAAAGAATCCCAGATCTCTTTGGCCTTCACCTTCTTGGAATATGACTCTGCTAGAGAGTCTTTCATAGAATTGAGAATCAGCAGTTTACAGATATTGTTTTCACTCTTTCATTTGCTCTGCTTGACGAGTGCAGCAGCAATAGCATCGGCAGTTCCTCCTTCTGGAATCGTCGGTTCGTTCTCAATCAACACATGGTCTACGTCCACGAGTTGAAGATTAAAGGTGACCTTCCTCTTCCAGATGTGGAAATGTTCTCCGTCGAATTTTTTCAACTTGTTAAAGCCGGTATCGATGAGAGAAGCACGAGAGTTTTCCATCTACAAGGATCTTGCTTTGAGATTGTTAGTCCCGGGGCTTGATCAAAGATGGTAGACTCGATGTCGAGATCAGAAGTTCAAACAAACGTTCCCCTTCTGATTATTCTCGAGATCCACGAGGAACACTATAATATAAATCTGATTACAAAAGCAACAATAATCAAAAAATAAATCTCACGTTCTTCCTCGCAATCGCAGTTGCTGACGGACAGAACTGAGTTCAGAAAATAAATGTCACGTTCTTCCTCGCAATCGTAGTTGCTGACGGACATAACTGAGTTACAACTCAAATAAAGGAGAAGAAAGAAGAAAGAAGAAAGAAGAAGAGAAAATGTTCTTGCTGGGGTGATTAAGATCACCGTTGCTCAAAGCAAGATTCGTCCCACCACGATCTGTTTCCAGGAACCAGCAAGTTCTAGAGAACTTCTGGAACGCTCGTCAGTCAATATTTGAGACTTGAACGAACTTCCTGGACTTTACGGGCTCCCTTAACTCTCTTCTTTGGTGCATCTTTCAAAAGAGGCAAAGGGGCTCTATTTATAGAGTGGAGTGTGACTTCACCTCTTCTCCTATCCGATGTGGGACTAAAATACCAATACTCAAAAATAGAGTTTGATATTTTAGATCATCCCACAATCAGCATAGAAGTGTGCAAGTCAACGCCTACCCTCCGAACACTCCCGTGTATGCACGAGACATCCTGGAGTCCGTGTCCGAGTCCGCACAACAAAAATCAACTTACATCTTTGTGGGAATTAATCATTTTTTCTTCTAAGAAAATACTCTCACATGACACACACTTGTGCTCCACCACACCTCATGTGCACACCTCAACACAAGCAATGCATTATATTGAGATACTCACCATTTGGTGTAGCCGATGTGGGACTATCTTTCCTAGTCCAAAGGCAAAAATACCAATAATATGTAACAACAAAGAAAGGACTTTGTAAGCTTAGAAGATGTTTAGTATCTGTAACCTTAAGTCAGGGTTAGATGTGAAATAAGAGCGCTATTAAGTTTGGTGATTTTTATTTTCCTTGTGATGATAGTCCTGTTACAGGAAGTCACCCCTTCCAGGTAATCAAGCACATTGTAAAGAAGACTGGGTAAGTTTCTATTTCTATTGTTGAAAAATTTAACAAAGTATGCAAAAAAGAAATCACATAAACTAGAATTAAAGAAGTATCCGAAGCACGTTACAGAATGAACGTTGTTCTTAGAATAGATTTTATTTCCACGAACAGTGCAGCAGAAAATTACTATATACTTTCGAGATACAACGAATCCAGACAACCCATTTCAGTGTACACCCGGTGACAAATCCAACGAATCAACAGCCTTATCCGATTGAGGAGATGGACAGAGATGGAGATTTGGAGAAGTTTTTGGTTCTCGTCATTTTTGTCTTCTTTCTTGGATGATTTTCAAGAGAAGATGGAAAGACAAAAACAAAAAATTTAATCGGATCATGTCTATGGTTTACATGAGTCACTAATCCCGTAACAAAATAAAAAAGAATAATTTACGCGAGTCACTAATCTCATAACAAAAATTATATATATATATATATATATATATATATATATATATATATATATAGGAAATTATTGTTTTATCCTTGGTTCATTAAGTGTCCGACTAATAAACATGTCAAAATGTACATTAAATCGTGCATCTGCTCGCGGGTTAAGTCTATTCCCAACTAAACCCACTTACAGGTTTAGCACTTTAAAGGAAAATTCTCTCCTTTGAGGAAGAAGTCTATACAGAAAGATTGGTTATAAATGAAATGCACAATGGAACCTCAACTACAATTTATTTCAAATTGATAACAAAATTATAATACAAAGCACCATGTGATGTGTGTAGTGTAACCAACCAAAACACCCTTTTTTTTTCCATGGTAAATGTACTCAAATGTAACGTACAGTTTGTGTATCAATTACGAATCCACACTCTCTTAGTCTGATCATACCTCAATGAAGAACAGCTCCCATTCCGAAACTCTTCGGATGTCAGCTTCTTCATTAACTTCTCCAACCTCTCCGCCCCCGAGCCAGGCTTGAACACCGAATCATTCCCCCTCACGGCGCAAGGATCCTCTCCGCCGTCCGCCTCCCCGATGCACCACCCTCCGGGAGTGAAACGACCCTCCGACCTCCCCAGCAGCTCCCGGTCGATCCTGTCCAACACCGGGTCGTTCCTCGGGAACTTCCTAGCAAACGGTGCGCCGCTCTCGACCATCTTGTCAAAGTCTTTCCCGGACAGGGAGCGGGGGTGCTGTTTCGGGGGGTGGTCCCAGGCGATGTAGTGGAGGTCGTGGCTGATGGCGGTGCCCCGGAAGTCATCCGCATTGCAGACTACGGTGTGGAAATAGCCCTCTGGCGAGGAGACAAAGTTCGCGTAGTACATCAGAAGGGTTCGAGGAAGGTTTTCCCATCCCCATATGCAATACTCGAGGAAGGAACGAGTTAGCATCACCCATGCTGAACCTGTAGAGATGTAACGAAGAGAATGTTCTTCAAGATTACATTTGAAATGAAAACAAATAGCTAATTCAACAAGAAAGAAACTTCAATTGATATACTTTCTAATTTCTCACTGCTATATATTATAGATATACAACAGTCATATCTTAGTAGGCTGAAGTAGGAGTGAGCATTCGGTTAATTCGGTTCAAACCAAACCGAATGACCGAAAACCGAATTGGACCGAAAACCGAATAAGCAAAACCGAACCGAACCTTCGGTCCAAAACCGAATAATGCTCACCCCTAGGCTGAAGTTGAACACACTATGACATGAGGCAGGAGTTCTTATATCCGGAATGTTATATGAGTAAGAAACTAAAGGCTTCTTGAGATGTATGGTGAGTCTGATGTCAACAACAAGATGCGGATGTGTCAACACTGGCACAGCACCTACTTTGGTGTGTCCTAGTATAGTTTGGAGCACGTGTTGTGTCCAATAGTGTCTGGCATGGTGCAACATGGATATAGCACTGATTTTGGAGTGTGTACTCTTCCTACTTCTCCCCCTTCCCTTCATGAATTGGTTCTCATAATAAAAATTGTGTATACAGTGATATATCCCAGAACCCTCGTGTCTCACGATGTGCCAACCTTAATTTGACTATTTTGGAGATCTCCAGGCATTTTTCCTATATATTAATTGTAGAAAGTTTTGATCCCCCATATGCGCAGTTACCATTTTTTCTATATCCTGCTTTAATTCGACAATTGAGTACATGTACCTACTACACTGCCACACTGGTTTCATGCATATAGTGGGAAAGCAACTAACCTGTGAACAACTTGAACGATTCTGGTAGGTTTCGGCGTTCATCAGTAGAAAAAAGATCAAACTTTTTTGACAAATAAAGACCTGGATCAACAATAATTGGTTTTGCCCTCTGGTTCCTGAATTATTGATTATGAAAGTCAACATCAATGTGATAATCAGATAAAATCATTCATAATCTCGACAATTGTATATAGAACTTACACTTTCCATCCAGTAATCAGTGTGTGTTCGATGAAATTTAGATCTCTAGGCAGAGAAGAGTAAACATGAAGTATGTCTGCATACATCCATGATAGCAATAAGTGACAATAAAAAATATAAATAAATGAAGAATGAAAAAGGATTAGCCTGCAATATATTAAAGCTTGAGAAAGTCTACAATACGTTTTCTTTTGAACAGGCAGTTAACAAGAACACTACTTAACAACTGAATATGATACGAATAATCACCAAAACATACCTGTATCATATTATTTTGACACAACATACGTGCATCCTACTTATAAGTAAATATACGACAGGGTTTGAAGTAATTCCTATCTTATGGATACCTCATTACAATCAACAATACATCCAATATTCTGGACACGTTAGACTGTTCCAGATCTAATTATGAAGAAGGGTTGGATGCCTGTATCATATTATTTTGACACAACATACCTGCATCCTACTTATAAGTAAATATACGACAGGGTTTGAAGTAATTCCTATCTTATGGATACCTCATTACAATCAACAATACATCCAATATTCTGGACACATTAGATTGTTCCAGATCTAATTATGAAGAAGGGTTGGATGCGTGTATCACAAGCGAGGATATTTTCTGGAGTCTGGACAACTTCTAAAAGAAAAATGACATGGTTCACATTATCAATTCACAATGCAAATTTTCTTCCTTTTTGTGAATGAAGAACTTGGTTGATCATGGGGCCAAAAACAGAAGTCTCACCAGCTTGGTTGTTACTCATGTTTCACCGTGTCCAACTACAATCATTAATCAAATATATACACACACAGAAAGAGAGTTTCAATTGTGTTTCTCTGTTATATGTGTCCATGTCTCCTAGGATGTAAGCAAGAGTATCCGATTGCTTTAGAAAGCAGAAGTTATGAACGTCGCCAAAGGTAAGTTTCATTCGTGCAGCTAAGCTACAAATTTTGCTAGTTTCGTCAATCAAGATTGTTTTATCTAATTACTGAACAATGAAAGAAGAAATATGAACATTGAAGAATTGCATTCCAAGAGTAGGCCATAATTGGCAAGATATGAGGAAGAAGATCAAATGGCAGTATCAACTACTTCCCTCGCTAAATAAGTACACCTTTCATATGAAAATTGCAGCCTAAGGTCTTTCTTATCACATATTCAAAAGAATAGGATAAAGAACTTAGTATACACTCAGCTAACATATGAAAGGATGATAACAAGGCATCATGGATGGTTAAAACATAGAAATATCTCTTAATACTACGAAGTGCTTGAATCTCTTTTATGTTAACTACTTCACGTAGTTATTTGTCAAACAAATACAAAACCTTCTTTCCCCTAGTCAACTTACGTCAAAAACTTTCTTACAGGAGTATTGATAAGGATGTCTCTTTAACACCATTAACAATTAATTTCCAGGCATTGATGAATTTCATTGAGGATGCTTTTTATTCTTGGATATGGTAAATCATAGAACGATCTAGGTATGAAAGTATAAGTGGAAGCGGTTCAACGGTTTACCTTCAATGCGTGATTGAACCGGGTTCCTCCTACGATATGTTGAAACACGGTCATTAAAGAATCCTACAAGAGGCAACTCTTGTTCTCCACCCCGCAATGGAACTCCTCTAGGTAGGAAGGAGGAAGAAGAGACAATAACTTGAGATGCAAGTATTAGGGTTTCTCCTCATGAGAATAGACTCCTAGGTATGACAAACCTAAACAAACAAAACCATGGGTGGACCCCTATGGGCACACCCATGCCCACATATGGAACCGGCCCCCTATGGGCCGGCTTGGACTGGACCGGACCTGGTCAGGACCGAGCCAGAATGGCCGGTCAAGCTATATGCCAACAGATTTCAAAACAAATTGTACCTTAATATTAAGCAATCTCATAATGAACTACAACATCTAATCTTGACAATTACACAAATCCAGTTATAACATGATATGGTAAATAATTAAACACTTAAGCAGATGGCTGAGTTTCTAGAATGATCAACCATCTATTATACGTGGACTTCGCTGATTCCATGTAATTATCGTCACTAGTCAAATTCAATTCTGACTGTAGGTGCAACAACATGCAAAACAACTCATATTGTTGTATTGAAACATTGTACGGTGAGAATATTAGAATATTTCTTCTTCTTCGTTTTGTACGGTGAGAAGATATAACATAAGCAAACTAGCTGTAACTAAATTTCTTTTTCTGCATCAGTTTTTTCAATAATAAAAAGTGTCCTTAGTCATCATAAAGCACAATGTATAACAATACATTCAATAATTCCCTTATCATTCAAATGGTGTTCAAAAACTCATCACTAGAATGAAAATTCTAAACTGTCAGTAACATTTCAGAATACCAAGAGCTAAATGATTAATAGTGTCGTCGCAATGAATCAGCAATGGTTATGCATATATAGTAACTTGAAATGGCATATGCTGATATACACACGCATTCAGAGACTAATGCAAAAAAAAAATAAGAAGAGGGTGTCTGGTACTTACCATCTTGCGACATGAGAGGATAATCCGAGGCACTAAGATTAATAAACCAATCCCACTTAACGCCCTCCTTGAACAAAATTGCAATTGCGTGAAGGGTGCAGGCAATCATCGTGGGTCCTTTATAAGTCACCAAGTTTGCCTTCGCAATCACACGCACATTCTCCATCTCACTGAAGACTGGATCCCCCTTCACATACATAGCCAGATCAATTCTTTCTCTTGGAGGGGCTTCCAGATCTAAATGAAGAATATACTGATTTCTTGGATGGTATATAGCCTGAAGAGTTCTCCTCATTCTATGGCTATCGCCCTTTGTTCCAGTGATAAGATAAGCTATCCGTGGTGGCTCTGATGAGTCTGCACTCTTGGGATCCAAATCTACAGAGTACCCTTCTGTATCATTCAGACTAGTGAATGAAAGTATATCCAAATACAATGAATCTCCACTGTCGTGCGGAGAAAAGATCCCGAAAACCGCGGCCAAGAAGAGGGTCAAAGAGACCAATAAGCTCGCAGAAAAGGGAATGAGCCATCTTTTGTCAGCAAATGCTCTTCCTGAGTGATTTCCCCCATTCTTCCTCATAATTCTCAAATACCCACAAGTTACAGCTTGAGCACTCCAAGGAAGCAAAAGATCAAATTTTGGGAATAATTCAGCTCAAATCTTCACACCAGGTCCCAAAATCTCAAATTTATCAGATATAATGGAAAATTGGCCCAAGATGGTAGTTTCATTTTATGGTCAGACTCCAATATGCTCTAGAATCTGTGTGATAGTTTCTCTAGAAAAGTTACCAACTTTAGCACTCCAAAGAAGCAAAGATGAAGGCCAGTTCCCAAAATCTCGAGTTTTTTGGGATTCAAGTGGATGAAATTGCTCAAGATGGTAGTTTCACTTGATGGGTCGGATCAAAATAGACTGAACAAGGGGAAAATTTTGTAACTTTGTTGGCTAGAGTGTGAACCTCTTGGAAAAATGCATAAGCTCAGAATCGAACAGAAAACTATCATTCAGTGCATAAATCTCTAGAAAAGTTACCGGCTTGAGGACTCCAGAGAAGCAAAGATCAAATTTTGAGACCAGTACAGCTCAAATCTCCACACCCCGGTTCCCAAAATCTCAACTTTTTCACATAGATATGGATAAAATTGCTCAAGATGGTAGTTTCACAACATGGGTCAGATCAGACTGGAGTGAGTACTTGGAAAGATTTGGACTTTATGGGCAATATTGCATCTGGTTGAAAGAAAATAAACAAGTAAAGTTCTTGGAGTGATCATGAAGCTTAGAATCACATTGCTATTAGCAGAAATTTCTTTTAAAAAAAGATGCAGGAATGCAAATTTGAGACAGAAAGAGTTTAGAGCTACTCACTGAAGTAAATCCAGATCTAGTAGAAATTTCCTGAAATAGTCCCCAATAGCTTTAAGAAAAAAACAGAGAATTAGGGGAGAGAGATCCGTACGGAATTGTTGGGACCAAGAAGCGAACTTTATAGATATTGTGCAAGAAAGAAGGAAGATTTGGGGGGCTTTGGCTTTATTTATTAGTTTGTTTTCAAGATATGTCCCTCAAAATTTTCCATTTCAATATAGGCCCCACCAAATCTAATTATTTGGAAACCCTTACATCTTTATATATTTCAACATAAGTCATTTAGTTAGCCAGGGACTTATTTGGTTCACACTTTCTTCCACATCGACTAAAGTAGAAGTGGCTCAAAGTGCAGGAGACACAAAGTAAAAAAAAAAAAAATTATAAATTTTACTGTTAAACTCTATTTTTCTTTGTTTTGAGTTCATTTTTGTTCACACACCAAAACTAAGATGTTTGTTCATCCTCCAATAATGAATTGACACGTGTCAGATTCTTTAGTCAAAACCACTTTGAATGTTTACAAAACCAATTTTAAAGTGATTTATGTTGAATGAATTTGACACGTGTCAATTTATTATTGAAAGGTGAACAAACATTCTAGTTTTGGTGGGTGAACAAAAAATGGACTCATCCTTCTTACCAAACGTAGGATCAGACCTACTTTCTTGTAAAATTCTATTCCTAAGTCCACTTTCTTATTACTAAACAGACCCTATAGTGTATCATATTAGGATCGTTGTTGTTTTCAAAAAGTGACTAGAAATATTTTCTGATAGTAACCTTCCAACAGTTTTAAAAAATTATTTCAAATTAAAACAACTTTCCAAAAAATGATAATAAGTAATACCAAGCATTTTTTTGAAAATGTTTTTGGGAAAAAAAAAAAAAAACCGAAGCAGCCATGATTGCTTGAGTTTGCATTTGTCCCTAAAATTTTGTAAGATCGACTTGGATCTATTGAGTTTGAGGTTTAGAAGAAGAGAGAGGAATGGTAATGGAGTTCTTATGTGCATTAGAGCATCTCCAATCCCTATTGTCTTGTTAAGTGTTGTGAGTCTTAGGTGGCTCTATGTGGCATGAGCCACAAGACAATGTCTTGTTTATGTGGCAAAATTATATCTCAAAAGACAATGAGATAGAAAAACTCTCTCCAATGCAAAAGTATTGAGGAGACAATAAAAATTATTTTTTTCAACTTCCAAGGCAACTTTTAAGACAACTACTTATCTTCTTTCTTTTTTCTAATATTTTTTTATTCATAATTGATGACATGGAAGAGAAGACATTGTCAAGTGCATTGTCTAGAACAAGACAATCAAGTTCACAATGTCTTCTTTAATTTTTGCCACATAAGCTTCACAATTGACTTGACAATTGCATTGGAGAAGAACTTTTGAATAAAATTTTGTCATTCCTATGTGGCATTAACTTTTTTCCAAAGTCACAATAGGGTTGGAGATGCTCTAACACTTCAGTTCTAATTTTATTCTTATTCTTCTTTTAACTTTGCAACCAAAAATATCTTAATAAAATTTGTTAGTATCCGTGTTTCCGCAACTAGAACAACTACCCTCTATTATTTCTAGGTTTTTGCATGATGTTTTTATTTGTTAGCTTCTCATTTTAGCTAAGTTGAGGATGTCCCTCTTTTATAATACTAGAAATATTAGTATTTATTTTTTTCCCTTGTCGCATTCCGACAAAATCATTTGATACACTTAAATTTTCTTTCCGCGAAACGCTACGTCATCATCTGACACATCACGTTTGTCCATCGCGTCGGTCTTTCTTACCGGTACATTTATTGATCTATATTGTACATGTACAGACAGTACAAAATAATCTTCTCTCACTTTTTCCTTTTCTTTAGAGTTTTTCGTGTCAATATCTTTTTTCACTATTCCAGGACGTCTGTGTAGGGAGTATGTAAATGTCTTTAGTATTTTGGAGGTTTATGATAACATTGGCAGTATGTTTAATAGAAAACACAAAACACGCTGATGAGGACTCGATCAAGAAAATTTTAAATATATTCTCCTTTTGGCTGTTGAGTTGGGAAACCAACTCAAATTCCAACTGCAAGAGGTGATGAGATGCCTATCCTTTTTTAAAAATTTAATAAACTAAATTAATTTAATTTAATTGTAGCTTTAATATCAACAAGAGATTTTGTTCATGTCGGAATCTTGTCCGTGAATTTTGCAATAATGCTTACGTACTTTTGACAGATTCAAATTAGTACGTAAATTTTAAACATTCTGTATAAATTATTGAAAAATTTGGCACAAAAAACATGATGAAAACCTGTTTAATTAACCAAATTTGACAACATATTTAAGAATGTGAAGTTTCTACCCTCAATATTTTTATTTTTCGAATATTTGACCGAATTTTTGAACGCATTTTATTTGCACTGAGTCGATTTATACTCGTAATTTTGTCGTCCCGAATTTTTTCTGTTTGCCGAATCGCTAACAAGGTATTCGCCTCTTTCGCCTCTCCATCAATATTATTTGCCTCCAGATGGTTTAGTTATAATTAAAATAGGAATTATTATGGTTATGAGTTGTGAGAATGATTGGGAAGCTGGGAATAAACGTCAAAACTACTAATTAAGAAAATTTTCTATGCTGCAGACGGACAGTATTGAGATTCGAGGAGAGTGTCCGTCCGTTGAGCGAGCGCATTCTTTGTGACTCAGAATTTACGGTACAACCGAAAAGTGATGGAAGCAGATCACCTACTAATTTCATTGTTTTATAAATGTCAAGAGTTATCCCGAATGATGCGGTAGCTGACCGACTATGTTGGAAAAGAATGCAAAGATTTTTTACTCCATATTTTTTTCATATAAACCAAAGACGACAATATATATATATATATATATATATATATATATATATATATATATATATATATATAGGCGAGGATCAAGATACCGCCTCGGATCCCCGTCCACTGCACCATCGGATCGAGCGGGGCCCATGCGATGCCGCGCGATCCAACGGCCAAGGAGAGCGAGGCTTCAGCGGGACTCCGAAAACGCGGCTCCCGATCCGGTTCTCAGTAAATCGTGGCAGCAAGATCATTCCGTCACTTATAATGTCCCGTCGCATATTTAAGTCGTCTAAAAGGTTTCTGCCCACCGACCATTTGAAATTTCACTTCAAACATTCCCCCACGGCCACATATTTAAGTCGTCTACAAAGGATTCTTCCCACCGACCATAATATTTCTTTCATTTAATAATTAAATGATAGGGGACATCGCCTGATTGACTCCGCCGAGATTACAAAAGGTTTGGAGCACATACCATTGTGCAAAGTATTTCTCATAAATATTACAAATGTTAACTTCAGTGTTCTAAACAGGTTCTATTGCAGTCTGAGCTCTCTAGCCTAGTGGTATTAGAGCGGATATCCAGAGGGGCCGGCAAGGTTCGAGCCCCCCAATCGTGCGTGTGTGGGATTTCAAAAAAAACACAAAAAAAAAGAGGTCAACCCCTAAAAATCCTAAACAAATCACAAAAGACATCTCATTACTACTTCAAACATATTACATTACCACTTTAATGTAGGCACAAACTTAGATAGGACCAAAATTACACAAGTAATGCACATATCGAACAAAAGATTAGCTTGTCAAGTGTCTCATGGATAACTTCTATTTTCTTCAACTTCATTTTTCACCACCAAGGAAATGGTCTAATGGTAACACTAACAAGGGAGGAAAAAAGTGGACGCGAGTTCAAATTTCAGTCTGAATAAAATAAGAATGGAAATGAGCGAGGGCTAGGTGCTAATAACCAAGGACATACCAGGAAAGGGAACATAGAAAGCTTAACCAACCGTTCTCTCCTGTTTTGAATGCCCAAACTCCAAATGTGCCCACATTAGCATTTCTCTTCAAAATATCTACTCCTGCAGAATTAGCCTCGTAAGTAGAATTTATACAACATGATGCTTAAGTTACGAGAAGAAAATTTGGTAAAGAGTTAATTGTAAAGAGAGACTTTCAAAAAAAGAAAAGTTATCCCAAGAAAATACAAAACAGACATGAAGACGAATAAAATTGGCCGAAAGGATGCAGAACACCTATTAAAAGTGCAGAAGAAAGAATGCAGCAAAACCCTCCATCATTTCTTACACAATCTAGGCAAATTCAAAAAAGCTCTACAAAAACATTGAAAGTTTTTTTAACCAAAGGGGGAAAAAATCTAGGATACCTTTTCCACTTTACCAGCAGTTAAAGATATTTATCACTATCAAATACAATCAGCTGTGCTAAGTGTCCTAGTTCTAAGAATTCAGTTTGCTTCTCTTTTAAGTCCTCCAGCAAAAAGTTGCCTCCAGTCCATGGGCAGGAGAGCCCTTCGTATCTCGGATAATATTCCTATATGGTTTTTAGAACCTCTCCTAGAACAAGTGCCCATTGAGTCCAATGAGTTCCTCCCTGTGCATAATAAAGGGTCACACACAAAAAAGTTAACATTAGAAAACACCCAAAAAAGAGAGGGATTACAAAGTATCGAAAGATTATTAGTATAAACTTTTCTCCATCCTCTTCAATTCTCCAGGTTATCTGGGACTTCCTCTGCTTTTTCTTGGCAATTGAATATAATTTTTTAACAACTTTCAATATGGCAAATGTTAAGGGCACTACAACAATTACTATAGGGTAACACATTTGTGGCCATGTGCATATCCAGCACTGCATAAAAATTGATAGCCCTCGATATGCACAGGACTGCCAAAATTGTGTTGCCCCTAGTAAATTTTGTAGTGCCCTTAACATTTGCCTTCATTATTGGAGACTCCTTAGTGTAATTAAAAGAAACAAATACCAACAGAAGTATGCATTAGTGGCACACCTGACAAAACACCGAAAATGGCTCTCTGAGAGGTCCGTCACATGATAGTTCACTTGTACTCCCATTGATAAATGTCCCATCGGCAAAGATCACCTATTTTTACAAAAGTGAACCCTCATTAGAACAGGCAGAAGCAGGACATTTGGTCATAGATGGCAGACAAGGCTCCATTGACAAGTGCAACTAAATAGAAGTATATTGTAGAGAAAATGAAAAGGTAGAGAACTAAAACTTCAAATTAATTTAGTCATCATACAAACAATAGACCACTGCTCGTATGAGAAGCCATCAAGAACAATCACCAAGAGGAAAGAAAATGGAAAAGTTGCTGCGGGATACCAATCACTATTCAGTTGCTTGTTGATCATCGTATTGTCCTCACAAGTTTTTGGTATGGATCTCAGTTCAAGCAATCTATGAATCAACTTAGGAAATATGCTAATTTGTCAAAAAATCCATCTTATCCCTAAACCAGGCCAGGCTGGCCCAACAAATCATCATTATTTCTCTCCGAAGCTGAGAGGGAGCACGTCCCCTCGACCTCTAACATACATCCAGCCCTGCAAGTTTAATCATAGCCCTTTTGCATTTTGGCTATGGAACACAACTATAGTGTGAGAAGGTTCCACTTTTACTATCTATCAGAGGTCCATCATTTATATTGGTGCTGAGATCCTAGTCAAGAAGGCCCAGTCAGCAAGTAGTGAAATTGACCAATTACCGCCCAGTTTATAAGTTCATGCAACACAGGATAAGAGTGGTGTATCATTTTATGGATGTCAATTGCTATAACGTGACGCAACAAATCATACGGCAGTGCAATACAAGTCAAATTCTGCATAGTTGGATAAGTGGGGTCCATAGAAAACATAAATACTCCAAAAGTTTAGGGAATATACAATCAAATATTGAATTCGAGGGGTGTTGGAGAATTAGGTCAGACCTCTGATGCATATCCAGGGGTAAAGCCGGCAGTCGGTTTGATGAAAGATCCAATTGGGCTGCACCTTTGCACTGCCTCACAGAAAGCTATAAGACGCTCTCGACTTCCAAGCTGTACTGCCTGGAATCATGTTTGAAGCATATCAGTTCATTGTGTAACTATCTCCAACCAACAGATGTTGCTTGGTGAAACACCCTTGGCTCAACAATCAAATTTATATCATACTGGGTAAATGTTCTCAAAGAATCTTCTGAGACGTACAAAGCTAGAAAGTAGTGTAGTATGGTGCAACTAGCTAGTCTATGTTAAATTATAACATAAATCCAATTAATAACTAAAAAGAGGATATGCATAACAAGAAATTGCATGAAGCTAAAGCCTACAAGCTCCAGCAGAGCCACAGACACAAACACACGAAGGGAGATGCAGGGTAGGGAGGTCAGAGGTGGAGGGGGGTTTATTCACTAGATATGACGGTAACTATTTTAGTGACAGCAAAATGACAGACCAATGTAAAAAGTGCTGATCAGGTTTTAGACTATTCAAACAAGTATGAAACAAGTTTTAGAGGATTCTGAATGCTTGCAAACCAATGACCTAAGGAAAACATCTTGCAGTTCATATGTCCATTTTGTAAGCTCTGATGCATGCGCAAGGAAATCTGAAATGTTAGATGTTTTGAAATACTCGTTTTATGTCGTTCCAGATGTTGTAGTTCCATAGTAACATAGTAGACTTCTAAGCCAGATAGCCTGCAACCTATGTTGCACGGGGAGAGTAAAATGATATACATATTTGTATCATGTTCGTATCCGTGTCTGTACTCATGCAACATATACCTTTGTACTTATTTGGAAATATTTGTATCCCGTATCCGTATCGTGCAACATAGCATGCAACCATTTCATAGCAAGTGGATTTTGAACTAAATGAAAGAGACTGACCATCTACGGTTAAATTTGGTTCGGTTCATGTGTGTCAATAAGCCTGCAAGATCGAAAGATAACTTTGTTTCTCATATCCATCAGAAAAACCTTAGCTTGTTGTAGGATACAGTAAAACTCCTAAAGCAATGCAATTTGGAGTGGAACAAATCTCTACACATGAATAAATTAAAACAATTATCCACGTCCAGGAATACAACAAGGTGTAAACTGCTATCCGCTCCATTCATTTGGAAGTGCATGCTTCAATCATGTGGACCTTAGCGAGTAAAGTAAAATGCAACCGCATTGATTCATGGTTAGAGTGCACTGGAAGTGGCTGTTCATATTATCCATTTTGTAAGCTTTCATGCATGCAGGGATGTCCGAAATATTTGGAGTTTTGAAATACACATTTTGGATGGTCAAGATTCTGTATTTCTGGAGTAACAGAGTGAAATTCCAATAGAGAGGACATGGCAAGCTATTTAGCAGTAAGTGAACTTTGAACGAAAAGGGACTGCCAGCTTATAGTTTATTTTTTTGAGTTTATGGGACTGTATTACAGCATTTAATGTGTGTCAACAAGCCAGCGAGATTGACTGATAACTACGCATTTTTTGGGATGCAGTCATACAACTAAACAGTTAAAACAAAGCAATCATTGCAGTGGAACAAATCAAGTGCCTACACACAACAATAGCTTAAACACCGAAATCCATGTCCAGAGATTAGCATGTAGACTATTGTCCACTCTATTTTAGTATGAACGAAGTTACAAGTGTTGAGATCTAGTGTGTAAAGTTAGAAAGAACCTGAACTGTGTCGTGGCGAGGATGCCGTGGAAGTGGCTGTACTCTATATCCCTTAGATGCCATGACTTCTGCAATAAGCAAATTCCCCTGACAGCAAGGATGGACAAAGTGATCGCAACCATGAAATCAAAATAAGAACAGAAGTGCAACTTTCTATGTAGTAGTTACCTTGATTGCTTCTCCAACCATTTGGGGTGCAAGGTATAACCCCTGGAAAAGAACTCGCATTATGTCACCAGGAGTTGATCCACATTCTACCCCTAACCCAGGTGCAGATAAACGGGCAGCTGCTGCCTCAACCCAAACTTTCCTCCCTGCTACATACCCACCACAAGGTGCAATGGTTCCACCAGGATTTTTTATTAAACTTCCAGCAATTAAATCTGCTCCCTGGAAAGCTTTACCGTTACAATGCGATGCCATTCATTCAAAATAAGTTAAACTTAAAAATGCAATTCATACCACCATTGGAGGCTCAGATGATTCCACAAATTCACCATAGCAATTATCCACCATGACCATGCAGTCCGGTTTTTGCCTCTTCACAAACATGTAATAAGGTTTAATACTCAAAGATGCAAGAATGGCCACTTTAGGTGCAATAGTCAGGATCAAAATGTGATAAGATATATATTGACTTAAACAGAATCCATCAGCATTCAGATTCAGGTTTCTGGGCTTTGAGCATCAAATTTGTCAGTCGCTACATCCTCGGCAATTATAACATATAGCAAGATGTTCCAAATGGGGTCTAAAAAATCCTTAAAACTATTAAGTTCCGAATCACCAACCAACACCAGTTATGCCGAGGGAAGTATGGGTTCGAGCATAAACAATCATGTCATTACGTATCACATATAAGTTTTCAAGTATGAAAAGTATAGTTAGTATGTTGGCATCTCAAGTCCTGAGCTTTAGTAAAGATTTAGGTAACTCTGAACTTTGTGCTTATGTCAGGTCAATATACACTCTACAGTATGATATTGTTTCAAAAAAATAGATCTACAGCATGATATCTGTTATGTTATGATTTCAAAAAAATCCAATTCAAGAGATTTACAATGAACCTGCCTTCTGCTCTTGGATACATAATGTAATTGTTAAAATTACTTGCAGATGTTGCCTGAACACTTCAACTATACAAGAAACTATATCCATTATCCAAGATTAGGTGTATCCATATTGAAAGCTCGCTTCTAAACATGACAATCATCATCTAAGCCTCTGCTAATCACAAACTCAAAATGGGGCGGGTTAGTTGTGCTCATATGCAACATATCTCTAAGACAATAAAGTTCTAAATTGAGTTAACAGGGTTTTGATGATGACTGATGACCTATCATCCTGAATAATCAAACCTCCATAATTGGTTCCATAGCAAGAGACGGCCTTGTCATAAAACCTCAAACAGCCTACCTAGGGATTTGTAAACCTACCTTTTCTAGCAGTAAAGTGCTAGGATTTTATGCGGAAGAAGGATGGAGAGAAGGAAACCATTGTTAATTTATTGACTACGGAAGAACTAAGTACATATTATATAGAGATGAACTACGAATTAGGACGACCAGGTCAACTAAAAACATGTCTAGTATAAACTAGGCCTCGTTCCAATCAAGTTGGAGGCAATATGTATAAAGTTAGTATTCTGGAAAACAAGAGAACCTAGTACCATACTACCATCAGAAGTGAGCTACAAGTACAATATACCATGGAGGGATTAAGATGATTAAAGGATGAAGCACTAAAACCATGTGACAGATGGTCATGAAAAGGTATAACAATAGAGATTATCAAATATATACATTAGATTATTGGGAAAATTATTAACATAAATTATTTTCTCATTTTAGCATTTGAAAATCGATAACCTGTGCTTCCTTTTGGTATGATTTTCACTGTGTGACTGTATTATGTCCTACTAATTGGTATTAGCATATTCAGTGTCAGTGACATTCCTTTTTACTCTATGGATTGCACCATAGTGATGGATGGGGTTCCCTATAGTAAATTGTATCATCCTACGTGTAGACACTTTTATAGTCTAGGGGAACTTCTATGGTGCTTCTAGATGGAAATCATAGAAGTGTAGGTCTAGCTACCAATAAAGTGGCCTTTTCGGTTCTATCGCAAGGCCCTCCCTTGCTCATAAGCACCTTGCCTAGGAACTCTGCAAATGCAGAGAGAGTTGACATATTGTTAACAGCCGGCCATAAAACCTTTGTAAATTCTATTGTGGAGCTCTCTCATGATCCATGGACCATAGCAGACCCCAATCTGATGGAATAATCGGGCTCTTGCCATGTCTTCTTTGGGTCGTTCATTTTCATGTGTGATCATATTCATGCTTTATATGAACTTATCCATACAGTTAATTGTTTTATACATGAGCTGATGTACAATTGTTTTGTTAGTCATATCCATATTGGACCACTAAGTATAAAATTCAGTTTTGGGGTCGAACCAAATTACTTTATAAGAAGTCAATTACAACCTGGATGAGCACTTTCCGAGAAATTATGGAAAGTCAAAGAAATGTAAGAATTTACCTTGATTATTTGTATAGCTCTCTGTATTTCCTGTATGCTTAAGCTTTGACGCCATGAGTAACCGCAAGATCTCTGTATGAGGGCACATTTTGTTTTGGGTCCCACAGCAATTGCAAGAGCATCCCAGTCAAGCCCACCATTTTCCGCAAGCTGAAATGTGTGTTCTAGTAAGGAGGGAAACAATGATTTATTGTTTATAAAGAATACTGAGAAGAAAAGGTTACTGGAACTTCTCGGTATGCTACTCCAAAGTCTTTCAAAGATCCAGTTCCGGAAGAGTTTCTAATCCCGATCACTTCCTCCAAAGTGTCATAAGGAGCTCCAGCAACTGCTAAAAGCTGACAGAATCAGCGCAAAAATATTACAGAAATCATAGAGTATAAATAAGAAAATAAACACCATCTTAATAAATTAGTAGTAAGAGAGAGTTCACCTCATCCCCAGGCCTTAAGAAAGCAAAGAGAGCACAAGTGATTGCATGAGTACCAGAAAAAAACTGAGACAAGAAGACATCAGTATCAATTTAAGAATGTAACTTCCATGTGGATGATGATACTATAATAAAGAACAAATGGTAACCTGTGAGCGAACTATTGCCGACTCTGCTCCAACAATTTCAGCAAAAAGACTGTCGAGTGCTTCACGCCCACCACCTTCATCATGACCATAGCCCGTACATCCACCAAAGTGCTGGAAAAAAAAGAGAGAGAGAGAGAGTTGTAGCTTCAATGAGGGTTTTCTGAAGATCACTCGAACAGATCGTAGTGGCATATAAAGAAGGTCAGAAGATCCACCTCACTACGAGAAAGTAAGGAAGGACTTATGGGCATTTGTACACCCTTGACAGGCCCCTTATGGCATTGGTCATCTTCCAACCACAACCCCAAAACTGACATGAAAAAAATGGTGCCAAATAATTTTCTACTGCTTTGTAGTGATTCCATTAGACTCTGGTCACAAGTCTAGTATGAAAAAAAAAATGCAAAAACGACATCATTTGATAAAGTATGGTAATATAAGGGTATGGTTTTTCCTCAATCAGACAGAAGACAGAACTTAATACCCCAGATATTTCTTAAGGGCATGGAAGCTTTAAATATAAGATATGTGCATCTACATAGTCCATCAGGAAGAATTATCAAATAAGTGCAAGAGATCCAGTCTTTCCTACTAAGTTACTACTAAAGCATTTAAGGCCCCACACTAGTGAAATCACAACATACGCCACAGAGCTACAAAGTTCACTTCAATCTTCTGCTATTCTATGATCCTACTTAAACACTTCAATTTATGAGGAGACAGATAAATTTCATTTGTGCTCCTCCACCAAAATATTATCAGCCTTTAGCACAATCATGGCTGATGCCAAAAGCAGTGAATCAAAGTTGGAGCACAAATAGATTTGTTGTACAACTCGGGATTGAAAAACTATCCAGGCTCTCTCTCCCCAAATGCAAATTACCTAACAAAGAATGTCGATTGAGCTTGTATGGCACCACTTCAAGGAAGCAAAACAATCATCGGGGGTAATTTTATCTTCTGCACCTTCGTTCCACATGTTTAGTGTAACCATATTGTACATGGTATCATCACCACTGTCTATTTCCACAACCATTTCTTTGATGGAGGAAGATTGCTTCTTGATCAATATTGAGACCTCCTTTCTAGTCCATACCCATAAGCCAAATTAGGGATAAGTTACTTATTCTTCCAGCAGCTATGAAACCACTAAAAGGAAACTCCTTGAAATGGTGGATATGCTTTCAACAAGTGCCATAACAATATTACATATAAAAAGATGCAAGTACATTTAAATCATCAAATTTGAGGGGGGAACTTTATTCAACTTCAAAACAAGATAATTACATTATGGCAACAAATTTAGCTATCTGTAAGATATAAACCCATCATCTTCTTAGAAATATATGAATACCAAGTGAGTCGTGTGATTTGTGAAAGGATGTGTTGGTTGGGTAAACTAATATATAAACAACAAAAACATACTCGTCACTCCTGTGTATGAATTTTGCAACCTCACTTCCTTCAGAAAATTCTCCCACAGGAAAGAGATTTTTGGTTTCTTATCGGTACTACCATCCTAGTTTTCTTTGGTCAAGTCCTTTCACCTTAATCAACTATTTAACTTGTACATGACATCCACCAAAATAAATAGGTAAAAGTAAAATGCCTGTGTATTTTAGTCATGTCTTGAGCTAAGTCATCTTTCGTTTTAGCCTTTAAATGTTCACCCTAACCACTGTCCTATTTACTCAATCAGCTACACATTTTTTATTGTTGCGTACATGTATCTCGCCATTCTCAACATGATACATACAGCACATTCTTATCATGCTGCTCATTATTTGCATTCTAAAGATGGAAGAAATGTTGTAGAAGCTTCTAAATCCTCTTGATCTAAATGGGTTGAAAAGTTGCAATAGTTAATCACAATCTGCAGATATTCAACTTCATCCAGCTTGCATTAATCCACAGAAGTACAGCCTTATCAGCCCCTTACTACTACCCTGGTAGTCAACAATTTAAACATTCCGCCTATCATATCTCTGACATAGGATATTCCCTGTATCGACCTACCAGTCATTTAAGCTGAATTCTCTAGCACTTCATTCAGAATTACAATTATAGATAATTCACCACCTATTTTAAGCTTGTAATCAACATGCAACAGCACACGTTAAACATTATTAATATTATTATTAAGAAGTAGATAATAAATGATAAAAAGAACAGAAGTCTTGATAATCTCAGTCTATCAAGATAGCATATTGGCGTCAAGAACACCCTTTAACCCTTTTCTCTCCATTGATGCACTTGTCATTTCTCCTGTCTTTTCACTGGAAATAGATTCTTTACTTGTCCACATGCTTTCATTGTGACTTCTTCGTATTCTTTCATAAAAGGTTGATTGTCCCCTTTAAACTTGTGCAAGACCTATTTCTTGGGGAAGTTCATCTTGGAGGAAAAATTCAAGCTAATAGACAGGCAAGTCAAAATCCACATATTTAAATGTCAAATCAAGCAGATAATGCCATTGTTTTGTAAAAGAATAACAATTGCAATTAGAGACGAGCAAATTAAGTGATCAAGAAAGAGTGTCAAGAAAAAGTGTTGAGATTATTTTTAACAATCAGGAAGACATGTTAGACCTTGCAATGTTGCAAAGCAGAACATCTATGCTACTCATTTTCCTCTAGCACTAGAACCCAAGAATTGTAGTAAAACTTTGACAAGGAATCGTAGATTGCGTTTACAAAGATAATAAGTAAGTCGACAACCAAAGAACAGCAAACATTATGGTAGTTACATTTCGGGTTCTATAACACATGGAGCACTCTGGCATAGATTGAATTGGCATACTTAATTGCTTAAGTCAAGGCAGTTCATGAATCCATCATATCGTACATAGGAAAAAAAAAAGTGTTATTTATAAGCCAAACAACCCCTGAAATGTTAAACTCAGAACTGAAAGAAATCAAACTACAATTATTGGAGACCATAACGAACCACCACTTAGCCACTACATAAGCAACACCTACCACTCAGTCAATACATAAGCAACACTTTACTGCTCCATTCTAGGCAATCATCTCTGTGAAGCCTCCAAACTTATCGGAAGATAGTCATCTCCTAAGGACTGTGCTTCATGTAGGTCTTTCCATGACTTCAGCCAGTAAAGCTACCAAATGTTATTAGCCCTACAAATGTACATTTCTTGTTCAAAATCATAGGTGCCACCAAGCTTTATATTTTGTCGGTTTTGAATGTATAACCTGTAAAATATTCAATTTTGTATGTACATACACCCCTGTAACATTTTAAATGCATGTATACCCTTACTTCTTCTTTTTCATGGATAACCTTGTCACCTATGTTTCACAAATTACAGGATATGATATTTTCGCATAGGAACAATACGTTTTCAGCTATGTTGCATGAATATGCGCATGGATAGGGGTCGACACGATACTATGATACTTATACGACCACCATTTCCCATGTCCAAGCAACATAGATTGTCACAAATATCCATGAACATCTGCACATTTGCCTGGCAAAACATGGTTTTAAGACCCACAAATTCATAAGATTATAGTGTATAATGAACAGAAACGGAATTTCTCATATTTTTATTATGATTAAGTAGCCAGAGTTCATTATCAATTATTTTGATGGGATGTTTCTCATCTTTTCTTAGTTTTTTTTTTCCTTATGTAGCTATTTCTTTTCAAGAAAACGCAGTTACATAATACATTCTAGATGAGCTAAATTAGCTTAAATTCTTGATAACTTATAGTCGCAAATCAGTGGCGTAGTCATAATTTTCATTTAGAGAGTGTGAGCTTACTATTACAAAATAACATATTAGAATAAACATATTTATAATCCCAAAAACATCATATATTAATATTAAATGTCATAAACTATTAATGGATTACTACAAATAGAAACATTATAAAATACCAACCCAATTTACGGATTAATAAGAATAGGAACATTATGATTCACCTATCAATTTAGGTTAAATGATTCACTAATTGGGTTGGTTCCAAATAAGGAATGTGTTGCTATTTGCTAAGAGTTTCAATGGACCTATTTGCATTTGAATTTTACTTTATTACACACCTCAAAGCTACATATACCAGTTTGAGATTTCAATATTCAAAACATACCACATGAGAAGGTTTGTGTTACATACACATCTCAAGTACCAGCTGGGTGGTCAAAATTGAATTGGCTCATATGAGATCTAGACAATGACACCACCCACTTCAATTGCTTTCTTTCTTAGATGTGGCTAGAGAAGAAGAAAGAAAAATGAATGGTGAGGACGGAACATTTTCGCATTTAGGTCCAGTATGAATTTAAGTGATGGACAGGTTATGAAAATAGGCCTCGTAGGAGCACGATAGACCTAACCGAGCTGCTCCAAATGAGAAGTTGCAATTACTTGATATAAGATAACTGGAAGTCTAAAAGATCTTGATCAATATGGCATTAGATTTCTACTAAAGTACAAAAGTCGGAATATGGAGAACAAGAGAAACCCAAAGCAAAGCTTATATATATTTCTGAGAAACAGGATTACTAGTGTTGGTTTTTCCTAACTACCATGTCCAACTTTGCGGGAACCATGGTATCAGTGTTTTCCAGTTCATTAATAATCAGCATGACTACTTATGGCATCGTCTAATACTAAAGTTAGGAAAGGCATGCAAGCTACCTAATTGCCCTTTTTTCATTATCAAGTTAGGTACTACTTCTTGTGTTCATATAGGTACACGGACACTATATATATATATATATATATATATATATATATATATATATAATCAAAATTGAAGGGGCACAATTGCGTCCCCTCGGGATTGACGCCAACGATCAGGACAACAACGCAAAAGGAAATATTTTGAGGGTATGTACATGAAATTAGAAACCTTAAGGGTCTGCTTGGTAACGGTGTTTTTACCGGCTTTGGGGTGTTCTTAAATCGACCGTTTATGAAAACCCATGCTTGTTAATTTTTTTGAGCCACTGGATTTAGTCGGCTCAAAAACCACCCAAAACGGGTGTAATGTATTTTTGGATAGCTTTATAAACACCCCAAATCGGTAGGTTTTGGGTGGCTTTATTATTTTATTCCATTTATATCATCGCCAAAAAATATATAAATATAACTACTAATAACTAAACCCTATTTTTTTCTTTCTACGTTTCTCTTTCATTCCTTCATGCGGCTTCTCTTTTCTTCCCAATTGAAAGAAAATCCAGAAACTTGCCTTGTACATGTACTTGTCCTTGGAGCTCCATTGGTTGCATAGTTATTTTTTGAGACGATAATGCAGGAAAGGCTTTTTGATGTAGATGTTACATTCATGTCCATAAACTCATATTTTATCAAGAAAAAGTTTTATTTATATATAGACATAAAGGCAACTTTATTATTATAGCAAACTTTCAGAATCGTTGGTTAATGAATTAACAAGCATGGATTGGACTGGTTTAAAAGCCGCTACTTAAAACCACAAAAAACCGGACCCCTCATAACCGTTCATTTCCGCTACTCTAAAAACACCTCATAACTGCTACCCCCATAATTGCCAAGCAGACCCTAAAGGGGCTATACATGCCATGCTGATATTTCAGAGGGTATGCAACCAACTTCCAATATCACTTTTACAGATTCATTACATCTCGTAACTAAAGTTATCACCTTTTGATGAATTTCAACCATTTAACAAATATATACACTAAAAAGAAAGGGAAAAAAAGTTTCAAACAATCAATTCATGATTTTTATATAGAACTTGAGGACGGACTCACATGGGATCCAACCCTAGCGTTCTGAAACGCCTTGAGGACGCGTGCGCTGTTGCGAGCCACCAAGTTATCGACCTCCCTGAACTCCGACGACAGCGAATCAGCTGCTTCCGCCACCTAAAAGAGGGGTAAGAATGTCATCTGGAATTGTGGTTTCGAGTAAAATTAGGGTTTTAGAGAGAAAAGTGGAGTTAGGGTTTCACCTCGGGGGCGAAGGGGTGCGCAGTATAGACGGGAGCGGCGCAGGATAAGGCCGGACGAGGAGTTACCGTCCGCCGGCGCGCGGGACAGACGGCAGAGCCGCGGGATGAGGCCCGGGAGGCGCGCCGACGGGGTTGGAGCGGCGCAGGATAAGATACGGCCGTGGCGGCGCAGGATAAGGCCATGGGGCTTTGGTTTTGGTGGCGGGAATGTGAACTGGGAGAAGCGCGGATAGTTTTATTGAATAAATAACAATATCTATAAAATAAAAAAAATAGATAAATATTCTGGATTATGGAAGAACCTTTTTTAAAAAAAAAATCAGTATTTATCGTAATTAACAGTGCAATGTTAGTCCCTAGGACTAGGGTTGTGCACAATTAAGTCAAATCGACCAAATCGAACCAAGCCAAACTGAATCGATTGGTTTTAAACCGAATCGATGGTTCAGTTGGTTTGGTTCGGCTTCATTTTTTTCAAAACCGACCGATTCGGTTCGGTTCACGGTTTGGTTATGCAAAAAATCGACTAAACCGAACCGAACCGAACCAAATCCTTGTTAAATAATTAAGGTTAGCCGGTTGGGTATGGGTTAACTGGGTTGTATTATACCGGTTTGGTTCATTTATTCACATCACAGCCATTTATCAAGTTGAAGTTGAAAGAACTCTCTCTCTCTCTCTCTCTCTCTCTCTCTTTCTCTAGTCTCAAAGAGGAGTGCTTGTGGCTCCTATTCTTTTTTATTGCTCCTGTGCACATGGAAGAGCCTTTTGGTTGAATGTATATTATTTTTTTATATCTATGATTGGCATTTTTCTCCACCTACAAAGCGCAAGTTGAATTGAAGCTGCCGAATTGTATTTACTGTTGCAAAGTACAAGTTGATTGAGGTTTCACAAAAAAAAGAGCATACAGTCCATTTTTTTATGTGATCAAAATCGACTAAGTCGAACCAAACCAAACCGAACCAAGTCGGTCGGTTTCAAAACCGAACCGACCATTTGGTTGGTTTGGTTCGGTTTTGTTTATTTTCAAACCGATTAACTTCGGTTCGACTTCGGTTGGGACCAAATAGGTCGACCACCGACCGATGCACACTCCTACCTAGGATGTAATAATGGAGCTCAAAAATGTATCTTGAGATCAAATCAGGGTACCAAGTTGTCCACTAAAAAAAGGCTTAATTGCACTTTGATACCCTCAACTATTCTGTTTTTTCAAGTTGATACCTCAACTTATTTTTTTTTCAACTTGATACCCTAAATTTTTTTTGGACAATAATGCCCATACCCAAAAATTAAAACTACCACTCAACCCCTCCCCCCCTCCCCCTCCTCCACCCCCCCCCCCCCCCCCCCCCACCCCCTTCCGGCCACCACCCCCGCCTCTCTCCCCGCCGCCCCGCCCGTACCCTCCGCGCCTCCCCCCCTCCCCTCCTTCCCCGCCTGCACCCCCCCCCCTCCGCCCCTTCCCCCCCCCTCCCGCCCCGCCTGCACCCTCCCCCTCCGCCCCTCCCTTCCCCCCCCCTCCCGTCCCGCCTGCACCCTCCCCCCCCCGCTCCCCTCCACCTTCCGGCCACCCGCACCCCCCCTCCCGCTCCCTCCCCTCCCTCTCCCGTTGCCCTCCTTTCCCGACTCCACCATCACCGGAGAGGGAGGGGGGGTCACCGCTGCATGAGGGGGGGGAGGTGGTTGCCGGAGAGGGAAGGGAGGGAGGTGGTCGCCGGAATGGGGGAGGGAGGGGAGAAGGGGAGAGGGAATTGGTAAGGGTATTTTGGAGATTTTTAAAATTTTAGGTACCAAGTTAAAAATAATAATAATAGTTGAGGTATTAAGTTGTTGAGTAAAAAAGTTTATGGTATCAACTTGAAAAAGCAAAATAGTTGAGGGTATCAAAGTGCAATTTAGCCAAAAAAAAATTAGGATCTCAAGTTGAAAAACAGTGGTAGTTGAGGGTATCAAGTTGCAAATTAGTCATAAAAAAAATAATGTATAATGGGTTGGGTTCGTATAAGCGGTAAATCCATTATATATAAAATAAGAGATAAATAAGTCGAGATATTTCATGACCTTACTAAATGGTCCAGAAAAGAGAAAGGGTTTGCCTCTTTTTTTATTTAAAAGAAAAAAGAAAAAACTAGTTCGAATTTTATATTTCGAAAAAATAACGAAAATTAGAATCTATTCTGAAGTTTAAATCTAAAGAATAATTCTCAACAAACAATCAATAGTTATGTTGTTTCTGACCAACCAAAAGAAAAGCAAGTAAATCTTGAGGTTCAAATAAGATGAATGAATATAGATCCATGTGTCGTCCTTCTTTTTTTCAAAAAATAATAAAAAAATCTATAAATTTGTGCTCCACATTGAATCATACTATTCTACAAAATAAATTCCTACAGTCTGAATGTAGAAATTATGAGGCCCGGACTATAGCTCATGTGCCTGGGATGGGACTATCTGAAATTCTAACCGAACCTTAGTATTATATAAAAAATAGAATCCTACATTTAAAATCTAGAAATTGGGATGAGCCTTACTATTGTAGTGACCCGCTCCGTTCAGTTCAACATGATGTATCACGTACTTGTTTCATTAGTCAACAACTGATGTATGCTAATAAAATAGTTGAACCCACGTAGCTAAGAAAATAATCATATCGTGTATCACATTTAGACCGGTCAATGGATTGTTGAAAATTCGAATCCGATCGATTTCGTATTCGAACTTCCAGATATTGATCAAAATTTTGGATATCGGATTCGGATATCCGAATATTTTTCGGATATCATCTTTTTTCGATTACGAATTTGGATATTAAGGTATTCGAATCCGTTAATATCCGATCCGACTTTAAATTACAAATTTCAGATATCAGATTCAGATATCCAAATTTTTATATATATTATAGTATAATGTATATGTAATATATACTAATTACTAGAGAAGATTAAAGGATTTTATTCTCAACTGGCTTTTCATTTATTATTTTTACCTCTGTATTATGGTATAATTTATATATAATAGTAATATATATTAATTACAATTTACAAGAGAAGATGAAATTACTCAAATATGTGGAGCAACATAAGTGTGTGTGTGTGTGTGTGTGTGTGTGTGTGTGTGTGTGTGTGTGTCCGACTCAAATTGAGCATTTCAACAGAAGATGAAAGGACTCAAATAAAGCAACATGTAGAGCAAGTCAATTGAGCATTCTTTGAATTTTTAACAAAAGACGAAAGGACTAAAATAGATCAATGAATTTGGTTTTCGAATTTTCGGATAATAATTAAAATTTTAATATTTCGGATATCCGAATAATAACATTCGGATTTTTTTAGCTAATCGGATCGAATATTATCTGATATCCGTTAAAATAGACGGATACGGATTTGAAGTGTCAAAAGAGATATTCGTTCTGATATCGGATCGGATTTGGATATTACAAAAGAAAATCGGTTACGGATACGGATATTGCCCTATACTGATAAGCATCTGTTGACACCCCTAATCACATTGTATAGAACATGAAATGATAACTAGATGCTATAGATGGAACTTCACATTGTGTTTTAAAATTTGCACTCATCCTATTGATTTTACGGTTTATTTAAAGTATAGTTTTCTTATGTTGCGCCATAGACCGACTTGTCGTCGTAGTATACACGTTCACACGGTTCCAATGATTGTCATATAGAGTATGGCACTGTTTGGGGTACTTTGTGGAACATAGTTTGTTCAAGTTAGACAAAAAGACGAATGGTGATGAGTCAAATATTGAGGGTCAATCTGTTGGTCGCATGACAGCTAGTCGCCTAAGAGGGGGTTGTTCTACGAATCCAATTTTGGTGATGAGTAGTTTTCCAAAGCTTTACGGAGCGACATTAGTTTCAACAGTTCAAAACTTGGGAGGAGATCAAAGTGCGCAGCAAACTCAATCCGAGCCATGTACATCTCCATTTACATGGTTTATGAAAAGTTGTGGGTCATCAGCGACGTGCACAATGCATGATGTTCTGCTCGAGGATGCATGTGTATGGGAGAGCTTCAGTGTCGGACATGAAGGTGTACAGGTTCATGAGTTTCAATCTTGAAAGAACCGTACCGTCCGCTTGGTTGGGTCAGCCAAGGGTGAAAAAGCTCGTTGGAATGGTAGCACGTTTCGGTGGGAGACGAAAGTCGGGGACATGCAGTCAAGACTTACAGTAAGACTGATCACTAGGGACTTCGGCCTTTGTCATGTTTGTGATGTCGGCAGGATCCCAGTGGTACACTAGATGCTATGCATTACAGCTAGCGTCGACGTAACGGTCGAGGAGCTGGAAACGAAGGAGGATGCAAAGCAGCTCGGGGAGATCGGATATCAGTGTCATGGGGGAGCAGGAATCCTGTCGCGTGACGACACACATGGAGTCCAGTTGAGAAGCCATGTGGTCAACACTCTCTAATCATATTAGAGGGATAATATGATGGGTCCAGTCTGGATTTGGTAACAACATATTTATGGAGCCAAAATCTCGTCGAATATTTGATTTGATTAGATTTGGACGTTCATAATTGATGTTGGACTATTTTATATGTAATAAAATTCTTATTTTAGGGTATGATATAAAATAGGCTATTCGTGGGTTATTTTAGATGTAATAAGATTCTTATTTTAGGATTTTTCTATTTAGGATACTCTATTATGATCTAAAATAAATTTTCTCATCCTATATGTATGGGTTGAGGGTGAAAAAAAAAAACTTAGTACAAGGTGGAGATTCATAATGCTTCTTCACTGGATATGTAAGAGAAAGTTCGAACTTTGCTCATAGGGATCGTCATTAAAGATAAAAGGAATAGGAGATCAGATCGAGAAGTCGCCGCCTTCATTCAGGGAGATTGGTATGGGTAGGGTGAGTGATTTCAAGTTATAATCTGTCTTTTCTTCTTGAGTGTGGCGAAGGGTTGAACCTATTAGGGCAAATGATTCAACATTAGTTTTTTTCAATCTTATAATTTCACATGAGTTACATAGATTGGAATTTGTCCAGGTTACATAGTCACCGATCATATACGTTGATTATTTCAGGTGGGTTGGCTTAAGTTTACGCTTCGGTCAGTTTCAGATACGGTATCGAAACACTTGTAGGGCATGTCCGATCTCAACACACACTTCCCTATAACTCAACTTTGTAGGATATCTGGTAAACTCCTTTGTCACGTCCCGCTCTAATAGGAGCGATCGTCATCGCTAAGGAGTGTTGTCGCACGAGCCTAGATTGCGCTCGTGCAAGGCGGGTTCCATAACAACCGATTATAGCGGCTGCGACGGGGTCGTCGCACAGAAGTCCCAAGCAGAGACATTGAATATGCTAGCAGAAATTTAGAACAAAACATAAGTCGTTCAAAAGATGCATTTTATTGATAATGAAACAAGGATTACAATGGAGCGCAAGGCCAAGATTACAAGTCACTCAAACTCACTCAAGCTCACTCTTCTCACATTATAAGTCACTCAGCTCTCTCTCATCTCTCAATACAAGTCTTCAACCAGTGGATGCTTCGGAAGGCGACGTCCATACATTATGTCCCGTATAAGTCTTGACTCCATGCGGCCGCACGCTACGAATCGCCAAGGAACTCCGTGCCTCGACGCATCCAAGCGAGCTCCGTGACACGAGCTTCTACCTGTGCCTGCACATGAAAACTGTGTGGGTGTCAGTACTCAACTGTACTGGTGGAATGAGCTCCTCGTCCACCCATACAAAACCAACACGTTCATTTACTTTGTGTAACATAGTCCCTTTATGATTGTCTTTCTACTCTTGCCTTAGGATCGGTTTTTATGACAGACACTTTGGCCTATTTTGTGTCTCAAGACCATCCCGTGCTTGCAACAACGTTAACCTATCAAGTCGTGCTTGTCTTTCGGCCCATAATCAGAGACACAACTACACGATAAGACTCCATTTCCATGTGACCGTGCTACAAGTCCATTGTGTCATGTCTCGCAACTTAGTGTGACTTAACCCTATCGCTGCCTCGCGGCCCTTGCTACTTTGATCACCAACTGACCCAATCAAGACTTGTGGGCTAAGTGTCACTCGACCGACTTTGTCTTGCGGTGTTTCCTGACTTAAACTCAAGATGACTCAAATCCAACTTATGCAACTTATATGCCGACAACTTAAGACTTGATGCTACCTCTCGTGCTGAAGCACGGTGTCTTCGTTGCAGCCAAATCTTAGGCCCAAACATTGTCTTCCGATCGTGCACGCATTCGACTCGACTCATTGATATAGTGAACACAATACTCGACTCAATCCAAAGGCATACACGCGGATCGCCATCCATGCCAACTCATCTATATGAACTAGTCACTGGCGCTATAATAGACTCCCTTTGTAGCTTTTGATTAGACGAACGCCCCTTGCCAGCGCGAGTAGCGAGCTCTGTTGCAAGTCCCCACCTAACCCGTGCGGTCATCCAGCACAGCTACGATGTCTACCATCGAAACGGTTCCTGTTGGCCGCCTGGGTCGCCGTTCGAGAAACTTTTATTTTACCTTGTACAAGTTGTCCAATGACCATGCAAGACTCGACTCGAACTGACGTCTCACACAGTCAATCTACTTATAGTGTTACCATCTCTTTCATGGCCAAGTTTAATACTTCTCACATCTGAGACCTCGCCTCGACAACCCATGGTCGCGAGCACTCTTCTTTCTTGCCCTATCTTTTCACTCAACTCAAGAACAACTATTTGAAGCACTTTTCCAAACTCAATGAATCAACCGTGGCCCGTGACTTAAAACACTAGGTCTGTGGCATCGTGCCTTAAACTAATTGGTGTTTTGGGTGACACTATCGCCCAAGACATACCTATGCAATGGGCCTTACAAATCGTAAAACCAAGTAATATCGACAACCACATAAAACATGGCACAGTGCTTGGAATGACTTAGGTCGACCGCCATCACTTTGCCTAACTTAATCAAGCATACAACTTAACCCAAGGGACGAGCAAAGGCTATGCCAAGCCTTGTATCGTGGAAGCGTACATGCTTTATCGAGCATTTATGCGGGCGACGCCTATGACTTAGGCTAATTCATAGTTTGTGTCGAAGACCAACTTTTCCTTCTCCCAAGCCACGGGACAAAGGACCGAGTGTCATTTTCGAAGCACGTCGTGCACCAACTCTAAGCTGACCGTTGGACATTTCCATATTCTAACTCAATTCGGCACGCCGAGATTATTTCCTTAGCTATGTGGATTCGTCTCTTTTATTATCAAGCCTATTTGTGTAAGTTGAAAATATATGATTTATTATGTGAAGGCCAAGATGAGGCGAGTTCACCGAAACTACCCCACCAGAGCGAGGAGTCGCCTCGACCAAGCGATATCTTCGAGCAGCCGTTGCAAGGCTAAGTTCGAATGCCGTCGGCATTTTGATTCCTCCGATTGATTGAGCGGGACGAGGCACTACATCATACACCACTCAGAAAAAGTTGTCCTCGAAACTAGCTGAGTACTTACTCATTGACTTATCACTCGAATGTTCAACGACTCTTGCACACATTTCTCCTATGCAATTCTCAAATCTGAGCCATGCTCGTACTACCCACAATCTTTTCTTCAAAACTTACGATCTCAAAATCCTCGATACTGTCTTGTTCCTCAAGTCTCACTTGATTTCAACGTATCACTTAGTTGGATCGTGCATGTATTCTAGGCGTCCCCAAAATGCATACATTTTAGCCAAGCCTCGTGATAGAGAATCTGCCATCACCACTCGAGTCGGATCGTGCACATATTCAAGCGTCCCTGATATACGTGCATGTTAACCGAGCCTCGTGAGTGGTGCCTCCCCAAATCCTACCACTTCGTACTCGGACGTCTGCCTAACCGCTAGGCTATTTCTTTTCATCAGTATTGGAATCATAGTTCCCAAACAATAATATCAACACTGACCCCATCCTAAGGTCAAACTAAATTGATTGTACGAGGTTTTCTACCCAAGCTCGCATCACTCTAATTTCTAAACTTCGAGCATAGATCTTCTACACACATCCCAACATTCGTCGCACGGGGTCTGAGTCATTCAGCAAAGCCATCATACGATAAGTTCACTCAACTAAATATTCAACATATCAATATCGCTCGTCCAACAAGCCATTTCGTATAGTCTATCTCTCCGAACATGCTCGACAAAATCCACCTATCAATCCCTTCCCAAGTCGAGCACACTACGACACGATTCGTCGCTAACCAAAATATCATATTCCACATTCCCTAAGTCATCTATTCCAATTCACGTAATCGATCATAAGGTCGTCTGACTTAATAATATGCCATGCTCCGATCTCACGCGAGCCCGATTATCCACGGTGGGTATGAAATCACCATGCAACGCTCCTACGGAATAATCATTCTTATCGGGGCGTAACTCTTGTTTTGAGTCTAGACTAAATCATTCTCGATGCGCGGATTGGACCTACTCAATCCTCAAGTTTATTCAATCATCAATCGTAAGTCCTAACATGTCACGCCCTGAGTCGACAAACCGTTCGTCCCCGATATTACTTTGTCGATTCGATCGTCCTCGCTAAGGCGTGATGCCATACGAGTCTGGAATTGCACTCGTACAAGGCAAGAACGTTACGTTGCTTTTTATATTAATACGCCAAGTTGAAACTTCACAAATCACATCAGAATATATGATGCAGTATAGGAAGATAGAAATCCTTTTCATTCATAGCTTGCAACGAAGTGCAAGTTGTAATTACATTGGATGTCGTTGTGGCTACATTGATTGAAAACAGAAAGAAACACACTCGACAAGTTGCCTGAACTAACGCTTGCCGTCCCATACATTTTCCCCTTTATACATAAGCCGTCGATTGAATTGGCTTCAAAATACTTCAGCATAGGAAGAGCTTCAAAATACCTCTCCGCACTTCAGCTTCAGTTTAGTTGGGAGCGTCCGCCGCACCTGGGGAAATTGGGGGAATGGGATTAGCACACTTGCTAAGTAGACAAGACGAACCCACTCGTCTAAACCGACTCTGATTGTTATGGTAGGCATGTGTAACACCCAGTTTCTAAAATAAGAGTAATTTTGAAATTTTGTATTTTAATTTATTTAATTATGATATTTAAATAATAATATGATTTTTGGTGATTTTTAATCATTCAAAACTATTTTAAATCATGACTTATGATTTTGGTGTTTTGATAGTGTAACCTTGGAGACTGGTTGACCTAGAGCCTAACCATGTTATTGGGATACTTATTTGTCATTTTAGCCCCGAGGGTAGTTTTGTCATTTTTTTTGAATTATTTGAATTTAATATATTTTATTAGGAATTTTAAATGATTTAATTGAATGGGTTGATTTAAAAACTAATTTAATTATTGCCATATGATTTTGGTTAGCCTAACCTAGATTGGACCTAACCTAGATTGGTCATAACTAGTTTAGTGAGCCACTTTGAGAATTAGATGGTTTTGGTTAATGGTTAAGTCAAGTTTAGTTAAGTTAAGTGATTTACAAAAGACTAGAAAAGAGCCCTAGTTTCTAGGCCACCCATTAGCCTTGATTCATTCCTAGCCCTAGGATGTAATCTAAAAACCCTAACCCTAACTAAAGTGGCCAGCCAAGACCCCCCCTTGCCTATATAATGTCTCCATAGGAATTTGTGCCTCTTTTTAATTAGTTCTTCATCTTCCTAAAGAATAGGTAAGCCTTTATTAATTTTTTTCATAGTTTAATCAATAGGACCCCTTTTTGATTGGGATTTCTTCCATAATGATCTAATCAATGTTCTCTTGCTGATTGTGGAGTTAAATCACATATTTGAATCAATTTGAGGGATTGGGTGGCTTTTGGAGATTTCCACATTGAAGGAGTTTTGTGTTGAAGAACACCCATAGGTAATTCCTATTCCACCCATCAAAATTTGGTTTTCATTGCATAGATACCTAGCCCTAGGTGTCCTGGTTCTTTAGGTATAGGGTTTGCCAATTTTTGTGTCCTGTACATGTCCGTATCGGACACGTATCAGTGTCGTACGTAGGTGTTCGACGAAATACAGGAATTCGTGTTTTAGTGTCGCTTACACGTTTTTGTTATACTGAGGTGATTTCGAGTCGTGTCCGAGTCACATTAGACTCGCGGACATGCCTGCGTGCGCGCGGACAACAGTGTCCTGCTGCTCGTGGGTTCGTATGGGCTATTCAGGACACGAGGGCGCGTGTCATTTGACATGGAGCTCGGGGCAGTGTCTGACACGACACTCCCCAAGTCTCGTGTCACTTGGTTGCATGTCGGGTGCGTGCGGACACGTGCATTGGTCACGCGAGCTCGTGCCAGTCTCGTGCGTGTCTGTGCTTTTGTTCTTGGACACTTGTGTCCTATTTTTGGACACGATACTAAGTGTATGACACGTGCACACATTGAATATTATTTATCAACTATTAACTAGCCTAATTATTGTTATTTCAATGATTAAATAGGAAACTCCCCAAATTTCTGATACTGTTAAGTATCAGTGAAATGATTCACTGTTTATCCCTGTTTCGATTTGCATTTAATGATTTGATATCATGTATTATGTGATGATTTAATTTACTACACATCAAATATCATGTTTAGGATGTAGGGATATCATTTGGGTTTGAATGCTATTTATGGTTCATCGTAATCCTGAGAATGAAATGTGAACTGCAACCTGAGATTGAACTCATTCTGAGTATATTAAACATCATGTTATGGTTCAACCTTCAGTTAGTTCGAATGTTGATTTCAGTTTCATTTATAACTTACACATATTTTATGCATGTTATATTAGAGTTTATGTGTTTGGAAGTTGGTTTGGAATTTCTGTCAAACTTAGGAAAACTGAACTGTAATTATATATTAGGAATCTGAGAACACATTGTAGAACACATTCACACTTTCCTGTCATTTTCCTGTCACTGAGAACCTATTCATGGCATTCTCACTATTGTGATTTCTGAGGTTAATGTTAATCTGTGAACCGAGATGGGGATTTGAAATGAACTGAACTGTGTATGGATATGAAAAACCTGAGATTAGTTGGGAAATTTACTGATTTTGAATAATGTTACACTATTCTCCTGATACTTTCCTCACTATTTTTGTTTTCCTGTACTGTTATAAACTCAGTCACATGACTTCTAAGTTCCTGTGGTTCACACACTACCTGTCACAAGTTTTCAGTACATCACACACTGTTGTAGAACTGAAATATGATTTCCTGAGATGGGGTAGGAATAACTAAAATGTTTCCCTGTTGACACTCTAATCCTGAGAACTAATTGCCTACTCCCATATATTCCAGTTTTCTGCTAACACACAACCCTGTGATATGACACACACTCAATTTCCTGCCATTGTAATGATTTGAGACCCACATGCATGTTTCAGCCCTTCATGAGATTCCTGTACACAGAACACTAATGACACACACAGGTTTTCCTTGGACACACACACACTGTCCTGATTTTTCCCCACTGTTTTACTATCATAGTTAGGCCTTCCTGCACACTGAATTCGAATTTCTGAGACACTGTTTATGTGAACCTGAGACACCCTATTGACCTATACACCTGTATATTCACTCACAAACTCTCATGTATTGCCACACTCAATCACACACAACACTATGGTACTTGAGACACTAAGACACTGTCACTTGGTTTCCTGGGAACAAATCACATACACACACACACTGGAACTATTCTAATCCTGGGACTGAGAACCACATTGTATGACACTACACACATGGGCACCTAGTAGCTAACACCCTATTGATTCCGAGTTTAGCACCCATTTAACTAACTGTCACATGTCTCCCTGTTTTATGTTGTATCACATTGTTAATATTAACTGTCGATTTCCTGAGATTAACTAAGTTTGGTTTATGAATGATGACTGAGATTTGACTTTACTGAAATGTGAATGGGGATTTCAAATTCTGTTTTGGTTTGGATATGAAACTGTCATTGGTAATTAAGGTTCACTGATTTTCCTGAGAAACCTGAGACACTGAACACATTGTCCTGAAACCTGTTTTGACACATATTCTCTATTTGATTTCTGATAGTTACACACACTCTACACTGTCTTGTGCTCACACTGAATCTGAGTATGAACTCAATTCTTTTTGAGGTATGGGAAGAGGGTGTTAGTTCAGTCTCTTGATTTGATAAATGGGGTTACTTGGGAGATTATCCCAGTCTGAGGTATTTAGTTAGGAGTTCACTTAGTTGTTATTTGAGTTGTCCAAATCCTGAGATATTTTACTATTTTCTAATATCTTATACACACAAATCTGAGACCCAAGTTCCTGCATGTTCTGAGATCATCACACATTATCTGAACACACACACCACCCTCTTCACATTCCTGTCACATTGGCTAATTTACTTGAGACTGAGACACAGCACTACTGTAACCTATGCAACTGAAACCTGTGTGACACATTTTTCACATTTTTATTTCCAATATCAGGTGGTTGGGTGTATGGATTTGATTTTGAATGTAAATACTTGAGAGTTCATTATGTAAGCTGAGTTTATGTTACATTGAGTTCCTGAAATTCATGTGCACACATCACTGACTTTTCAGGAACTTTCCACACTGTTTTCACACACCAAGTCACTTGACACTTGGCACACATGCTATCATGACTTCACACACATGCTCTTGTGTACTTTCATGACACACACACCCATGAACACATACACATGCTCTTTTCTCTCTCTCTCTATATATATATATATTACATATGGCTAAATGTGTTAATGTGATAAATAGAGATTTCCTATTGATATATACATGTATGTGTATATAGATAGATATATATAATATATAGAATATGTGTGATGTGGACTATAGGGCATAAGGCCTATGTGTATGGTATGAATACACCAATGATTGTGTGTTGGTAGTCTAGTATGACTTGTGATTGGTGTGTGATTGCTAGACTAGGCTTGGTTAGGCCTAGTGAGACTTATTAGACTTGTTTGGGTTAAGTTTGACCTAGTTGACCTAGCCTTGACTAGTATTGCTGACTGGAGTTGACCAAGGGTTGACTTTAGTCTAGTTTGACCTAGACAGCATGCAGATGCATTGTAGATTTCATTTATCATCCCCTGTATACATCTTGACTTGTGTTGCTCTAACTAGGAGTCAGGTACCTCATCTCGGACAGTACATTTACTTCAGACATTCAGATACGAGGCGAGTACATTCTCTGATCATTTCATATCTTGTTTAGGATTATATTTCCTGTTTTAGATTATCTTACTTGATGCTGACACGTTGGTAATACGGATTAGTACTATATGGATCCCTTCATGAGATGTTATCCCTCTCGGGAGCATCAGATACTTTTGTCCAGTGTGTTTTACTTACATCACGTATCTTATGCTTCTATTATCATAAATCTTCGGGAATCAGCTAGTGACTCATGTACTCACATGATCACCGAGCATTCACGAATCAATTCATGAATCACCCTTATGGGCAACGTAGTATAATCATGAATCTTAACGTAACTTGAATGGATCTTTGTGTATTGATTGGGGATGGGGGATTATAAATAAACATGTGAATAAATCCAAGTAGTGTAATCATGAATCAATTCCAAGTAGTGTAATCATGAATCAGTCCTTAGCCATTCACATGTTTATCCAGTACTCTGAATCACTAGCACTGTCTCTCTTTATATATATCATAGATATTTACTTACAGTCTCTCTCTTACATTATGCTATTCTTCAGTTTCCTGTATTTTATTCTCTAGCATGATTATATTTTCTTTTTCTGCTATGACTTGTTGAGATGTATTGTGCTCGCTCCTGTCCTGACTGGACCTGTTGAAATAATACAGAGGATGAGGACGAGGCTGGCTGCCCTACCAATTATGGGGCTACTTTAGATGACAGCTGTGACTTGGACCAGCAGCCGGACCATATAGCTGTGGATGACACTCTTCTAGACTCTGGGATGTTTTATTTACATTACTCTATGGATGACTGTATATATTGATCTTGGGATTTGTGATGTATTAGACACTTAGACTCTCTGTTTGTACTTGTGGATTTTATTTCATTTCAGCAGTATCTATCTATCTATCATTCCATCTTACCTTCCTGCCTTAGTTGTGATTGAGTTTACTTCTGCTATGTCACCCCCATTCGGGGAGTATAAACTGTTTAGCTTATATTGTTAGATGTTGTGACCTAGGATAGCGTTCTACCGCCGACACTGCGACGTAGGCTGGACGTACCCGCTTCTCGTGCCCTTACTCTAGGGTGCGGGTCGTGACAGCATGCTTTAGAGTTGTCTTTCTATTAGAACTAAATGAATTCAGTTCATATTCGATAGCCATCTTTGAGTAATAAAGCATACAGTGAAATATATCAGTTTATCATATTTCTTACCACGGCCGTGCTCGTCCCTGCATGAAAACAGAGATAATATTTACACCTGCATAATACAATAGGTGAGCATGCTACTATCTTATATGCGGTCATTGATGTTACACATCACGTGGGACTATCTCAACGGCATTTCGGCCCGTTCAGTCTAGGTTGAAAGCCTGACTGACGGTCCCACAATGCATCAGTGCTGAAGCACGATTATTCATTCCCCCTAGGTCGATTCGATTCCGATGTCCCGGATACCGATTCGAGGAAAAATATCAACTTGTGCACAAGCTGTCCATGACCATGCCAATGCGTGAACAGTTTAACATATAGAATAGTTTTGTATAGCGCGGACAGTATTGAACGGCATTATCATTTCCCCCAACTTATGCAACGATTCATTTTTCCTCAAGCCGTACTCCCAATTTAGCATCCCGTGGGCACCAAATTGTTCGAGACATCATAACCCATAATCGACGTTTCGTATTATTTTGCAGCATGTGAAATAGTCTATCTTTTTACTAGAACCTTAAACTTTCTGGTTTATGTGATAGACTTGTATTTTCAGAGTGAATTACTCTGAATCGATACGTTTTTTCCGAGTTCTTGAACTTAGTGGATTGGCATGCAATTAACTTGGCATCGTTTGATTTGAATGAATTCGAGGCAAGGAATTAGTTTGCGGGATAGAGTAGAAAATAAGGGGCCGAATCACCCACCAGTTACTTTGCTTCGTGCCGATCGTCGAAGCGCTTCGCAATGTCAAGCTTTAGTTACGCGAGCTCCTGCAATGGCACTAACACTTTGTTAGAATTCCTTCTTTTCCCCTTGCTTCAAAATTTGTAATTGCATACATAAAAACGACGCGAAAGCACTTTATCAAAATCCAACGGAAAAAGCTCCAAGAAAACCATACAGCGGTCCGGTCCCGTCGAAGGGACTCTTATATAGAGCTCACTCGCCGAGACACAGCCCGCTGTATCTAGGACTTATTCCTACAGAAGTCGTTCCATTAGTTGGATCGATTCTCGTAACTTCCATCCAAATCGATTTGATCGATGCCGCAAGGTGTTATCGTTTACCAAGCTTAGCGATCGAGTCAGATGGCCATCTAAGTTCCCGGCCGATCTAACTCGGCACAAGCATATTATGAAGTTCCGTCGCCTATCGAAAGCGGGGCGCTACATAATATACCACTAAGAAAAAGTTTCATCCCGAAACTTAAGAACAAGGGTCTGACCTTAATTTAGACAAACAACGTAGGGTATTTCTCTTTCATCTCCGCCTCCATCTTCCACGTCGACTCCTCAACTGAATGGTTCCGCCAAAGCACGCGGACCAACAACATCGACCGATTTCGTAGCACCTTCTCCTTGCGGTCCAAAATTTGAATAGGCTCCTCCGAGTAAGACAAGTCAGTACGTAGCTCCAACTGATCGAATCTAACCATATGACTTGGATCGTGCACATATTTTTGAAGTTGTGAAACGTGGAAGACATCGTGCACATTAGCCAAGGCAGGAGGTAGTGCGATCCGATAAGCAACCGTTGTAACTCGTTCGATGATCTCGAAGGGGCCTACAAATCTCGGGATCAACTTGCCTTTAACGTCGAACCGCATCACACCGCGCATGGGCGTTACTTTCAGAAACACATGGTCCCCGACCAAGAACTCTAGCGGTCGTCGACGAAGATCTGCGTAGCTCTTTTGTTGACTTTGCGCGATGCGGAGTCTATCCCGAATCAAGCGGACCTTTTCGACAGCCTGCTCCACTAGTTCCGGCCCAAGCACTTGTCGCTCTCCGACTTCATCCCAGCAAATTGGCGAACGACACTTCCTCCCGTAGAGCGCTTCGTATGGAGCCATCTGAATGCTCGACTGGTAGCTGTTGTTATATGCAAACTCCGCAAACGGTAAATGCGTATCCTAACTAGTCTTTAAATTGATCGCACACAGACGCAGCATATCTTCTAGGATTTGATTTACTCTCTCCGTCTGACCGTCTGTTTGGGGGTGGTACGTCGAACTAAAATTTAGTTTGGTCCCCATCGCCGTCTGTAGGCTCGTCCAAAAATGCGATAGGAATCGCCCGTCTCTGTCCGAAATTATTGAGGCCGGTACCCCATGCAGTCGAACAATCTCGTCGACGTAGATTTGTGCTAACCGATCGACGCTCCATCCTACTTTAATTGCGATGAAGTGAGCCGACTTGGTCAATCTATCAATAATGACCCAAATCGTATCATTCCCCCGCGGCGTCTTCGGAAATCCCACAATAAAATCCATCGAGATGTTGTCCCACTTCCACTCGGGAATGGCGATGTTCTGCAGCTCTCCGCCTGGCCTTTGGTGTTCCGCCTTCACTTGCTGACACGCCATGCACTGTGATACGAAAGTAGCCACGCTTTTTTCATGTCGTGGCACCAGAAGTTTGTGCGCAAGTCTTTGTACAACTTGGTGCTTCCAGGATGTAACGAGTACTTCGCATAATGTGCCTCCGTCAGAATTTCTTTCCTGATTTCGACAGTTTCAGGAATGCAGAGCCTTCCTTTTAGTCGCATCGTCCCGTCTCCATCTTCCGCAAAGTCAGTCGCCCTTCCTGTTGGAATCAGCTCGTACATGTTCTTCAGGAATGAGTCGTCCTTCTGTGCGGTCTTTATCTTGCTAAGCAGGCTCGATCCTAACTTCAGCTGAGCTAGGTGCAGGTGTCGATACTCAATTTCAAGTTCGATACCCATCGCTTCAAGGTCTCGCCGTATCTCCTTGTTTATGGCTAGTGTTCCCATAAACATTATGCTAAGCGCGTCGGCTATAACGTTTCCCTTGCCCGACGTATATTCGATCGTTAGCTCGTAATCTTTTATGAGTTCGAGCCAACGTCACCATCGTAGGTTGAGCTCTCGTTGCGTAAACAAGTATTTCAGGCTTTTATGATCTGTGTAGATTCTGCACGCCACACCATAGAGGTAGTGCCGCCAGAGCTTCAACGCAAACACGATCGCCGCCAATTCTAGGTCGTGCGTCGGGTAGTTCTTCTCGTGCTGCTTCAACTGCCGTGAAGCGTAGGAGATGACTTTATCTCTCTGCATGAGTACGCACCCGAGGCCAGTCCCCGATGCGTCGCTGAATATCTGAAAGCCTTCTAGACCGTCTGAAAGTGCAAGGATTGGAGCTGAGACAAGTCGTTGCTTCAACTCTTGAAAGCTGGATTCACAGTCGTCACTCCATTCAAATACTACTCCCTTCTGGGTGAGGCGAGTCAGAGGCGACGCTAGTTTTGAAAAGTTTCGCACGAATCTTCGGTAGTAGCCCGCTAAGCCCAGGAAACTTCGAATATCGCCAGCCGAGGCAGGTCATTTCCAATCTACCACCGCTTCAATCTTCTTTGGGTCCACCGTGACACCTTCGACAGGGATTACATGTCCGAGGAATGTCACGCTACTCATCCAGAACTCGCACTTACTCTGCTTTGCATATAATTTATTTTTTCGCAGAATCTGCAGTACCGTCTTCAAGTATTCTGCGTGCTCTTCTCGGTCCCTTGAGTAGATAAGGATATCGTCGATGAACACGACTACGAATTTATCGATTTGGGGTCGGAAGACTCGGTTCATCAAATCCATGAAAGCGGCTGGGACATTCGTCAAACCGAACGACATGACTAGGAATTCGTAATGACCATATCGAGTGCGGAAGGCAGACTTTGATACGTCGCCGGACTTGATCTTCAATTGATGATAGCCTGAACGAAGATCGTTTTTTGAAAATACTGATGCGCCTTGTAGTTGGTCAAACAAGTCGTCGATTCGTGGCAAGGGATACTTGTTCCGCACGGTCGCCTTGTTGAGTTCACGATAGTCGATGCATAGCCGCATCGACCCATCCTTCTTCTTCACGAACAATACGGGAGCTCCCCACGGAGAGACGCTAGGGCGAATAAATCTACGGTCTAGCAACTCTTGTAATTGCACCTTCAGCTCCTTCAGTTCTGCTGGAGCCATTCGGTAAAGCGCTTTTGATATCGGTCGTGTATCCGGAAAGGTGTCAATGCTGAATTCAATTTCTCGATCCGGCGGCATTTCGGGCATATCGTCAGGAAAAACGTCGGGAAAATCTGCCACAACATCAGTCTGCATTGTGTTTGTATTATCCTTCCGCGTGTCTCAAACTGATGCCAAGTATCCCGTACAGCCGGAACGCAGCATACGCCTCGTCGAGATTGCCGACACCATCATTGCCGTCGTCGAGACCGTACCGCACGAATATGAAAACTCTGTCTCGCCAGGAAGACGAAACACCACTCTCTTCTCCGTGCACTCGATCGTTGTACGACAAGCGCCCAACCAATCCATGCCCAGGATTATGTCGTACTCTTTGATGTCTAGTACGACGGCATCCAAGGATAGATATCTTCCTCCGATGCAAATGTGGCCATCCCTATAAATAAAGTTCGCGGGCATATCGACTCTTGACGGAGTGCTAACGCTAATATTTATATCTAGTGATTGCATGGTTATTTTATTTTCTTTCGCATAATCAGCAGATATAAAGCTATGTGTCACACCCGAATCGAATAGTACTCGAGCAGGTATATTTTTGTAGAGTAATATACCTGTTACAACAGTGTCGGATGCAAACGCCTCGTCCCGAGTTAAGGCATAAACTCGGCCTTGAGTTCCGTGGCGTTGGTTCTGCTGGTTGACGGGCACCGCATTTGCGCCTTGCAGTATCGGCGCTTTATGTGGATTCAGAACGTTCCTTGGTGGGTTGGGTTGATTCGAAACTTTATGCGGGCAATATGTAACTATATGGCCTACCTCGCTACACTTGTAGCAAGATCTCGTGATGCAGTCGACGGTTCGGTGCCTACGCCTACCGTACCTGGTGCAGTGTTGACTGCCATGGCCTCGGTCATCGAATCTGTTCGGACGTTTTGCTATTCCGGATCCCCCGACGTCATTAGGATGCTTGTTGAAGTGGTTACGGATGCCTCTACTCGACATACGGCCAAAGATACGCTCACTATCAAGAGCGGCATTATAGGATTCACGGTATGTTCGGCACCTTTGATTCATGACGTCCCTTCGTAGTTCGTCATTTAGGCCTTGTTGGAAGCGTTCACACCAGGCTTCTTTGTTGGGCAGGAAGGCACCGGCAAACTTCGCTAGCTTTGAGAAGCTTGAATCATAATCGTCGACAGACATATTTCCCGGTCGCAGCGTCATGAACTCGTCTTCTTTTTGTTGACGGACGGCGCGAGGAACGGACTGTTCGAGGAAAGGTTCCTTGAATATTTTCCAGAAAATCATGGCGTCTGTATCGGCTTCGTAGATTTCCTGCTTCTTAGCGGCCCACCAGTCATACGCCCTCAGTTGCAACTGTAACTGTCACTCCCCGTGTCACGATCCGCACCCGGATATACGGGTACGAATACGTGGGCCACGCCCAGCCTACGCCGCAGTATCGGCGGTAGAGCGCTGTCAAGTATACTATACTAACTATAACATCTAAGATCCATAACTAGAAATGTACTCGTGTCACATCACAAAAACTAAGGAAAAGAAGACAAAAAATAATAACAATGTCACTAGAACAACTAGAATCTACAATGATCATAAGACAGGAAAATAAAGAAGGAACAACAAGACTAACTAAGGATAACTACCAGGCAACTCTCATAGAAGAATAGTGAGATCCACCTCAGCTAGCAACATCATGAAGTCCAATACCGATGGCACAACTACTCCTAAAATTTTGTCAACATATCCAGTCAGGATGGAACGAGCACAAAACTCAAATAACAGTTCTAGTTAGACGATATTGAAAATATAGCAGTAAATAGAGAGAATATACAAGGAATCACGAAATGTACATGTGAGTATCATGGCAAGGTAAGCTGTAAATCTAAAGCTAGAACAAGGCAAGTAAAACTGATCATGGCATGTACAAGAATCAAGAATCATCTATCTAAGTGTGTGAGTACTAGCTACAACATGTGGCCGGCTTGGGTCTGCACAAGGTCTAATGATCCGGCCAATCATACGTGGAGTGTAGGATTGGCTATTCAACAAGGTCTACAAGAATAAACAAGATGGATAATGACCACACATCTACACTAATACTCTCCGTCCCCGACTAGTATAGTGGATCCAACCATGACACTTCATGACACGCGATTCTCCGAGAGGGTAGCTAGCCTTCGCAGGAATCGTGTCTATACAATGCACAAGGAACAAGAAAGACTTGCACAAGATATACCAAGGAAAGCGAGGAATAACATCTCATGATGGGATCCAGAGAAATACCAATCCGTATGAACAATGTGTCAAGAGAACAAGGGTATCTACACTAAATACAAGAAACATAAACGATATCATAAAACAGAATTATTATCAGAGAATGTACTCGCCTGCGATCTGGTGGAATATGTCAACTGAGTCCTAGAACAGTGCCTCGAGGACCTATAGGTGGAATACTGTATCAATATAAGGGTTTGGAAGTAAAATCAAGTCATACTAAGTCAAACTAGGTCAAGGCAAGTCAAAGGTTGACTTACAGTTGACTTTTGGTCAACTGGTCAACTCTGGTCAACTCTAGGTCAAACTTGACTAATGTTGACTAACAGTTGACTTTGGGTCAACTGGTCAACTTCGGTCAAGTTCTAATTAATTTTTAGGCTACGGTTGACTTTCGGTTGACTTTTGGTCAAAATAGTCAATTGTGGTCAACCAAGGTCAAAACTAGTCTAACCTAGGTCAAATGTTGACTCTACTTCGACGTTCAGTCAAAGTAGTCAACCAAGGTCAACAGGGTGAAAGCTAGTCTCTATAAACATCTACAAGGTCAACATATCAATTTCAGTGATTGTTAAATCACTGGAATCGATGGATCTCAAAATACAACAAAAAGAGAAAGATTATAATAATAGGGTAAAAACCTACAGATGTTGTCGGATGGTGAAACAACCATCACCAACGTGTTCAGAATGGTCAAAATAGCTAGAATAGCCTGTCCATAAGTCCAATTTGGACACAGGGGCAAAAAGGTAATTTTGAGTCAAAACGGTGTCCGTGTCGGATACGCTTTGCACCGAAAAATGTGTCAAAATAAAAGTATACTTAACCTAACAAATTATATGTCCACGAATCCAGAATGACGATACGAACCCAACGGTATATCCAGAATTGGATTCCGTTGACCCGATCTCAAATTGGTTCGTTGACCCAGATATTGGAATCCGATTTGCACAGAAAAGCATGTCGGAGCCAATGTCCTCAAAACTCAGCAAATTATATGTCAACGAGTTCAAAATGACGATACGAATTCAATAGTATATCCGAAATTGGATTCCGATGAGCCGAACTCAAAATGACCCGTTGACCCGGATATTGGTATCTGACTTGCACCGAAATGCGTGCCGGAACCAATGTCCACTAAAACCTAGCAAATTATATGTCAACGAGTCCAGAATGACGATACGAACTCAACGGTATATCCGTAATTGGATTCCGATGAGCCGATCTCAAAATAACCCGTTGACCCGGACTGTGGGGCCCATTTTGTACCGAAATACGTGCCAGGGCCCACGTCTTCCAAATCTAACAAACTTTATATGAAAACGTGCCAGAACGATGCCACGAGTCTACTGGTGGTGTCAAAAATTGAATTCGGAGTCCCGGGGTTCAAAAATAGAATTTTACAAGTTGGAAATTACGAATTCGGACGGCCAACTTTGGCTTCGAATTCAACCAATCAAACGTGCTCACAATGAAACGAAACTGGAGGGATAGGAAGAGGGTTATACCAGATTCGCATAGGAACTGGTAGCACGCCAGACGGATCTACGATGGACGAGATACGAACCGACGAAGTTGGCTCCACAAAACTGTCCAAAAATTACACAATTTAAACGGTCAACTTGGTGGCCGGTTTGATGTATCAAACGATGAAATTAACGGACGAAAATTGGGGGAGTGAAGGTGGATATACCGAGATTATGACGGAGCAAAGAAATCGTCGATCCAACATTCGGATTGTCCAGAAAATCGGCGCAAAGTCGCTGCCTCGAAGCACAAATTCTTAAACTTTCCCGCGCGCGCGTCAACGGATCTCCGTGCAAAACGCACGAATCGGGCGTTTCTCGCGCCGGAGAAGAGGCAGCGCACCATGGGGGCCTGCCCGGGGGTACGCCCGGCCAATGGGCCGGCGGCAGTACCGTACGGCGGCGCGGCGACGCGCGATGGCGGCCCGCGCACGCGCACACTGTACGCGCTGCTGCTGCGGCTGCTGCGCTGCGGTGGCGCACCGGCCACGAGGTGGCGCACGACGGCCAGCGGTGGAGGAGGTGGTGAGAGTGGTGGTGGCGGTTGTAGATGATGGTGATGGTTAAGAGTGGTGGTTGTGTTGTGTGTGAAGGTGGTGATGGTTGTGTAGTTAGGTGATGATGGTGATGAGGAGAAGATGAAGAAGGAGTCAAGGAGAAGGAGGAATAATGAAGAAGAAAATGAAGAAGGAGTTGGGGGGCTGTCGGCTGTGTACAGGAGGGATGGGGAGGTGGTGGTTTGTTTGTATATAATAGGGGAGAGAGAGAAAGATATTAATGTGTGTGTGTATATAATATATAAAGTGAGAGAGAGATATTTAGAGAGAGAGTAGAGGGTGTTCGGCCACATGGGGGGAGTTGATGTGCTGGTGATGGCGTGTGGAGTGTAGGTAGAGAGAGAGTGAGTTGTTTAAATGTAGAGAGAGAAGGAGTGTATTATATATTATATTATATATGTACATATATATACATATATAAAAGAGAGGGAAATAGAGATATTTAAAAATAGGGAAAAGTGGGAATTTATGTGGGGTGTATGGGTAGTCACGAGAGGACAACATGGAGCTTGGGTTCAGGTTCGGTCGAGCCGGGTCGGGTCAAAATCGGACATGGTGAAATATTTGAATTAAAATAGGTATTTATGATCATGGGAAAATAAGTTGCATGTGGGGGCTCAAATAAATGGGACACAAGTATCAGGCGGGTAGTAGGCTTCGTGTGAGCCATATCCATATTTGGGGTCGACTAGGTTGGGTCGATGTCGGGTCCCGAAATTAAATTGGAAGTCAGGTCACAATTTACGGTGGATAATTAATTGGCCTAAATTGACCCAAAAGTTGTGTGAAGAAAATGAAGCACAAGATGGTGTGTCTGAGTGGGACACGAAGGTCATGGGCGAAGAGTGTCTCGAGTAGATCAGGCATGACAAGTTGGTTTCAAGAAAAAGACTAGTCTGGTGCTCCTAGATTAAAAGTCATGGTAACGCGCTTATTAGGATCAAAGAAAAGAGTGGGAAATCAATTAATAATTAAATGGTCTAAATTGACCCGAACTTGTGCGAAGCAAAAAGAGTACAAGAGAATAAGTTCGAGTGGGACACGATATATCAAATTGAAGACAATCTCGTCTACTACAAACTTCAAGAAGAAAATTTCCAGAGACTGGCATCCCTGATGCTCCAGAAGTCAAAGTCACGGTAAAAAGCATTTAATCAATTAATAATCAAATAATAATATTTATTCAAAATAATTGATTTATAAAATTGAAAAAAAAATAAGCCCTAAATTCAGGGGCTTACAATCCTACCCACCTTATAAAAATTTCGTCCTCGGAATTAAAATCATCCAATAGGTCAAGGTAAAACATGCAACTGCTATGGCTACAGTACTCAATCTGTTATCCTTGTGATCACCTATGTTGCTTTTCTCTACAATCATTTGGTTCAGGTTCAACAAGCTTCTTCCATAAAAACTATGTTATTTTATCCCTTAGAATCTTCATATCAATAAGAACCTTTACATATACTCTAAAATATAGGTCATCCTCGAGATACGTATATATATATATATCAACAATGATTAACCATCAACCAAAATTCCAATCTCAATATCAATTTGTTTGTTTTCTTATCCCATCCTAAGTATCTTTATCCTATTAATCACAAGCTCCTTGAAATAATACATTCAAAACCTATTCTTGGCATTGAGCCTTCTCTCTTTTTACTCAAGAACTCCTGAATATAAACCCTCAAATTCAAACTCTTAAATTATTTATCGATTTATTTATTACCCATGTACATATGTCCTTGTTTTGTTCCTGCTATCTTCCGATCTTGCACGCAATGTTATCTCCTTCTATTTCATTCTATATATCGATCTATCCTCCTATCATAAGTAAATGGCTTGTAGATAACCAATAATCACTTGGTCATTAAAGTCCTACAATGTTCAACCCTCGAATCTAAGCACAAGATTCTAGTCCTTAATCCGTAGTCACAAAATATAATATTCCTTACTCTTTCTTAGATCCTTTAAAATCAATCTATACTATCAAACTAATCATTCTTAATGGTTTCTAAGTCCACTATAGTCAGTCACTCGTATCTGTCCTATAAGCTTATCCCAATAAATCCCTAGGAAAAATATACTCATCACAATTACACATAATAACATATTATAGTTACACTACAGAATCTGTTAACAAGGTCTGGCTATCCAATCATCAAAAATAGAAGGTAACAAGGGCCTAAGACTGGGTCTAACAATCCATATCAATATTCAGACAAGGTAAGGGTCAAGCAAGACAGGAAAGATTGTCGAAATATTTTTAAGAATAGTACGAGGCCAAACGAGATGCATAGGACGTAGTCGAAGTAAAACTCAAGAACCATATACCTCCGTAATTATGTCACAGGAAGTTACTATCGTGCTAGTGTACATCTGGCTGCGATTAACTTCCTTGTTCCATAATACAACGGATGACTGCAGTGCACAGCTGCCACGCCCGATAATATAGGTTCCTGAACTTAACTTGGCTAAATCCGTGAAATATTTCCAAACACTTTTTGCAAAAATAAAGGAGGAGATGTTAGTCAAAATGCTTAGGGAGTGGTCTAGGTAGAATTCGAGAAACATATTTAACCATGATGTCGTTATCCTAAGTCATGCCTCACCAGTATTTCTCTGGATGCAAACTCCCGATTCCGTAATACAAGGATAAATTACTTTTCAAACTTTTCCTGAATCAACCCATGAGGCACTTTCAACAATTACCGGGAAGGACAAAAAGAATTATCCAAGAGGCTAGTGAAGAAGAGTTTAGTCAAATCATATGAAAGATGAAACACAAAATAATCATGTCGAGAAAATCCTAGTTAGGCTGTAGATAGACAGAGTTAACCAAGACGGGGAAGAATAATGATAAGAATTTATTTTTGCTCATCCGGTCATAACGAAGTGATCCGATTTAAGATACAGTCTGATAACCATACACGTCTCCCTGAAATTATGTTGCCAGAATTTTTTGCCACGCCAGTAAGCATAGCTGCAACAAACGGCGGAGTCCATAACTTGGGTATACACCCTATAATTATGTCATCTAGATTCCTTACCACGCCAACCGGTATGGCTGCAAGAGAATCTAAATGCCATAACTAGGATAGTATAACCAACATCAGGCTCCACGTCCCTGTCGTGCTAGCTAGTATGGCTGCGATAAATTCTAAACTCCATAAATAAAGTAGACATTTACCTTATCAGGATATCTTAACTCAATTCATAAAAACTGATCTTAGATACAAAGTTAAAGTCAACAACGAACGAACATCAAGATTTAAAATTCCACGACGAATCCAGGATAAGTAATTGGGAACTAGCAAAAATAGATTCCGACGCAGGGTTTGGGAAAAGTTCTCAGGAGAAGTCCCAAAGGTACTATCTAGGTCAAGATTGAAAGTTCTGAAATATAATCTAAATAATCTCAACCTTGAAATAAGATTGGCAAATCATATTCTCTCCTCAACCTAGATGATATATAAGTTCAACTTATACCTTCCCTCTGGGGTCCACAAACTCATTCCAAGAAAGAATAAAGTTGATAACAGACAGATGTTTCAAAAATCATGATGGACAGGAACAAATTGGAAAAGTTTCGAAAAGTTCGAAATAAGATTTCCATGGGTCATTCCTGGAATCTACCAAGAGTTCCTAATATGTGACTGAGTACCAAAATCCTAAAATATTCCATGACTCAATCTTAATCCTAGGGCAGGCTCGTAGTAGTACAGATAAGCTCAAGTACTACCACGACTTCGCATTAATTGTAAAGACTGACCTGCAAAGGCCACCACAAAAATGTTTCACGACCCGCACCCGGATATACGGGTATGAATACGTAGGCCACGTCCAGCCTACGCCGCAGTATCGGCGGTAGAGCGCTGCCAAGTATACTATACTAACTACAACATCTAAGATCCATAACTAGAAATGTATTCGTGTCACATCACGAAAACTAAGGAAGATAAGACAAAAAAATAATAACAATATCACTAGAACAACTAGAATCTACAATGATCATAAGACAGGAAAATAAAGAAGGAACAACAAGACTAACTAAGGATAACTACCAGGCAACTCTCATAGAAGAATAGTGAGATCCACCTCAGCTAGCAACATCATGAAGTCCAATACCGAGGGCACAACTACTCCTAAAATTTTGTCAACATATCCAGGCAGGATGGAACGAGCACAAAACTCAAATTACAGTTCTAGTTAGACGATATTGAAAATGTAGCAGTAAATAGAGAGAATATACAAGGAATCACGAAATGTACATGTGAGTATCATGGCAAGGTAAGTTGTAAATCTAGAGCTAGAACAAGGCAAGTAAAACTGATCATGGTATGTACAAGAATCAAGAATCATCTATCTAAGTGTGTGAGTACTAGCTACAATATGTGGCCGGCTTGGGTCTACACAAGGTCTAATGATCCGGCCAATCATACGTAGAGTGTAGGATTGGCTATTAAACAAGGTCTACAAGAATAAACAAGGTGGATAATGACCACACATCTACACTAATACTCTCCGTCCCCGACTAGTATAGTGGATCCAACCATGACACATCATGACACACGATTCTCCGAGAGGGTAGCTAGCCTTCGCAGGAATCGTGTCTATACTATGCATAAGGAACAAGAAAGACTTGTACAAGATATACCAAGGAAAGCGAGGAATAACATCTCATGATGGGATCCAGAGAAATACCAATCCGTGTGAACAATGTGTCAAGAGAAAAAGGGTATCTACACTAAATACAAGAAATATAAACGATATCATAAAACAGAATTATTATCAGAGAATGTACTCACCTACGATCTGGTGGAATATGTCAACTGAGTCCTAGAACAGTGCCTCGAGGACCTATAGGTGGAATACTGTATCAATATAAGGGTTTGGAAGTAAAATCAAGTCATACTAAGTCAAACTAGGTCAAGGCAAGTCAAGGGTTGACTTACAGTTGACTTTTGGTCAACTGGTCAACTCTGGTCAACTCTAGGTCAAACTTGACTAATGTTGACTAACAGTTGACTTTGGGTCAACTGGTCAACTTCGATCAAGTTCTAATTAATTTTTAGGCTACGGTTGACTTCCGGTTGACTTTTGGTTAAAATAGTCAATTGTGGTCAACCAAGGTCAAAACTAGTCTAACCTAGGTCAAACGTTGACTCTACCTCGGATCAAAGTTAACAGGAGGCTTGTTTGCCATAACGTGATACAAAGCAGCCACGTACAAAATTTCCTTCGGTGCCTTAGCATCGGGAACCGAGAAGCTGACCCGAGTATGATAAGCGTCATAATAATTCTACGCTCGGACGTCGTCAAGAACGCTGCCTTCAAAACCCAAACAAGGGTTGGAACAATCAAGGAACAACTGGCTATAACCAAACTGGCGGGAAAACCTGCTAGGTAGGTAAGGTTCCAAGTACACATTATCTCGGTTGTGATAAACCAGATGCGCGGGGCGGATATTGCGCAACCAAGCAAGCATATCCGGAGACAGAAAATAAGAAGGTCCAGTACCATCAAGGTGTACTTTCCTCACTTCCTCATCAGAAAAAGGAGGAACAGACACAAAGAGGTCACACCCATCCACTCTTGCCAGCGCCCTCCGACAAGCTGGCATAGTGTTGTATTCCCAAGACCGGTTATGGCATTTGAAGAGGAAAGCATCTTCGGCTGTAGCATCTTTCACTACCCCAGGTCCCAGCAAAGACTTGTAGTACATCACCAACCACCCCATCAGGTAGTGGAAGGGCAGTTCTACGCGCTCAAAATCCAAAGTCTTCTTACGAGCGATGACCTTGGACGAGAATGTTCGTAGACCACGGTGTATGCTGCACACCATAGCAGGAAGGAGGGCCAGCCTAACTCCGAATACTAGTTTAACGGCAGGAAGGATGAAATGATGACCAATCCTCTCGATAGAACCCGCTCCTCCCGAGACTACGCAGTTCCGTAGCCATATCATTAAAAATCCAGCCAGAAGCGCCTTCTCCGACATCTGTATGGTCCCGTAGTGAAAATAACTAAGAGAGTCAGCTTGACTTCCGAATATATCGCTCTTGGATCGCGACTTCTTGACACTTGACATCAGATCCCTTACCTCTGCATGCGTTCGAGGGGCTCGGGGAGTAACTTCGCCAGAAGGATCAACTCTAAAAAGATAATTAATCCAGGATGTGGTATGGGGAGCGGTCCCCTCGGAGCTATCCGTCATTTTTATAGCCATCTGATGACAAGCACTATAGTGGCACAACAACTCCTGATACACCGCAACAGAACCCGGGAGTTGCCTGTCCAAGGCCTCGAACTCCTCATTAGATGGGGTATACACCTCGAAAGGCTCATTCCCCCATGGAAGTTTAGAGACATTATACATCTCGTGAAGAGCAAGCCCCAGCTCCCCTACTGGTGCAAAGAACGTCCCCGTTCGCCGCCATACATCTCCAAGAGTGCTACGAACAGTGGTTTATTAATGGGAAGCCCGTGAAAAGTGCCCCGAATGGCATGGTAAAGCCCCACCTCCCGCAAGAATGTTCCATAGGTCTGCAAAACCCAAGTAGTCAACTGGGCCCACATAGATGTGGGGTTTATCCAGTTCGGCAGTGCCAGCCTACCAACAGGATAAGACTTCTTGCGAACAAGCCGATTCAGGAAAGTATCAGCTTGAGTAAGTGTGAAGTTGGGACCGTATACATTCATGAAAGAGCCCGGGGCCAGACCCATCATATACCGAAGGACGGAATCCTTACCCGCATACGCTGACCGCATATTCGGATTATAATGGATGTTGCCCAACAACATCCCTGATTGAGTGGGAGTTAAGTTACACACCATCTTCCGGTCCAGCAACACCATATTGAACCATGACAAAGGATAATGACGTTCCATGAGAGGAATATAGATTGCCACCCCATCCAAAGAAAAATCCCAGTTCTCGGAAATCTCTAAAACTCGAGGATTCTTGATGATTAAAGCATCACCGAAAAGAAACAAAGGCTTCAGGTATTTTCCATCCAGCTTCCCAGTATTCATCATGGAACGGAAGTAATGGAGGGTCTGATCCTCAATGGCCTTCAACCTCTCCGAAGGCTCATCAGTAGGGAATTGATTCAACACATGTTTAATTAAGTCGTGAAGACGCACGCCCAGGGCGAATTGATTCGAACCCACTATAAGCTCCCCAGCAGGATTTACGGGCAGATTCACTAGAGAAAGACGAAAGAAACGAGGTTAGGAGATAGTCAAAAAATAGAAGCATTGGAAAGATCATCTGAGTCTATGCGGCTCGGGTCGTCACAGCCTCATGCGACTCAGCATTAGATACGCCAATGCGGTTCGGTGCATCATATCCTCATGCGGCTCCGCGTTAGCCGAGTCCATACGACTCAAATTCAGACGAGCTTATGGACCCATGCGGTTCCGGTTAAGCACGTCTACGAAGCCAGACTCATGCGAGCGGATGCGAATACAAGCAAGCGAGTTTATGCGGTTCAAAAAGTGAACAAGCTCATACGGCCCCATGGGGTGAAGGGCTTATACGGTTACATCAATAAGCCCCGTACATGCGGCTTGTGCATAAAGTATGCAGCAGAGCCATGGCAACAATTAGGGTTTTCAGACCACCCTTACCAGCGATAGGCGGGTGAACGTCGGGATGGATAGAACGCACAGCAGCCGACGGAGGAGTGACCACGTTCATCGCTGCGGTCGTCGTAGAAGCAACCGCCTTACCCTTTGCGGCTTTCGACGCAGTAGCCTTCTTGGGAGCCATTGTCGATCGTTGAAGGAAGAAGACAAAGAGCAAAGTCGGCAACAGGGAATTCGAGCAAAGAAAGAAGGTAAAGAAATCCCCAACACACTAAAAGACTCCTATTTATAGGCGAAAGAGGCCCATAAAAACAAATAGACATCTCAGATTACGCGCCGCCTCAAAAGATAAAGGCAAAATGCTTCGGTCAAGGCAAAACCGACCCTTGGGATCCTCCCCCAAAAAGACGGCGTTAATTCAAATCAAGGGAACTTAATGAAGATTTGCACATGTGGTCAGGACACGTGGCAAAGAGCATATGCGGATAGACGAATCTATGCGGCTGGGACACTTATACGGCATAAACGGGACCATGCTTCTTATTCAAAGTGTTTCAATTTTGCAAATTGAAAACTTTGAAGGGGGTCCTGTAGAAGCATGGAAAATATCAGAATAATGGTCCATGCGGCTCCGGATACGAAGCCCATGCAGCTCATATGGGAGCTGTCTTACACGGTTCAAAGGAAGACTCTCAGTCTCATGCGGCTCGCGAGTGTATGCGGTTCAGCAGGAATATGCGGCTCGGTTGATGCCACGTGTCCCCTTGTGATCCTTTTCTACAGCTGGCCCTTTGAATAGTGGCCTCATTTAATACTCTGACACGATTTGACGACTGTGGCGGCTCTGGCATAAAGTGTCATAATGGCTCTGCCATAATGACAGACTCTTTGGGAAAAGAAGAAGATCTCTGATCCGATCCGTCAGAAATCCTAGGTTGCCACGTGGCAAAATCTCATGCGGCTTAAATAGAGAACAGCTCCATGCGGCTCACTGAGAAGTCACTCTATATGACTAGCAGAAATCAGCCATATGCGGCCCACTGAGAGATCAGTCCCTGCGGCTCAATACAATGCTAGCTCATGCGGCTCGCAAAGATTGCATATGCGGTTCATTGAGAGTTCGTTCCCTGCGACTCGATGAAGCATTGTCCTATGCGGCTCACGAAGAGTATCTCCCTGCGGTTCAAGTGTTGCCCATCTTATGCGGCTCCGACAGTATCCATAATTAAAACACGTGGCATCGGATCAATCAAGGATTTAACCGAATCCCAATAAGAACATTTGACATCATCGTCATAATTACTAAGATCAGGGCGTATCATTTATTATCAAGCTAATGGGACACGTGGCGAGCAATCAGACATTGGCGTAATCAATCATGAAGATTTAAAGCAATTATCATTAATTGCTCACAAGATACAGTGCTATCCGTATTAATGGACCAGATTTATTGTAATCAGGATCAAGGGTTCAGATAGATTGAAGGAGCGCCGACATTCCAAACAAATGATCATTAGCAACCCTAATGATCACACTCCACTCCTATAAATAGCCAGCATCATTTCCTTGCAAAAAAAATACACGGGCAACAAAAGAATAAAAAAAGAGAGAGAGACAGATATACAGAGAGAGTTCCCCCCTTTTCGATAACTACAGAGAGAGAGAAGCCAGGAGAGCAATACGAGGAGAGCAAGAAGAGCATTTCTTCGTCCACGCCAAGCAGATCTTCTCCGAGCCAAGACTGCATACCGATCGTCCAAGGAGTAAGGCAGAGCGGCCGTCGCTTTCCCGAGCCTCTATCGTCACCCCCCAGAATCTAAAATAAACAATTGTACTTAGACTGCTGTACCTAGGTTTTCGTCCCTAGGCTTTCTTTGTACAAGCGAGTTTGTATTGTGAGTCTAAGTTCAGTCCTCCCATAAAACTATTCTGTACTTTTACAATCAATGGCAAACACTAAGTTCCTAAAACTAGGGTTTCATGGGTTTTTATGGTTTTGATCTATCAAACTTGGCTATTTTTGAAAACCAATGGTCCTATATTGTAGGAAATTTGATTCTACATAATTTTGACATTTGGAAAGTTAGATTTTGACTTGTTTGGAGAAAGTTATGGCCGAAACAATATTTGGGCCTCTCCGAGGATTGCCTAGGCTGGCTCTGGCAGGGATGATGAATAGTCTTCCGTGGCCGCATGGACTTCCGTGGCCGCATGAACTTCCGTAGCCGAATGAACTTCCGTAGCCGCATGGACTTTCGTGGCCGCATGGACTTCCGTGGCCGCATGGACTTTTGTGGCCGTATGAACTTCCGTGGCCGCATGGACTTCCGTGGCCGCATGGACTTCCGTAGCCGCATGAACTTCCGTGGCCGCATGAACTTCCTTGGCAGCATGAACTTCCGTAGCCGCATGAACTTCCGTGGCCGCATGGACTTCCGTGGCCGCATGAACTTTCGTAGCCGCATGAACTTTCGTGGCCGCATGGACTTCCGTGGCCGTATGGAATTCCGTAGCCGCATGAACTTCCGTAGCCGCATGAACTTTTACAGCCGCATGAACTAGTTTCTAGCTGCATGAGCCTTTCGCAGTCGCGTGTGCATTCCTCACCCGCATACGATTTGCATTTCCCAGCCGCATGCGCTTTCTCCTTGGGCCGCATATGCTTGTTCATTCTGGAGCCGCATGAGCCTCAGCCGCCTGTTCCCTTGAGTCTCAGTCCTCATTTCTGAGCTGACTACCTATGTGATGGCTGGATATACCTATATGTGTACCGAGGTGCAATCTACGAGAGCACCGAAGTGCTATCCTACGTGCTAAGTGTTCCTATGTGATACCTGCCAGTACCATCAAGAGTCCAGCTTTACATAAGTAATGATCGGTAGCAATGACGTGGTATGTGATGTGTGCTGTATTACACCAAGAAGGGGGAACATACGTATGACTCATTGAGCCAGTACGAATTTTTTCTTGGGGTACTCGTACGATGTACGACATCTAGAGGAGCGAACATGTGACCACGACATGTGAGCTCTGAGGATAACCTAGGGATTAATTAGGCAACTAACTTGGTAGATGCATTGGGTGGGATAAATCCTGAGATCGTGCCATACTGGCCACCCCAGGTTCAGTCCTGACGTGTCGGGTTGGCCGCCACGGATATGGTTTTATTCGTCTATAGCGGAAGACTATATCCGACCTCTACGAGCTATGTGTTATATATTTTAGCGCGGTAGCCCTCCGAGGGACTGGTGCATATTCAACGTGTTATATGTCTTATGGTTTGGCTAGCCCTGCTGGGTTGACACGATCTGATGATTCCTTTTAATCAGTATCGCGGGGATAACTCTGCCAAATATAGAAAGCCGCAGGAATGAATGGCTGCTTGGAAAATGACTTGAATGTGCTTGAGCCTTCCACTAGTAGCCGAGGGACATGGACTGTCACGGTACGTGGTCCAACCCATGTCCTTATTTGGTTGTTGGGTTGGTCTATCTTGCTAGGACAGGCTGTGGACCGAGGTTACGACCGAAAGCTTTATTTAATATTTATAATATTTATGCTTGGGTTTTATCTCACTCTTTTGTGCTCCCTTGTGGTACTTGCTATTCGGGGCTGACCCCGCTGGTTTTGTTTGGCCAGATCACGTAGCAGAGCCTGAGGATCCAAACTTCTTTTATGACGTCAATGGTGCATACTAGGAGCATGGCTGGCGGGGGACTCGAGTGGGTTTCTTCTCCACCACTCTTGTATCTTTACTTATGTCCTGGCGTTTAGCCACCGACACCTGTTTAGCCGACTAATCTATACATTTTGTCTTTGCACAATTGTAATTAAATCAGACTGCAGCTGAATACAATTTTGTACCTATGACTTTCTGGGCTAGCTAACTTATAAAGCTAGACCCCCATGATCATTTTGATGAAGCGTCAGGGACGCCTTACTGCTTTATCTTATATGATAATTAATTGATATTTTCTGGCTTGAATGATTAAGACATAGATATTCTGTGTGACCATAGGAGACTTGAATGTAGCATATATCCCCTTGTCTCTCGACAGCCACGATCTTCGTATGACGTTTGTATAACTCATATGGAGTAGTTGGCCTAGTCCGTCTTCGTATTTCGGTACTGGGGCATGACAAGATTTTATTGGTGGCCCATGCAGGCCTGATTTTCAGACTTGTGGGGTGAAACTATTATAGGAGTCTCAATCAAAACTTGTTCCCTTTGAATCTTTTGCCTCGATTTCTCTTTCCTTACCTTGATTGATAACCTGAATTGCATCCTCGAATCTTCTTCGTCCTAATAATTGATGTCATGTACCCTTCCTTATAGGGGTGCTTCTTTCTCAGTAGCTGGAGAGGACAACATGGAGGAACAACCGGCAGAGCATGGCTCGACGGGGCAGCAACCGGAAGGAGTACATTCTTCTGACCAGATCCGAGTGGAAGTGATATCAGAGCCAGTAGAACCGCAGGTTCTAGAAACTCCTGCACCCCTAGCGGTGCATGCAGCGATGCCAGTACCTGATGCTGCAGCACTCCTGGAGGTCATCCGGGGATTCTTGGCTACTCAGCAGCGACAGGTGGCAGCCCATCAGCAACAGCAGACCCGACAGCAGGAACAGAATGTGCTACTGAATCAGGGGTTACAATTAGCCCTCGAGAGAAGTGTTAGGAATGATTCAGGAGCATCGGGGAGGTTTTGTCGACTTAACTCGAGATATTTTGATGGCACGGAGGATGCCATCACGGCAGATGCTTGGCTTCAGGATACTGAGGCCATATTGACTGCAGCTAAGGTTCCAGCAGGAAAAGAAGGTTGACCAGGTTAGACTGATACTTCAGGATCTTGCCCGCGATTGGTTGGCATCAGAAGAGGTTGGACTGAGGCGTCATGTTCCCTGGGATAGCTTCCTTACCAGATTCAAGGCCAAGTACTTTGGCGTGGTAGCGCGGGTATGAGCTACAGCAGAGGTTTATCAGTCTCAAGCAGGCTGGAAAGACGGTAGATGAATATGCAGTAGAGTTCTGCAGACTGAGTCGGTTTGTACCGACGATGGTAGCTACAGAGCCCGAGAAGGCGATGAGGTTCCAGCAGGGACTTTATTTGGAAATTCTACAGCTTGTAGAGGGGCACGACTATCAGACTTTTAATGCCGTTTTAACGGCAGCCCGGAGGCATGAACTCACCCAACAGAGATTGGTGACAAGACATGGGGGCCAGAAGAGGTCCCATTCCCAGAGTAGGGGTGGAGGAGCAGTGCAGCGGACATCGGCGCCAGCACCCGGCATCCGTTATTTATGAGTCAGGAGCGCCGCAGAGGACGGCAGTATCTGAGATATCAGCACCAGTCCGGCATCAACAGCCGAGGAACCAACAGTAGCGCCAGGGGGCGTCCATTGGATATACTTACTATGGTAAGGGAGGGCACACTAGGGATGTGTGTCGTTCAGCTAATGGGTCATGCATGAGGTGTGGCAGTCCAGACCATAGGATTGCTAATTGCCAATTGTCCTATGATACAGAGGCCAGAAGGGCCAGTTCAGCAGTTTCTGACATTTCCAGCTCCAGGGACAGCACCGAACAGAGGACCAGCACTGGCCGTAAGGCCGCTAGTCCAGCGTCTACCCACGCAGGCTCAGAACGAAGAAGGCAAGTAGAGGCCGCAGCGGCAACATGGTCGAGGAAGGCAGCAGGAGGGAGCTCAGCAAGGCCAGGGCTAGGCCTTCACCCTATCACTGGAAGATGCGCTAGCTTCAGGCGACGTGGTTGCAGGTAATATTTCTGTTACCTCTTTTTCTGCAGTAGCATTGTTTGATTCGGGGGCTATCCACTCTTTTATATCTGCACGATTTACGACACGTATTGGATTGGAGTTCGAGGCATTGCCAGAGAGGATGAATATACTCACTGGTAATGGGCACGTAGGAGTTAGCAGAGTGTGCTTAGCATGTCCAGTCGTAGTAAGTAGGCGATTATTGCCCGCATCTTTGATTTGAGTTCCCCATGGGCAACTTTGACGTTGTCCTAGACATGGACTGGTTGAGAGACAGTCATGCGACGATAGATTATCAGGGAGGTTGGGTAGTATTTAATGTACCTGGCATTGAGGAGTTCGTCTTTGACCGATCACTGGAGGATCGACCCAAGGGCATCGTTGCAGAAGCATTGGCAGAGCATGAGCAGATTTCAAGGGTAGTCAGAGAGTTTTTTTGATGTATTTCCAGATGAGCTTCCAGGTTTACCACCAGTGAGAGATGCTGAGTTTTGTATTGAGCTGAATCCTGGGACGGAGCCTAAAGTCGACAGAGTTTACAGGATGTCGCAGTCAGAGTTGGACAAGTTGTACCAGCATGAAGAAGAATTGAAGGCGAAGTAGTTTATCCGAGACAGTAAATCATCCTGGGCAGCACCGGTGATTTTGGTACCCAAGAATGGATCAACGCGAATGTGCATTGATTACCGACAGTTGAATGCAGTAACCGTGAAGAACAAGTATCCGTTACCAAGGATTGATGACTTGTTTGATTAATTGAGTAAGGCTTGCATCTTCTCGAAGATTGATCTTCGATCTGGATATTATCAAGTGAGGGTCCGGGAGCAGGACATACCCAAGACAGCATTTAGATCACGGTATGGGCATTATGAGTTTCTGGTGATGCCATTTGGACTGACTAATGCCCCAGCAGTATTCATAGATTTGATGAATCGCATCTTTCTACCCTATTTGGACAAGTTTGTAGTAGTGTTTATAGATGATATCTTCGTCTATTCCAGTAGTAAGGAGGAACATGAGAAACATCTTCGGACAGTTTTGCAGACCTTGAGGGAGCATCAACTTTATGCGAAGCTCAATAAATGTGAGTTTTGGTTGGACCATATTTCGTTCCTGGGATACATTATTTCTGGAGCAGGAGTGTCAGTAGATCCGAAGAAGGTAGAGGCAGTAGAGAATTGGCCATTCCCGAAGACGATAGCAGAAGTACGAAGTTTCTTAGGATTGGCAGGTTACTACAGAAGGTTCGTGGCAGACTTTGCCAGAATTTCGGTACCTATGACGTGTTTGACGCATAAGGATGTAGAGTTTGTTTGGTCAGCAGAGTGTCAGGCATCATTTGAAGAGTTGAAGAAGAAATTAATCTCAGCCCCGATCTTGACCCCTCCAGTAGGATCGGGAGGGTTTACAGTGTATTGTGACGCATCCGGGAAGGGACTTGGATGTGTGTTGATGCAGCATGGTAAGGTGATAGCATATGCATCTCGACAGCTTCGAGATTATGAGAAGAATTATTCGACTCACGACCTGGAATCACGACACCAAAAAGGGTTATTTGAAACATTTAGCATTTTGGGCTTTGGTACAGTATATAGGTGTTTCTCGACCTTGGAACACTTGTTAACTGTTCCAAACTACTAAACTGTTCCTAAAATTAAGTTGTTTAAAATTAAATAATTTTTTTAGAACATCATACGTCCTACTCATATGATTGATAGCAAAGTGTTCCAAAACTCTCTTTCATTCTAATTTCAACTGTACGCACCCGCACCCCTTCTTCTTCTGTTGTTCGCCCCCGCGCGCACCTATTACCTCTGTCAACAAGCGAAAGGCCACTACTGCCACATGTTCTATCATCAAATGTTATACTGTCGAAAACCTTCTAATTTTGGTCTGGTAAATCCATTTCTCTCCTTCCTTCTTATTCCTTCTTAGAATTTATCTTTCATTGTCTTCCTTTTTGAGCAATTTCAGTGAAAAGAAGAATAAACAGTGGATTCGATTTCTAGGGTTTAAAAACCCTTTAAATTCTTTTGGTACAGATCTAATCTCTATATCTAGGGTTTTTTAATCTCAGTTTGGTAATTTTTGGAGTTATTGATTTATGGTCGGATTGTCGTTCTCTTCAGATTTTGGCTAAAAGTTGTAATTACTAAAAGGGTTAGGGTTAAGGTTAGGAAACATACGCATTGGTTTTCTTCAACTTATGCATTGGTTAGGAAACATATGCATTGTCGTTCTCTTCAGATTTTGGTCCAAGTACTGTCCAAGTACACGTTGGAGCCAAAGTCAATTACTAAAGATTCAATTTCTGTAATATTTGCCTTTGCTTTGGTCCAAGTATTGTGTAGGAAACATATGCATTGGTTTTCTTTCTTCTCTAAATTAGGGTTAGGGTTTCGATCTTCAACTCCAGGTGACTTTAGTAGTAGATTTCTTCTATCCTTTATGATTTTAGGGTTTTTATTCTGTAAAATAGGGTGCTAAATTGTTGTCTCTGGACAAAATTAGTGTTTTATTTTGTTGATACTTATAATTTTTTGAATCCATGAGTTATTTCTTAATTGTTCATTTCTTTGTTAGTAAAGATTCTATTTTTGGAATATTCAGCTTTGTTTTCGTCCAATATGCAGGAAACCTATGGCTTAATTGGGATGATAAAGGAAAATTTGTAGAATCGTCGACTTGGGTATTATATTTTTTACATGATTTATGATGTGCTCCATGCCTTTGGGGCTGGTTAATGGTTTTCGCTGTTCAGAATCAGAAACACAATCCCTTTTGCTTCGCTGGTCAAGATAGTTTGGGTTATAACTTATATGCCCAATTACTTATGCTCAAATAAATCATGATTTTTGTAAATCTTTACTCAAGAAACAAGGCTAGACCTAACCTCATAGGTAACACTGACACCCCTACTTTTGACGACCCTTTCCATGGTTTTTGATATTAACATGACAATGAGATGTTCTCTAGAGAAATATATCATAAGCTACAGTTTATGTTGCATAGACACAGATAAGATACGGCATGACAACAACAAAGCGACACAGAACCTATTTGGTGTATCCTAGTGTATTATGGAGTGTACAAGGTGTATCTGATATATGGCATCACTCGACCCAGATTTTCGAGTGTCCATGATTCCTAGGCTACATTATTGTTGCTCCTACTTCTACCCACCTACAATTTCTAGGTTCACGTATTTCTTTATCCCTCATACCTTGATTGTTCATATACATAAAACGTTAAAGCTTAGAAATAGGTTTTTTTTTTAGCTTAAATGTCATTGTTTTTATTTTTCCTAACCCCAACCCATGGAGATATTGATGGAGCAACACAATAACATGCTGAGCTAGTGGATTGCAACTTGCACAGCTTAGTATCATGGACTGAGTTATTTAGTTTCCCATTAAATTAATAGTGTGATATATCGGCTAAGGCCTTACTTTTCATCTAATTAGAAACTGAGTTATAGAAAATGGCTATATTGATTCAAGATATTGAATGATATTGATATTTTTTACTAGCCAAATCGAGTTGCAATTATTGCTAAATGCTAGCTGTTTTTATTTTATTTTATTCAAATTGTAGGTCTAGTTGAGCTTGCAGCTACATATGTGTCTATTGTTGTATTTAATCAACTATCAAGGATCACAATCTTTCCACTTGTTACTGTCATGATATCATTTGTTGAGGAAAAGATGTCGCCTCTAAAATAGTTGTTGAAGAACTTAAAATCAGATATTGTGACCCTTTTCTGAAAATAGTCAACTAAAAAAATTAATTCCTTGGTCTGATATGCTAGAAAAAATTGTCTTTCCTATCTGGATTATGAGCTTTATCTTGCAAAATACATGTATCTAAGTAAAAATTCTTAGCTATTTACTTGATAAATGCATGCCTAATCTTTTTCTTTGCTCAACCAGATCCAAGTAAGACAATATACATATCATTGGTCTCTTTGGAAAAATCGAGCATGAAGGTTGACATATCCATTAGTGTCATGAGCACTGGTAATTGGTGGAATACTCGGCCTTCTCCAAGCCTTGTTCCTTTTTTCTGAACCATTTCCTAGCTTGAACTTCTTGGTATGAAATCTATAAGTAGACTCTGAAGCCTACAATTTTACCTGTCAAGTTGTTCTCACCTAATAATTAGTAGGATCAAAGGAAGCTCAACTTCTTAATTAGATTTTAATGCTCATGAAACCTATAGACAAGCCCTAAGATGCCCTAAAGATAGTGAAACCTTGGCAAAGAGGAAAGTATAAAATGGAGTAAGAATTGTAAGCAAGACTGAACCTTTTCATCACTTCTCGAAGGAAATAGTGAACTAATAGGGATTGCGTTTGCAATTATGTTATGCTCCACATTTCCATTAGGCATAATATACTCAGGGGTCACCAAGGTGATACCCCTGTCGATTCCCTCCTCGATCATCATTTTCAGTTAAGCTGCAGGCTCTGCAAGAATGTGGAAGAACTGATGTGAACGAGAGCATACATAATTACAAACATCGGAGAAACAAGTTCTCAAGCACTAGTGATTATTTTCACTTATAGGGTGTCTAATAATTTGCAACACTAGGCATTATCCTACCGAGCCTTCAGCGAAAAAATAGAAGAAAAAAAATGTTAGACTTTTACTTATCTTGCATTTAACTCTGGAATGTCTCTTAAACATATTTTGAAGCAGCTATCTCTTTGATTTGTGTTTAGAGAACAAAATTGTATGAGAGAGGTGCTTGATAAAGTCAAAAGAGCTTTCCTAGTAGAAGGAACTGAAAGTATTATTTCACCCTTTGCTTGGTTGGGAGGTTGTATGTCACGCGAAAGGGATTCTGAAATGTTTTGAGTTGTCAGTGTAAGATACTTCAATACAGTTTTAGAGGGGGGAATTATGGGAGATTCCTAAGAGCTTCATGCACTATGGTAAGGGTTGGTTGGCAGAGAAAAAGAAATACTTTCTATAAACTTCACACCTTTTCTTTTTCGGATATGTATCTTAATGGAATGAATTGGAAAAAATATATAGATTTAGAGATTCAGTTGAAAGAATTTCTATGTACCTTTTCTTGTCCAGAAACTGAGATTTGGAGCAGTGCTGTTAGTCCTCAATTCAAAACCTACACAAAGAAACAACAGAAACATACTTCAATCAGAACATACCAAAATTTGATTTTAATCTGCTTTGTCAACCCAACCCCTAGGTAAGGTAAATATTCTACATGATTCTAGAAGAATTTTTTTTATAGAAACTAGCCACAAAAAGAAGACTCCATAATGTAGTATATATGGTATTTGTGTGATAGACAATTTATGTTGACTAAGGTAACAAAATTGGTATTCGTGTGATAGACGATTTATGATTACTAATATACATATTTGTAGCAAACCTTAAAGATTTCGTATACAAAAAGGCTAATCAACTTAACCTACTCCTACGTGACCATTGTAGGGAGACCAACCATTAAGCCTACAAAATGATGTTCTTTTTATATTTACAGACTGGGATAGAGAAGAATATCCACAAATGAGATAAATTTTCTATTTGACATCTAGACCCTCATCAGACACTGCATTGGCAGGTGTCCCATGACACTGGGATTCCCTTTTTGGTGTTCAATAGAAAAGGTTAAAGAAAGTTCATCCAGGATAGTTGCATTTTAAAAATCAAATTACAAATTTGCAGGACAGTAACTAACACCAACAGGGACAGAGAAACCTTATTATTAAAAGAAAAACACACTAAACTCATCTACTTCTCGTGGTCAAGATGATTTACAACAACACTAGGAGTCAGAAAAAACATGAGGTGTTTGGATGATCTGATGGCAAATTTTAAAAGCATCAAAATCAAAATGAAATTGGAAGTTTTGAAATGCCTTCAACAATACTTTACAATATCATGTCCTGGTAGATTAACGGGCGTCAATAGAACCAATAAGAAGACTGATACTCTGATAGCTTATAATTCTTCCTAATTTGATTTCTCTTTATAGTACCTCATAAAACGTGCTTGAATGTAGTGATTTATATAATAATTACAACAAAAGACTTACATAAACTTCCGAATATAGGCCAGGAAAGTACGAAAAGACAAAAAAAAAGACAGAATTTGCAACTATTTTTTAGTATCATAAAGCATCTTTTTCCCATGCTAATAATAACTGAATGAATGAAAACGCTCATCAAACCTATAGATTGCTTTGCAAGCCAATTTACTGGAGGAAGAAGGCATTTCATAAAAGTCAACAATTGGACAAGAAACCTAAAATTGGACCTCATAAAGCCATAAAATAGTTTAGGATATCAAGTTAAAAACAGAAATAGTTGAGGAGTTACGAATAAGCCAAAAAATAACGATATTAAAAAATCATTGCTAGTTAATATGATTTCAACATAAGCTTGGGATTACAGTGAAACTTATGATATAAAATGTCACTCCGGCTTTACTTCAGCATAAGATTTCAAACAAAAGGATCATTTTACACAACTTCACTCGATTTGCTAAACTATGTTATACAACAAATAACAGTCCGAAATGAAATCCAATAAGATGTGAAAGATTTTGAATTTTAGAGTTCAAATTTTGGTAACGAAAAATCTGCAGCATGGACACTAGAAAAGTCGAGTCTCGTGCCCGTGTCGTGTTGTATCATATATGTACTATTGAACATGGTAGGAACTCATAAATACACAAGGATGTGTCAAGTTTGATGTCATGCATATATCTCCGTATTATTATTGAGCTGTGTCAGCATTTGTCTCCTTGCAACATTGTGAACAACCAACACTTTTCGAGTACTACATCAATATGAGAAACCCTTTCAGTACTAAAGCCATAGTATATCCCCCAACTGTGGAAAGAAACCCCATATCCTATAATCAGTTCAAGATAAATAGGTAACAACCAAGCTGATACTTCACAGTTTTTAAAAACTACTAACTTACCCAATAGAAAATACAACAATGACTAAAATTAGCATGAGAAGAAACAAATGACCTATGTGCCATGAGGCTTAACTTTTACAAGGTGTGTCTGACATACATATGACATAACTCGACCCAGATTTTTAGTATCCATGATTCCTAGGATACATTATTGTCGCTCTTACTTCTACCCACCTATAATTTCTAGATTCACGTATTTATTATCCCTAATACCTTGATTGTTCATATACATAAAATGTTAAAGGTTAGAAATAGATTTTTTTAGCTTAAATGTCATTGTTTTTATTTTTCCTAAACCCAACCCATGGAGATATTGATGGAGCAACACAATAACATGTTGAGCTAGTAGATTGCAACTTGCACAGCTTAATTTCATGGACTGAATTATTTAGTTTCCATTAAATTAATAGTATGATATATCGGCTAAGGCGTTAGTTTTCATCTAATTAGAAACTGAGTTATAGAAAATGGCATTTACATTATTTCAAGATAAGTTGAATGATATTGATCTTTTTCTTACTAGCCAAATCGAGTTGCAATTATTGCTAAATGCTAGTTATTCTTTTTTATTTTATTCAAATTGTAGGTCTAGTTGAGCTTAAAATGGGTCTTTCTAGGTCTAAAGGACACTAAAACTCCCTATATGCAACTGGTAAACTAATAGATAGATAATGTCTAAATTTTTTCCAAATATGACAATATATTTTTTAGTCCATGACTCCATGTAATATGCTTTGCTTAGATTAATAATATAGTATATTTTATTTAGCTATCAAATAATAGTAGTATGTTCTCCAGTAAAATGCTAATTTCAAGATTAATGATTCAATTTGGAAACTTTTTCTTTGAATGTTACAATAAAGATACTGACATAGGAACTTCTGCCGTTTCACTTGTCAATCTTTTGTCTTTCTCCTTAGGTTCACAGGATGATTCTGCAGAATTAGCACTGCCTTTGAATATGAGATAATTTATATTGAGAGTGCATTCGCTCTAGCTCCCAAAAAGGATGGATTGGATTAGAATGATCAGTCATCCGAAAATATTTTATTTCTTGTCTCAAATATTCACTTGTATCAGCTTTATACTTTATTACTGCTTCATCAACTTAAGCTCGTTAGCATTCAGTGATATCATCTTCTTTCTTCCGAAAATTCAGGTTTACTGTAGGTAAAATCAATTCTTGGATAAACTCCATAATATTGTTGCCACATTCCAGGTTATAGTTAGCTGGGGCACTCTTAAAATGAATGTCTGCTTCGTTGTGATATTAGCTTCTTGCTATGGGAACCCTTGATTAATTTTGATCTGTAATGATGATGTTGGTGTTAATTTTCTCAAATGTGGCAGGAGCTGGAAGAAACTCCTATGCATTATGCAGCTGTGAAAGGAGTCTCAAATCCTGCAGACAACTTACTTGCATTCTACATATTTGTGTGCTATATTTTTTCTTTAATTTATGTAGGGACCCAATATGTTGTCAGATACTTATTTCCAGAGGTGCTAGCCGTTGGCATTGACTACAACAGGTAATTTTTATTTTCATCCTTATCTACTTGATGACATCTTCTAGTTCATCATGATTTTACATGTTCTATTATGTTGGTAGACAAATCAAGGGTTCATTTGAAGATTTATTTGAACCATTCATATCCCTAAAATGCTCTTCCATAAGAACACTTAGTGAAACCTCTTTGGTCTTAATGTAGAACAACGATTGGAAGCAGTCATGGAGAGACTGAAACAGAACCACATTACATCAATGTGTTGAGCCCAACACTTTTTTACAACCAGACATTTTTTGAGCTTCAATATTTTGGGCTAATTAAGATATGGGGTGAGGAAGTATTCTAGAATTCTTATGTACTATAACAATATTTTTTTGGCACTATTCATGATAATATTGCATCTTTGCTTCGTCTCTCGTACTAATGGTAGGGATCCTGGAAGCAATCATGATCGTTGTGCAGGTTGTCCTAGTAAGAGGACATTCAATGAGTTCCTTGATCATTTCAGGATGTTAGCACCATATATTCTAGACATATTTACAATTTATGGATCCAGTTGCCTGCAACTTATGTATCGTATCTCACTTTCCTTTTAGGTAGCTCATTATGAACATGTACGATAAGATTTACTTGTGACTTGTTTATCTTCACCATCAATTATCAAATGCATAGACTCATCCTTGTATTTTCTATAAATGTCGATATTTCATGTTCACCTTTGCACGCTATATAATGTGTCTCGAGAATACAACCATTTTCTTATTTATTTTCTATTCCTTTCATGACATCTTATCGAATAGAGAATCTTGTACTTACAAAATAACAGCCTATAAAATTTGTGTACTGACAGTGTGCATTATATTCCTGTAGGATGTGGATTTTACTAAGCAAAGAAAGTTTAATATTTTCTCTTAGCTCCATTTTTCCCTTGGCAAAGTGAGATAGGAACTTTCATATCTTGTTCACGGCAGATTATTATTTGCTGATATGCAATGCAATGCAGTCCTGGCGTTGGACGCAGCATTGAGAGAGTGGATATATCGGTTGATGGTGGCCAGACTTGGACAAAGCTCTTAGATATCCGTAGATCAACATGTCGTCCATCTCTGATTATGATATTGACAAGTGGACGTGGGTTCTATTTCAAGTCGTACATGCCGGACAAAGCATGTACAAAAGCTCAGGCTCTTAGATATCAGAAGATTAACTAAATTTTGTAATAAAAAAATAACTTTTAAAGTTTAGTTAGATTTTTATTTTATTTGTATTTTTTATCTTATATACTTTTGATGACATTTTAAAGACGAACCTTTGGTATATGTTATTAGTTGTTTTATGTTAACTATGACAGTTTGGGTTAATTTAATGGAGCTCTTGGATGTTAATTCAGGAATTGTGTAAAAAAATTGTACAACTTATTATGTCTTTCAATGGTCATTTTAGGAATCATCAGATTTTTGGTTCAAACTAAAAATTGGAATGCGAAAATAAAATTAAAAATATACAGGAACATTTATAAAGCGTTTCAAAATAAGCCCGGAACAATGCAAAAGCGTTGCAAATTAATTTAGGAACGGAAATAAAACGTTTTAGGAACATTTCAAAGGTGTTCCAAAAATAATTTAGGAACACATGATGTGTGTTCCAAAATCTAATTTTAGGAACGTTTGGTAACCGTTCCAAACTAAATCTAGGAACACTTTATAATTGTTCCAAAAATTGTAATGCCACTTTTAGGAACGATTATGATATGTTCCTAAAAATATTAGGAACATATAAAAATTGTTCCTAAAGGTCTTCTTGGTGTAGTGAATTAGCAGCAGTAGTATTTTCACTTAAGTTATGGAGGCACTATTTATATGGGGATCGAGTGGAGATTTACACTGATCACAAGAGTTTAAAGTATGTGTTTACCCAGAAGGACCTAAACATGAGACAGAGGAGATGGTTGGAATTACTGAAAGACTTTGATATAATTCTTCAGTATCATCCAGGCAAGGCGAATGTGGTAGCGGATGCCTTGAGCAGGAGAGGTGGTGCATTCATTCTAACCACGCAGAGGCATATTTTGGAAGATCTTCAGGAAATGGGAATTGAAGTAATCTTGCCGCAAGATACGGAAGTTATGGCCAGTTTGCAGATTCAGTCTACTCTCGTAGAGAGGATCAGAACAGCTCAGGCGAAGGATCCGCGAATCCAGAAGCTTCGATCAGAGTGTGAGTCAGGTCTCAGGAAGGAGTTAGCAATCCATGATGATGGTACACTTAGGTTCGGAAACCGTCTTTGTGTACATGGTGGAGACCTTCGATACGAAGTTATGTTAGAAGCTCATAGTTCACCCTATTCCATTCATCCCGGAGGTACAAAGATGTACCAGGATATGAAGCAGCACTTTTGGTGGAATGGCGTGAAAAGGGAGATAGCGAGGTTTGTATCCAGGTATTTGGTATGTCAGCAAGTGAAGGCAGAGCAGCAGAGACCAGCAGGATTGTTGCAGCCGCTACCTATTCCGGAGTGGAAATGGGAGAACATCACGATTGACTTTGTGAACGGTTTACCTAGATCTCCGACCGGCCGGAACGCAGTTTGGGTTATCGTGGATCGGCTCACGAAGGTTGTACATTTTCTTCCTTTCAGAGTAGGGCAGTCTACGGAGCAGCTGTCAGAAGTGTATATGAAGCAGATTATGAGGTATCATGGTGTTCCAGTCAGCATAGTATCAGATAGAGACACCCGGTTCACCTCTCACTTTTGACGGACTTTGCACCAAAGTTTGGGTACCAAGTTGAGGTTCAGTACAGCCTATCATCCACAGACGGATGGACAATCAGAGAGAACCATTCAGACCTTAGAAGATATGTTACAAGCTTGTACTTTGGACTTCGACGGAACTTGGGAAGATCATCTTTATTTAGTAGAGTTCTCTTACAATAACAATTATCAGGCAAGTATACAGATGGCACCGTTTGAAGTATTGTATGGAAGAAAGTGCAGGTCCCCTCTGGCATGGGACGATGTGGGAGAACGAAAATTGTTGGGACCAGAAATGATCACGCAGATCGTGGAGACAGTCAAGTTGATCAGAGAGCGGCTTCGGGTCGCGCAAGACAGACACCGCCACTGGACAGATTAGCATCGAAGGCCTCTAGAGTTTGGTGTCGGTGACCAAGTATTTCTGCGGATTTTGCCTACTCGGGGTGTCATTAGATTTGGAACCCGAGGAAAGCTTAGTCCGAGATTCGTTGGTCCTTTTAAGATTCTCGCTCGGGTAGGCGATGTTGCTTATCGGCTCGCCCTTCCTCCCTCGCTATCTGGCATACATGATGTGTTTCATGTATCTCAGTTGCGTGGGTATGTACCAGATCCGAGTCATGTCTTCGACCATTCGGAGTTAGTCGTTGGTACCGACCTAACTTACGAGGAACAACCCGTGTCTATTTTGGACCGACGAGAGAAGGTGCTCAAGAACCGGACTATTATCCTTGTCCGTGTCGCTTGGGGCCATCACTCTCCGGGAGAGTCAACCTGGGAGCACGAGGACGAGATTAGATCTCGGTATCCGTACTTGTTCGACTCAGGAGGTATATTTTTCCTCATACCTTGATAATCTGCTTACATATTTGTTTCATACCATTTTGAAATGTATGATCGATAACTGCTAATGATGGATTGTTAGCGTAGATTGTAATTGCACCTTGCTTGCCCGGATACCTCTACCTTTGTCCTGGCTGAAATTCCGAGGATAGAATTTTTCTAAGGAGGATAGGGATGTCACTCCTCGATCCCGATATATGTATTCTTCATGGATTCCGTATACGGTATCTGTATTTAGCATGTGTATAATTTCGCATATTTATTAATGGTGGCATGTAGTTTTTTTTAGCATTGTCATTAGTGGAGTGATTAGGGATTAGGGTTTTCTTAAGCCAACCCAACCCCTATTTAATATCTCTTCCTCTCTATCTCTCCTCATTCACTCCTTCATTTATTTCTCTCAACAACCACTCCACAGGCAAGTACAACTTGCTCAAAAGTGGAGATTAGTGAATTTTTCATTCTTGATTTTTTCTTGATATTATTTTCCTATAATGTTCTTCTCTTCATTCTCTACAAGTTTAGTTCATGAAGTTTTTGACTTTAATGGCTAGATTTGTGTAGATCTAAGTTCCTAAAACTAGGATTTCATAGGTTTTCATGGTTTTGATCTATCAAACTTGGCTATTTTCGAAAACCAATGGTCCTATGTTGTAGGAAATTTGATTCTACACAATTTTGACCTTTGGAAAGTTAGATTTTGATTTGTTTGGAGAAAGTTATTCCCGAAGCAATATTTGGGCCTCTCCGAGGATCGCCTAGGCTGGCTCTGGCAGGGATGATGAAGTCTTCCGTGGCCGCATGGACTTCCGTGGCCGCATGAACTTCCGTGGCCGCATGGACTTCCGTGGCCGTATGAACTTCCGTGGCCGCATGGACTTCCGTGGCCGCATGAACTTTCGTAGCCGCATGAACTTCCGTGGCCGCATGGACTTCCCTGGCCGCATGAATTTCCGTAGCGGTATGAACTTCCGTAGTCGCATGAACTTCCGCAGCCGCATGAACCAGTTTCTAGCTGCATGAGCCTTTCGCAGTCGCGTATGCATTCCTCAGCCACATACGATTCGCATTTCCCAGCCGCATGCGCTTTCTCCTTGGGCCGCATATGCCTGTTTTTTTTGGAGCCGCATGAGCCTCAGCCGCCTGTTCCCTTGAGTCTCAGTCCTCATTTCTGAGCTAACTACCTATGTGATGGCTGGATATCCCTATGTATGTACCGAGGTACAATCTACGTGAGCACCGAGGTGCTATCCTACGTGCTAAGTGTTCCTATGTGATAACTGCCAGTACCATCAAGAGTCCAGCTTTACATAATTAATGGTCGGTAGCAATGACGTGGTATGTGATATATGCTGCATTACACCAAGAAGGGGGAACATACGTATGACTCCTTGAGCCAGTACAGATTTCTTCTTGGGGTACTCGTACGATGTACAACATCTAGAGCAGCGAACATGTGACCACGATATGTGAGCTCTGAGGATAACCTAGGGATTAATTAGGCAACTAACTTGGTAGATGCATTGGGTGGGATGAATCCCGAGATCGTGCCATACTGGCCACCCAGGTTCAGTCCTGACGTGTCGGGTTGGCCGCCACGGATATGGTTTTATTCGCCTATAGCGGAAGACTATATTCGACCTCTACGAGCTATGTGTTATATGTTTTAGCGCGGTAGCCCTCCGGGGGACTGGTGTATATTCAACGTGTTATGTCTTATGGTTTGGCTAGCCCTGCTGGGTTGACACGATCTGAGGATTCATTTTAATCAGTATCGCGGGGATAACTCCGCCAAATATAGAAAGTCGCAGGAATGAATGACCGCTTGGAAAACGACTTGACTGTGCTTGAGCCTTCCACTAGTAGCCGAGGGACATGGACTGTCACGGTACATGGTCCAACCCATGTCCTTGTTTGGTTGTTGGGTTGGTCTATCGTGCTAGGACAGGCTGTGGACCGAGGTTACGACCGGAAGCTTTATTTAATATTTATAATATTTATGATTGGGTTTTATCTCACTCTTTTGTGCTCCCTTGTGGTACTTGCTATTCGGGGCTGACCCCGCTGGTTTTGTTTGACCAGATCACGTAGCAGAGCCTGAGGATCCGAACTTCTTCTCTGATGTCAATGGTGCATACTAGGAGCATGGCTGGCGGGGGACTCGAGTGGGTTTCTTCTCCACCACTCTTGTATCTTTACTTATGTCCTGGCGTTTAGCCACCGGCACCTGTTTAGCCGGCTAATCTAGACATTTTGTCTTTGCATAATTGTAATTAAATCAGACTGCAGCTGAATACAATTTTGTACCTATGACTTTCTGGCTAGCTAACTTATAAAGCTAGACCCCCATGATCATTTTGATGAAGCGTCAGGGACGCCTTACTGCTTTATCTTATGTTCATTAATTGACATTTTCTGGCTTGAGTGATTGAGACATAGATGTTCTGTGTGACCATAGGAGACTTGAATGTAGCATATACCCCCTTGTCTCTCGACAGCCACGATCTCCTTATGACGTTTGTATACCTCATATAGAGTAGCTGGCCTAGTCCGTCTCCGTATTTCGGTACTGGGGCGTGACAGTAACGCCGCACAAGTTACCCTCTGGGACCCTTCAATGCTAAGCAGATTAAACAGGTCCTTCATCTCCGCGAGCCATCCCACGATCACATCAGGCTCTGCTCGGCCGTTGAATTTTGGTGGATTCATCTTGCAAAACTCCTTTGCCTTGAACAAGGAAGAAGAATTTATCATTTGCGGTTGAGCTTCTTCTTCCTCGTTTTCTTCTTGATTACCTTGCTTCTCCTCGGGTACTTCGTCCGTTGTCTTGGTATTGCCCGCCGTTCTGCTCACTATCTGAGTCAGGGCGTTCATCTGCTTCTGCTGCACATCAAATTGGGCTTTGAATTGCATCTGAAGCTGCTGCTGCTGCAGTTCCATCAATTGTAGCATCTTCTCCATAGTCGCCTCGCTAGGGCCAGTGCTTTTTGTGCTCGACGTACTATCTACGGTTTGGGTTGTTGTGCCGGGATTGTTTCTTTTCTTAGTCATTCCTACAAAACAGAGTAAACCCGTTAGTATTTTTCAAAAATATCTACGGGCTTACCTGTATGGAACTTTTATTTCACGCAGCATGTCGACAAGCATTCAATCGAGCCATCGCAACGGACATTCCAACAATGAAACATCTTTCGAAAATTCGAGGAAACATAACTGTGCTCTGATACCAATTTGTCACGCCCCGAGTCGACAAGCCGTTCGTCCCCGGTATTACTTTGCCGATTCGATCGTCCTCGCTAAGGCGTGATGCCGTACGAGTCTGGAATTGCACTCGTACAAGGCAAGAATGTTACGTTGCTTTTTATATTAATACGCCAAGTTGAAACTTCACAAATCATATCATAATATAAGACACAGTATAGGAAGATAGAAATGCTTTTCATTCATAGCTTGCAACGAAGTGCAAGTCGTAATTACATTGGATGCCGTTGCGGCTACATTGATTGAAAACAGAAAGAAACACACTCGACAAGTTGCCTGAACTAACGCTTACCGTCCCATACATTTGCCCCTTTATACATAAGTCGTCGATTGAATTGGCTTCAAAATACTTCAGCATAGGAAGAGCTTCAAAACGCCTCTCCGTACTTCAGCTTCAGTTTAGTTGGGAGCGCCCGTCGTACCTGGGAAAATTGGAGGAATGGGATTAGCACACTTGCTAAGTGGACGAGACGAACCCACTCATCTAAACTGACTCTGATTGTTAGGGTAGGCATGCTTTAGAGTTGTCTTTCTATTAGAACTAAATGAATTCAGTTCATATTCGATAGCCATCTTTTAAAGCATACAGTAAAATATCAGTTTATCATATTTTTTACCACAGCCGTGCTCGTCCCTACATAAAAACAGAGATAATATTTACACCTGCATAAGACAATAGGTGAGCATGCTACTATCTTATATGCGATCATTGATGTTACACATCATGTGGGACTATCTCAACGGCATTTCGGTCCGCTCAGTCTAGGTTGCAAGCCTGACTGACAGTCCCGCAATGTATCAGTACCGAAGCACGATTATTCATTCCCCCTAGGTCGATTCGATTCCGATGCCCCGGATACCGATTCGAGAAAAAATATCAACTTGTGCACAAGCTGTCCATGACCATGCCAATGCGTGAATAGTTTAACATATGCAACAGTTTTGTATAGCGTGGACAGTATTGAACGACATTATCATTTTCCCCAACTTATGCAACGATTCATTTTTCCCCAAGCCGTACTCCCGATTTAGCATCCCGTAGGCACCAAATTGTCCGAGGCATCATAACCCATAATCGACGTTTCGTATTATTTTGCAGCACATGAAATAGTCTATCTTTTTGCTAGAACCTTAAATTTTCTGGTTTATGTGATAGACTTGTATTTTCAGAGTGAATTACTCTAAATCGATACGTTTTTCCCGAGTTCTTGAACTTAGTGGATTGGCATGCAATTAACTTGGCATCGTTCGATTTGAATGAATTCGAGGCAAAGAATTAGTTTGCGGGACAGAGTAGAAAAGAAGGGGCCGAATCATCCACCAATTACTTTGCTTCGTACCGATCGTCGAAGCGCTTCGCAATGTCAAGCTTTAGTTACGCGAGCTACTGCAATGGCACCAACACTTTGTTAGAATTCCTTATTTTCCCCTTGCTTCAAAATTTGTAATTGCATCCATGAAAAGGACGCAAAAGCACTTCATCAAAACCCAGCGGCAAAAGCTCCAAGAAAACCATACAGCAGTCCGGTCCCGTCGAAGGGACTCTTATATAGAGCTCACTCGTCGAGACGCAGCCCGCTGCATCTAGGACTTATTCCAACAGAAGTCGTTCTATTAGTTGGATCGATTCTCGTAACTTTCGTCCAAATCGATTTGATCGATGCCGCAAGGTGTTATCGTTTACCAAGCTTAGCGATCGTGTAAAACCCCTAAAATTTCTGCTACTTTTTTTTTATATAAATTGGTACTGAGTTTTTTTTTATTTATACGTCGCGTAGTTGCATTGTACGTCACGTGCGAAATTTAATTTTTCGTAATTGCTCGATGAGTACGAATATGTGCGAGCGTACATATTTTGGAAAAATATTTTTTCTATTTTTAGTTTCAAAATATGTAATAATTATTTTAGCTATCATACTAACATTTCCAAGTCCATTATTTTATTTATTTATAAAAGTCTTTTGTTTATAATAGTTATTAATAATAAATAATATTCTTTGTCCATACGTATATATTTCCTAACTATTTATTAGTTTATTATAAATAAAATGTAATTTTTTATATTTATTAATATTAATATTTTATTATTCAAAAATATTTAAAAATATTTATTATTTTCAAAATTTATTATTGATATTTTAAAAAATATATTTGAAAGTTATTGTGACCATTTTAAATTTTGATTTGATTTTATGGATTTAATTTAAATAGTTTAAAGGTAGAAATTATATTTAGTTTGAGTCTAGATTATCTAGATTTAAATTTAGAATTTAAATTGAATTTAGATTTGATTTAAATTGAATTATCTAATTGGGTTTAAATCCTAATCCTTATCCAAGTGGGAATTCTCACCTCCTATATAAGGAGAGGTACTCCTCCACATAAAAATTTCACTAAACCAATTCCATCAACACCACAAACATTTTATCATGCGTGCATCATGTTCGTGTCCCCTTCCCATCCACTATATCCTTTTCTTCTACATATACATCATCACGTCTGTGTCCAACAAACCCAGACACAAATCGAGTATACAGAGCCCCCTCTCGTGTCGGACATAGGGGTGTAAAATGGACAAAGTAGTCCGTTGTCCGTACGTGTCCGGCTCGATAAATGGTTCGACCGCGGGCCGTCCGATTGATTAACGAACAAAACTTGGACATATTTTTTGATCCGTTTAAAAATCGGACACGGACACGGTCATATCCATGTCCGGTCCGAATTTGTCCGCGGACCGTCCGATAGTGGAAACTCCTTTTGGTTTTGCATCAATTATGTCATATCATTTTGGTTTTGCATCAATTTATTGTTGTCCGGTCTCGATTTTTTAACCTTTTACCATTGTTTGTTGTATTCTATAACCTTCCATTATATTTTCTTTCAACTTGATTTTTTAGCAACTATCAAGTAATCTTGATAAAATAATAGCTTTTGATAATATATTTAATTTGTCCGCGGACCGTCCGATTGAATTAACGAACAGTGGTTGTCCGTGTCCGTCCGGCCCGAATTCGAACAGTGGACTGTCCGTGTCCGTCCGTCCGAACTCATTTTTATTTTCGGACCGAACACGGACAATGAACTGTCCGTGTCCGTCCGACCCGTTTACACCCCTAGTCGGACAAACTTCGATACGATCACCTAAACCTAACACCTGACACCACCCAAACTCCACCGCAGTGCCCATGGCATCCTCCGTCTGGCCCCTCCGGCCGATCACAGACAACCACCAATGGCGGCACCAACAGCCAGTCCTTGCCAACACCACCACCATCAGCCCAAAGCACCTCCTCCACCACTCCCCGCCATCACAGCCGCCAGCGCCATTTCCTTCCCGACCAACCCTTCTTCACCAACAACACCACAGCAAGCCACTCCGGCCGACCGGCCTTACCCTGTTCACCACCACGAGACCACAACAACTTTCCACCACCACCGTCTACAAGCGGCCACCGCCGCTGTTTTATCACCATCACCCACCACAATCGACTGTTCCCTGCTCCCTCTCGAATAGCTTCCACCGAGGACCAGCGCGGCTACCACTGGCACCACAGCGACGCCTACATCACCGGAGCCCTAGCCTTCTCGGCCACCCGCAACTTTCCAATACCACCAATAAAACCCATACTCACCACCACTAACCTCCATCGTCGTGTTTCGATCCCACGCGGCGCCATGCTCCGACAGTGCTCCGGTGAGCATTGGTAATCGGGACCACCAGATTCGGTCGTTCCAGATCTGGAGGACCACCGACTTCCTTCGCACGTCCGTCACTGAGTGCCGCCTCGGTGCTCGAGCCAGCACCTTCGTCGCCATCTACCGTGTCCTGGTTCCACCATCGGGACTGGTGAGTTTGTGCCTCCCTCCTCTCTTTTCCGACATCCAAACCTCCGACGACAGCTGCTACTCTCAGTCACCGCGTCCAACCAGCATCCGCTCCGCCTCCGATCACCAAATTTGGCAAGCCCAGCCTCCTTTTTCCGGCGTCGACCCGATCCGCGCCGGAGACGCCCGCCGTCGCGCGACCCCACCGCTGCCGGCCTTCCGCTTCTTTTTCTTTTTCTGCAGCTCCGCTAGCGCGAGCCCCCCTCAGCCCGGAGCAGCGCTCCACCACCTCTCCCAATCTCCTCCGCTCTCTCTCTCTCCCCTCCGCCTTTCCCTCTTTTCCTCTCCCTCGTTCTCTCTCACTCACTTCTCGGGTCTCCTCGAATAGAGGGCAGCATTAATGCTGCAAATGGTTAAGTAATCTAATATTTTTTTTATCAATATTATTATTATTATTATTATTATTATTATTATTGTTGTTGATATTGTTGTTGTTGTTGTTGTTGTTGTTGTTGTTGTTGTTGTTGTGGTATAAAAGGCATCATTAGGAAGAAGGAAAATTTTGGGCTTGGTACTGGACTGGGCCATTGGGCTTAAGGGATTGAATTTATTTTCATAACTTATTTTAGACTATAATATAGTTAATCCTTATTTTTGGGCTACAAGTCTAGTAGGTTAATTTATACGACCTTAGTATAACTTTGGATAAATATATAAATATTTTTATGTGTTGTTATTATACTTACTAATATTAGTATTAGTATTATTATTCATAGTATTTTTATTATGATTATTGTTGCTCTTATTGCTAAAACTATTTCTTTGCAAACATTATTATTTTTAGAAATTTCTATGAAAATATTATTTTTCCAACTATTCTCAAAGGTAGATTTTACCAAAAATAGTACTTTGACAAAATCTATTTTATAGCCCTAACTTATCTATTGTTTTCTTTTTTTAGATTTTATATTTTCTAAAGATATATTGGTCAATAAAAGTAGTCACCAAATTATACTATAAATTTCTAGTTTATTAATTTTGGCTAATAAAAATATGTAGTTTCCTACTAAAACTTATTTTGAGAAACTTAGATCTTTTTGCCTTAAAAAAAACTTTCGATTTTTGGGTGTTTTTGAAAGACTAATAAATTATATTTCAAGTATTATAAAATTTTCTAAAACCAAATATATTAATCGACTTCCTACGGTTTTTCTCCATCTCGTGATTCAGCCCATCGTTCATATTCCCTTCCAATTCTGGACTACCTTATGTCCAGCCTAACCAATTTGACCCTTCTGGATCCAATAGAAATGTCCGTGCCACCACCCGAGGTCACCTTGCACAGTTGTTGCACCGAAGTTGCAGACCGTGCCACCATGATTATCGCAGCACACCAGGCGTCCTACCAGGCAAGACACCTTGCCTTTACTGTTTAATTTCTTGCTCAATATCATGTATGTTTTATTTTTTTATAAGTTTTTCTTTTAAAATCCTATGTAGTTGTAAATTACTATACTTTATTTTTCTTTATGCATTTGGCCTAGAGTTAAGGGACCACCTTTGTTTGTGCCGCATTCATTGGCCCGACACCTGTGTGCCACGATGTCACGTGTCTCATATAGATTCGGACTTGCGTACCGACCGTACATCAGTACGTACAGGACGAGCGTTAGGATATAACTGCTAATATAATTACCTTGAAGACTTAGCGGTTATTAGAAATATCGTGGTATGGATTCAGCACGAGTAGTGCATGGGGAGGGGAAGACAGTTATTAGGCGCATGGGCTTTCACACATTTACTTTTCTCTAGCTGCCATTTGTGACTCAGTCGAGAGCTAGTGCGCCGTGCACTTATTTATTTTTCTCTAGATGCCACTAGTGCCTCGGTTGAAACACAAATATGCCGTGCATTTACTTTCCTCTAGCTGCCGTTAGTGACTCACCCAAGATCTAGTGGTCGTGCATTTATTTTCCTCTAGATGTCCCTTAGCTCTCACCCGAATGTTAATGGGCCGTGTATTTACTTTTCTCTAGATGCCACTAGTGCCTTGGTTTGAAACGCTAACGCGTCGTATTTCTAGTCTCGAGAGCCCTTGTGTGGAACATTGTCTTCAAAATGCATTTTCACATAGAATGGTTAAGGATCTTTATTGTTAGAAATATATACTTTTCTGTTGAGATTTTATTATTCAGTTTATGGCATGATATTATGTCTTGTTACGTCCCTCTGAGGACCTGGTTATCTCGCCAGGTGTGTGCTCTTGTGTTTCGCAGGTGTTCTAGCTCTAGCCGTGACCATCTCTATTTCTCCGAGGATGATTGCACTTTGATCGTCTTCGCTTCGCTCGCCAAAATCTTTCTTTTATTATGTATTTCTTTTCATAGTTGGTAGTGGATTTGTCTTCGCCTAACTACATGTACCAATGACAGTTCATAGTTGATTATATGACATCTTTTATTCTTTTATTTTATGGATGAGATTAGTTTGTTGTGGTTCTACTGCATTTTACAGCTTATGTATCCATACGAGGCCTATGTACTTCGTATGAATACAGCTGGCATGTCTACGTTCCTAGTCCTACGTATTTTGGGACTAGGGCGTTACTATTTCAGTTAACAAAATAGCGACTCTGCTGGGGACGACCTTCTCCTCTGACGAGAAGGCAATTGCTCAATATGATGATGTGTCGGTCAGATCGACAAAGAAGACTCTGGTTGTTCACTTCGACCAGACTGCTTACGAAGAAATGCTCCGAACTGGGGGTAGTACTCGCTACTCCAATGTTCAAAAATTGCGGAAGGCACGAAAAGTTTGGATTCCTAAGTCCAAAGCATCCTCGGATCTCCCTGCTGTCTTGGAAGGCAAAGGAATCCTTCCCACTCCTGTTGTAGAGGCTCCCGTCTGTGATGAGGCAGTCTCTACTTCAGTGATGCTCCTTGGACGTAAAAATCAATCTTCCGTCGGTGACGTGGTAGACTCCCAAGTTTTATGCTCTGCACGTAAAAATTAAGCTTTACGCTCTGCGCGTAAAAATTAGTCTCCCGTTTGTGACGTGGTAGACTCTCAAGCTTTACGCTCTGCGCATAAAAATCAGTCTCCCGTCTGTGACGTGGTAGACTCTCAAGCTTTACGCTCTGCACGTAAAGGAAAATCTCCCGTCTGTGACATGGCAGATACTCATGTTTTGTGCTCTACGCGTAAAGGTAAATCTTCTGTCGGTGATAGCGTAGATAAAGTTCACAATGATGCCTTTGCATCTAAAGTGAATTTGTCTGCACACATGTAGCGTAAAAACAAAAATTCTATTGTTGGTAAAGCTTCAGTTTTCCACCAACAGCCTTCTTATACTGCTTTACGCAAGGTACCAAACCTTCAAATTACGCGTAATGCTGATGGAGTCCTTTGTGCATAAAAATCGTAAGATTTACGTACGCAACTCCAAGCGCGTAAAAATATACAATTTGGTTCTACTAATGCAGCCAGTAATCTTCTTTATACACAAGGGACTAAATGTTTCTCTGTCCCAAATATAATAAAGAAGACTACTCCCTCTACTCCTTCTGATTTACGCGAGTTACTCGTACAAAAGCGTAAAAACAGAAAATCTCCTGTGACACTCCCTCAAGAAAATTACTATTGTGAGTGTCACCAGATTGTAATCAAGTGTTGCTGTTCGGCTTCTAAACGGTCAGTTTTTGATCGATTAAGCTATAATGTGCCTCAGCAGCAAGTTGATGACCAAGAACATGAGTTGTCATATGCGTCGGTCAACATGGCATCTCATACCAATAGAGGACAACGTCTAAGATGCAATTCGTCCCGGACTCCAAGCCAACAACAATTCAACCGACTTCTTGATACTTTTGAAGGGGTATATCAGAATACTCGATCAAGAGTTCAAAGATCGGTACAATTTCAGATTCAGAAGCTGGGGGTACCCAGTCGTTGGAGTCAAAAACTGATAGTGTTGATTCATACCTCTATACCAATCCTTCTGTATGTTCAAGGGAGGTTGAATCCTATGCTATCGGAGATGAACCGGAGACGTCAACTGCTAATACAGAACAACGTCTCTCTGCAGTTGAGCAGTCATTGAAAGACATGCTTGCAATGATGCAAAGTATGCATCAAATAATAATGACTCAGCAGACTGTTCAACCGGCAGTGGTAACTCCGATGCAGGTAGCAGCACAAACTCAAGATAGTCAAGGGGTTGATGTACCCTTGAATAATCTTAGTCAAGAGCCTGCTGTCAATCAAAATTCTGTATCTCCAGATCCTCTCATTCCAGAAGATGTACCACCTCCGGTAGGGATTACGGTACATCCGGCCACTATCCAATCAAATGTGCTTCCTCAAACCAGTGAAGCTATTCAAGCAGTACGGGAGCTAAAAGCACAGTTTGAAGTTCTGAAGCACAAGGATCAACTTCAGAGGTTAGGGATTAAGCAACCTTATCCTCCTCACTGGAATGATGTACCTTTTCCTCCAAAATTCAAGCCACAGTCGATGGTGTTATTTGATGGAAAGGCCTCTCCTAGTCAATATATCAATTACTTTGATATTATGACTGTGTATTTACAGAAGAATGATGCTCTTCTTACCCGAGTTTTTATCGGGTGTTTGACGGGTTCAGCTTATAACTGGTATCGCAGTCTACCCGACAATTGCATATCGTCTTTTGATGAGTTTAAAGCAATATTTCTCTCTTGCTTCTATGAAGGAGGCATGGACATGAATATGTCCTCCTTAATAGAAATCAAACAAAAGAAGAAAGAAGATACCCGGACGTTCATTGAACGTTTCCGACAGGCAACTTTGAAAATGCCTCCTGGTATGCCAGATTCAGCATTGATTGATACGTGCAAATTGAATCTGCGACCATCCATTGCTGTCTTTACGGGCTCTCAATTCACAGATTGGGTCTCGTTCAATATAGCAGCAGTTTCAGCCGAGACCAATGGTAGGTTGGCTCGTGAACACATGATGATCTTTGCCTCCGAGGACAAAGGAAAGAAAGGCTCTTCAGGCAATAATTCCGGCAATCGCAATGGGAAGGGGAAGGAAACCCTAGTGGTTAATCTTTCAAAACCTAAAACAACGCCGAATAATCCAGAGTCTTCTAAACCAAAAGAAGAGTACTCTTTTGATGACAGTGATATCCCAGGAATATTCTAATATCTTGTAAAGAGTGGCAAACTCCAGATTCCAGAGCCAAAAAGGCCTAATGAGGTGAATCTGACTGACAATCCTAAATATTGTATCTATCATAGATACATAAATCATCCTACCAAGGCTTGCTACGTCTTAAAGAAGAAAATTCAAGAGTTGATAAATGCTAATGCCATCGCTTTAACCAATGATGAGCATACGGTCACAGCTAATATGATTTCTCTTCAATTTGGAGGTTTTCCTCCACAGCAAGTTCCAGATGGGATTGTCCCAATTCCTAAGGCGACAATGAAAATTGTAAATCTCCCGCCTGCTAGAGAGCAAAGTGAAGGATTATTGTCTCTCACATTAAAAAATGGTGAAATCATGTGGATACATCCTGATTTAGTACCTGAAATGGAGAATAAAGGTAAAACTTCAAAATTCAAGAAAGATAGGAAAATCAAAACCTGCAATATGATTTCTCATGTTGTTACTCCAGATCATGATGATTTGGATCATCTTTAGGATGGCATTCCTTTGGAGGATAGGCTGAGGAGTTTGAATATATGCCCTCCAAGTTTAGCTCCTCCTACCAAACTCAAACTTACTCATCAGCAATGGTTAGCAATGAGTAGTGTCCCCTTATACAGGGCACAACAAGTCTTTGCTGCTTATGAGAAAGCTCCTACAGGGATTTTTCCTTCTGTCCCGAGTATTCCTCCTTCTCCTGTGGCTACAAAGGTTTCTATTCCTCCTTCTCCTGTGGCTACAGAGGTTTCTATGCCTCATTCTCCTGTGGTTGCAGAGGTTTCTGTTTCTTCTTCCTCTGTTAAACCATTTATTGAAAGTCTGCTACCCATTCACATGTACAGTCAACAATCAGTCTATCTCATGAAAAAAGATGGGCTATAACTTTCAGAAGGCGGAAGGCTTGAACTATGATAAAGGAATGCGACTTCCTTTACAAATTCCAAGTCAAAAATCCACTGTTGGATTGGGTTTTGAGGTCCCTCATAAAAATCCTTGCAAGAAGAAGACTAAGGAAAAGAAGAACAAAACTTGTAATATGGTACTTCATTCTCCTAAGTCTGAAGAAGAAATCTTTGCTGGTACGAGATCTGGTAAAGAGTACTACAAAGATTATGAGGGGATTTCTAAAGAAGCAGAGGACGTTGTTGAAACACTTCCAGCTCAATCATCTCCTGTTCCTGCTGAGGCAAGGCCTTCTAAACCACCTGTGGTTGAGAAAGGGAAACAAAAAGCAGTACGCTTTGACATCCTATTGAAATCTACTTCAAAACAAGGGGTAGTGATGAAATCCTACAAGTTCGATATTCTAGCACAATTAGCTAATACTCCGGCTAGACTTTCGATCTTTGAATTGCTTCATCTTTCTAAAGAAAGTCGAGAAACTCTGACCGAAGCTTTGCTACAAGCAGATTCATGCTTAGCTCAACTCAAGAGTCCTGACAATATACCAGTGTCGTGTCCATAATGTCATAGTGTGATGGAAACAATTCCTAACATTACCTTCACACAAGAAGATATGTTGTTGAAGCATAATAAGCATGACAGACCTCTGTGCTACACAGGGTATATTGAATCTACTGAGATTAACAGGATTTATATTGATCCTGGGTCTTCTATTAGCATTATTCTTCAGAGTATGCTACGACCCTTGAGGATTCCTACTAGTGATTTGACTTACACTAGTACCACAATAGTTGGTTTCAACTCTGAAAAGAATAAACCATTGGGGAAGATTCGTCTGAAGATTCAGATAGGTGATCTTCGAACTATGGCGACCTTTTATGTTATCAACTCAGATGTATCTTACAACATCCTTCTTGGAAGACCGTGGATACATGAGCATAACATTGTGCCTTCAACTCTGCACCAATGCTTCAAGTATGTGGACTCTCAAGGGGTTGTGAAGACAGAATTTGCAGATATCAATCCTTTTAAGGGTGTTGAAGCCTACTTCTCTGACTCAATACTCTATAAATAGGAGCAGGTAAAAGAAATATCTGATATGGCTGAAGATCGGTCGCCTACAGAAGATCAATCTGTCAATGAAGATCCTCCAGAAGAGCAACCTTTGAAGATTAAAGTCAAATGTCGAATCCAACCCCGACATGTCAATGATCAACCTCTGATGATCAAGGTTAAAGGAAGAACTCGAGCTTCATCTGAGGAATCTGTGAAGGTTCCTGTCAAGAGCCAAGTTCAACCTCTCATGATCAAGGTCAAGGGACGTACTTCTCGTACGAATGAGCCAGAGCTACTGATCATCAACCTTGCCAAGCCTACGCAGAAGACGGATGATGGTACGTTAATGATCAATCCAAAGCGTAGTAGTCAACTTTTAAATGATGTAAATATTGATCATTCTGTACTTTCTAATATTAATGAAGATTTCCTTTTGGAGTACATGGCTGTCAAATTTATTGAAAGAATAATTTTATCTTCTGATGATCAAAGTCATCAATATAAAAATGACATAAATACGGAGGAAACCTTATATATTAATCATAAGAAAAGTTCCTTTCCTCCTCATGTCGATGTTGGACCTTATGCTAAAAGGTTATTAACATCTTCCCCATATCTTCTTCCTGTAGCCTCATCATCACAAGCTTGTGTAACTTATAGACGTCACGAAGAATCTTATTTTGTGATTTCGTCTGATAAGAAAATCAAGCGCCAAATTGTGTTTGGCCTGGCTAGAAATATCTCTGTTACTCAGATAGATGATCTCAGAGAGAAAGATAAAGGAAGAATCCGAATTGATAAATATAGTCAACAATCTCTTAAGATTATCCAGAATATGGGATATGATTTAAAGACTATGCAAGGTCTTAATCAAGGCAAAGGTAGACGATTACCATTATATGGTGATCTATTTTACCAGAAAACTCGGTATGGGTTGGGATACGATCCGTCCCACATGTTTAATGAAGATATACAAGAAGATTTTTCTTCCAGTTCTTCATAATCCTCAGATTCTGAAGAAATCCAATTCATCGAATCGGATACACCCCACATGTGCAAGGAAGATATGGAAGAAGAATGTTCTTCCAATTTTTTACAATCCTCATATTCTGGAGGAGACTATTATGATGAATCTGAGTGTGTATTCTCAGTCAACAGGGTCCAAATCGATGGTGAATCTGAGCCATTTGAAAATGACCCTCGGGCACAACAGATGGACACTCAATGGGAGCTTCGTTTTGAACAGCGACAGCAACCTACAGAAGATGAAATTGTTCAGATTGATGTTGGAGACGGAACTACGTCTAAGCTAATATTTATCAGTAAAAACCTTTCTGAAGATAAAAAAGAAGAGTTGGTACAACTGATTAAAGAATATATTGATATTTTTGCATGGAGTTATGAGGATATGCCGGGTCTAGATCCTAAAGTAGGTACTCATAAACTCAATATTCTTCATAATGCCAAGCTTGTAAAACAACAGCAGCGGCGTTTTCGACCAGATATGATGGATGCAATTGAAGCAGAAGTCAAAAACCTGATCACATGTGGCTTTATTCGTGAAGAACAACACCCGGACTGGGTTGCCAACATTGTTCCTGTTATGAAGAAGAACGAAAAAGTCCGAGTTTGCATAGATTTTTACGATCTTAAATACAGCTTGTCCAAAAGACGAATTTCCACTTCCGATTACCGATGTTATGATAGACAATATATGTGGTTTTGAACGCATGTCTTTCATGGACAGATTTTCAGGATACAATCAAATTAAGATACATCCAGGAGATGAAAATCATACTGCTTTTCGTACACCCCTTGGGGTTTACTGCTATACAGTTATGCCATTTGGTAAGAAAAATATCAGTGCTACGTGTCAACGGGCTATCAGCAACATCTTTCAAGAACATCTACGAAAAACAGTTGAATGTTATGTAGATGACATTACTGTCAAAAGTCGATCAAAAGTTGATCACATTCAAGACTTGAAGACAGTATTTGAGTTGATGCGTCAACATCAACTGAAGATGAATCCTACTAAGTCTTTCTTAGGGATTTCCAGTGGCAAATTTTTGGGATTTGTCATCACTTCTCAAGGTATCCATGTTGATCCTGACAAAATCAAAGCGATTCTTGAAATGCGTCCTCCACGCAATCTAAAAGAACTCTGTGGTTTCCAAGGTTGTATTGCTTATATCAGGAGATTTATATCCAATCTTTCTGGGAGATGTCAACCTTTCTCTCGTCTATTAAAGAAAGGTGTATCATTTGTTTGGGATGAAGCATGTCAAAAAGCCTTTAATGATATTGTAACACCCAGTTTTTCAGATGAGGGTAATTTTGAAATTTTGTAATTATAATTATTATTTATTGATATTTATTTCATATTATGATTTTTGGTGATTCTTAATCATTTTTAAACTATTTAAAATCATGACTTGTGATTTGGTATTTTGTTAAGTGTAACCTTAAAGATAGTTTGACCTAGAGCCAAGCTATGTGATTAGGGTATTTCATTTATCATTTTTAGTTTGAGGGTATTTTTGTCATTTTTGAATTATTTGAATTTAATATATATTATTTGGAATTTAAAATGATTATTTAGAATGGTGTGATTTAAATATTATTTAATTGATTGTCTTGTGTTGTGTTTAGCCCTAACCTAGATTGGACCTAACCTAGATTAGTCATAGCTAGTCTAGTTAGCCATGGTTAGTATTATTTAGTATGGGTTAGTTGGGTTAAGTCATGACTTGTTAGAAAGGAATAGGTTGCAACTGGACTAGAAGGGGAAACCTAGATTTCTAGCCATTGAATAGATTAGATGTGATGAGAGCCCTTGGATTGAATCCCAAAACCCTAACCCTAGCATTTATGGCCAGCCACCTAGGGATCATCCCCCTATTTATACTCTCTTCCATTAGGTTAGCCTCTTTAGGAAATAGCAAGTTTGAAAAAAGAGGTAAATTCCATCTTTAGAAATTCATAGAAAATCCATTTTAATTCCTTTTTAATCCAAACAAGTTGCATTAGATCCTAATTCATCTATACTGGCTGTTATATGAGGATTATTCCAGCTTGGGATCAATTTGGGGAAGTTACTAACAATGAGGAAGATCTAGAAGAGGGCTTTTGCTTGAGGAGTTCTTCAATAGGTAATTGATACTAAAACCTATTAATTTCCAGTTTTCTTTGCATATAAGGTTAGGTTTAGGAGTCCCCTAACTGTAGGAATTAGTTTCGTGTCTTGGTGGACTCATTTCGTGTCCGTATCGGACACCTATCCAATAGGATACTTAGGTGTTTATAGAAATGCCACATAGGAATTGATTTTCGTATTTTTGAAATGTAATTGTATGGATTTGTAGATCTAGGTGTGTGTATGAACTTTTGTGAAGGGTGTTATGTATTTTGTGTCGATTTGTGTCGAGTTTTTGGCCTTGGACACGTGCACGAACCCCACGCCTGTGTCCTGTCTATCGGGGTCTATAACTCACGATACAGGACACTTCGGGACACGAATTTTTGTGTGGAGTGAGGGGCAATGTCTGACATCATGCTTCCAAAATTTAGGAGCAGATGGTTGAGTACACGCGACGTAATCGCGCTCGTACTGACACGCGCTATCGTGCGCTGGCGGCTGAAACACGCACATACACGCGCACAAACACGTGTCGTGTCCACTGTAGACGCATCGTGGACACGTGTCAGGCATGCCAACATGTAGCCCTATCCTAGGCGACCACGTGGGTGTGTGCACGTGACACGAAGTGTCGTGTGTCGTGTCCTACACGTGTGTGCACTCGTGTACGATGCTGTGCAACACTGGATGCACCCCACGTGTTTGTATCGATGTGGACACGTCCGTGTCCTGATTTTGGACACCACAGTACATGTATGACACTAACACACAATAGTTATTAATTACCAACCATTATTAGTGAGTTTTATGTTGGATTTTGGGGTTGAATCATTGAATCTCTATTGGGCTGAAACCCGACTGATACGCATGTTCAGTTTCTTAATTTCCTGAGTTTAATTCCTTTTGTACTGATTTAAATTAATGATAAATTGTCATATTGGATCCTGGACACATGTAATAGCTACTGATAGTCTAATTTTTACGTGTTAGATTTGGTTTTACATTTCAAAAAGGGATTTGGATATTGGTTTGGGTTTTCGAAATGAAGGACTGAATACACAGTCCCTAAATAAAATTTCTGAAATTGATTTCCTCCTCTTTTAAACTGAGTTCAATGTTAAATGCCATGTTAGATTCGATTACCTTATGATTTGTTGACTGTAAATTGATTCATGGGGTTTTGGTGTTGTCAAGTATTGGTAAATGGTTTGAATTGGTGTTGGGATGGGTAAATGTGAACTGCTTGGTGTTGTCATACTGTTACATGTATCTACACCCATTATAGCTACACACCATGCTCTCATGCATCCACACTACTTAACTGTCATTTGATTTCCTTAGAACTATCAACTGTTAATTCCTGTTTTAGCTAAATCTGAAATGGTTTGACACACATCACTAATTTTTCCCTTTACTGTTACACATGTACTCTCATTTACACACACCCTCAAAACTGGAAAACCCCTGTCCCTATACACACATTGAATATGGATACTTCCCTAACCTAAATCAGAAAACTGAGATTGCAATGACTGTCAACTGAGAACCCCTGAATGACCCTTCCACACTGAGTTTCCTGAGAATGAATGGCAAATCCATATTGAACTTTGAACTGTTTTGTATTAACTTGGAAATTGATTCCTGAGATTACTTGCTTAGCACTGTCACTTGGTTTGATTCCTGAGACAAACCTGGGATTCATTCCTAAATCTGAGATGGACATATGTTAACCCACATCTCACACTACAAATTCCTAGAAACAGTCACTGTTTTCATCCCTAAACGCACACACACACACACACACCTGACTATGCACTTTCCTGTCACACCTATACACCCAGTCACACATATTCATCCACAGGTTCCTTTTTATTTCCTGTCACCTACATCACACACACATTAGCTCACAGTTCACTCTTCACACTCACACACACATTGTACACACACATATCACTGATTTCAGTTCACCCTCACACTCCTTACACTGTCACACACAATCATTCACTCTCACATTGCTACCACATGTTACACACACACATGGTTTATTCATTCACACACACACTCATTGTTCTGTGCACCTCATGCACACACTTGTTAGTCTTCCTACCTCTCTCTCTATGCATATATGTAATGTATATATATAGTTAATATATATATAATGTAGGTAGCCTATATACATATATATGTGATGATGCCTATATGTATAATAATGTATAATGTGTATAATGTATATAATGTGTTATGTATATATGTAGGTATACCTATATGTGAGTATCATGGATATATCTATATGTGAGATGTTGAATGCCTTATGTAGATGTATATATGTATTATATGTGTTTGGCATATAGCCAAGTGTGGATTCCAAGTGTAGGCCTAGATGCATAGAATATAGGTTTGTTGTGATGTTGGTTTAACATTGTATTAATAGGACCTAGAATAGCTTAGTTAGACTTGTTAGATCTAGTGTAACCTAGTTTAGACCTAGAATGGATAGTTTGACCTAGTTTGACTTCTAGGGTTGACCAGAGTTGACCAAGAGTTGACTTTGGCCTAGATTGACCTAGATTCATGTAGAATACATTAAATTGTATCTTGTTATCATTTTAGACTTGTTGTGACTTATGCTGTTCTGATTAGGAGCCAGACACCTCTCTTCGGACAGTACATTTCTCTCGAACACTCAGATAGCAGGCGAGTACATTTTCTGATCATTTTATATCATGTTAGAATTATTTTCCTGCTTTAGATTACTTTACTTGATGCTGTCACGTTGGTAACACGGATTAGTACTATATAGATCCTTTCTTGAGATGTTATCCCCTCAGGGAGCATCGGATACTACATGTTCAGTGCGTTTCACTTACATTGTGTATCACTATGCTTCATGGTTCATTGGTCACTTGTGACATGTACTCTCATGATCACAGAGTCTTCCTTGAATCACCCATTTATGGGCATTCCTAGAATCACCCATTTTTGGGCCTACCATGTATCACCCCTTGTGGGATATTGTATGGATCGTAACATAATCTGGCTGGATCATTATATATTGATTGGGGTACGGGGGAGTAGAAGTAGACATGTGAATAATATCCAAGTAGTGTAGTTCCTAGAATCACTCCATAGTATAGTTCCCAGAATCTCCTATGCCATTCACATGTCTATATTGTACTCTGACTCACTAGCCACTGTTAGTCCTCTATTTATAGTAGATATTTCTATTACAGTTCTTTCTCTGTTTACATTCTGTACTTTCTTTCAGTTTCCTGTATCTTACTCTACTACATGCTTATATTTCTAACCTGCTATGATCTGTTGAGATATATTGTGCTCATTCCTGTCCTGACTGGACCCGTTGAAAATATTACAGAGGACGAGGAGGAGGCCTGTGTGGATACCTTCTATAGGACAGCCCTAGACGACACTTGTGAGCTGGACTCTCAGGAGGACCCAGCTCTAGCTGATGACATTACCCCTACTGCCTAGACTAGTTTAGTTAGACTTTATCTTACTTATGTTGTCTTGGGACTAGTCTAGGTTTTACTATTTTTGTCATTTGAGATCTGGATTGTATATATTCTTTCATACTCTGTAGTTGAGACTTGTATTTCTGGATATTTGCTGAGTTGTTATCTTAGACACTTAGATTCTTCTGATCATCTGTATTTCATTTGAGTTCTATTTCATATCGTGCTTCTTCTTCCTTAGTTGTGATTGAGTTTACATTCTGCTATGTCACCCCCATTCGGGGAGTATAAACTGTCACGCCCCGATCCGGGAAATCGCTCGTCCTCGCTAGATTTCACCCGAATCATCGCCCTCGCTGGGGCGTGATGCCGTACGAGCCTGGAGTTGCGCTCGTACAAGGCAAGTTAACAGTTCACATAGTGTTTATCCCAAATTGATAACATAAGCAGCGGAAGGAAAATAGAGTATGACATAAGAATCTCTTTTATTGATAACGAAATAAAGATTACAAAGGCTCTGAATAGCCCAACATATATGCCAATTGGCTACAATGCTCATGATCTCTCAAGTTCACAAAGGATTATATTGTTCCATACATTATGCCTCTTTATAGCCACCAAGTAGTCTTCGGCCGAACATTTCCATGTCACAAGTCCGAACGCCTATGCGGTAGCTCCTCTTGAACGCCAAGGACTCCATGCCTCGGCACGTCCAAGCCAAGCCCCGACCCGATCTTAACCTGAGCCTGCACATAAACTAGTGGGGGATTAGTGCTTTCGTCCTCACTTCGCACTGATCAAGACCCGCTCGCACCCAAACCAAACACTTAATCATTTAGTGAAACATGCATCTTAATTGGTGATCTTTCTATTTAGCCTTAGGATCAGTTTCATAGCAATACGTAAACATAGCATATTATCATAAATGTGTCCCATATTGTGTCCCTGCGGTAGATACAGTCAGACATAATATGAATATAAACATAGTGCCATATTGCCTAGCCTGCACGGGTTAGAACTTAACATAGAATCATATCATTCACGCAACAACCAACCATAAACTTAGACCAAGCATAAGGGTCGCAGGCCCTGCGCCTGCACCCAACTCTCATCTCAGCCCACCGGCCCTATCTATATGAAGGTCACGGTGTTTCGTACCATAATGGACTTGGCATATCTTATGTGTAAGCCTACGATCACTTCGATACGGGTTGCTAGCCCAGTATTCGAAGGATCCCAAACTTACGGATATCATAGCTTATCACAGCACTGGACGGTCGCAATCCGTCCGAATGTTGTGTACCATAAATACCACACATAATTCCCTCCTAAGTTGAACGGTCCCGGTGCCCCGGCGTAACCGTCCGAGGGAAGCCGCACCCGTGCACGGGCAATCTGAGTCCATTGACCATGCAATACGTACCATAGCATACAAGTTCTATCATTCCAATCCATCTCGTATTCCATAAACATAGTCCCACTCCATAAGAGTATTCGCGTCTCATAAACATAATCTACCATCCATATAGGGAGCTCCGTCGGCGTTATGCCCCAACACATCTATATTGATGCACGACGTCCAACGGCTTAGTCGTCTCGTACTCATATTCAACGCATCCCGTTCATAATGTTATTCGCAAAGCCTACTTTCGTATTTACTTAGTCATTTCCTAGCTTCCGTGCGCGAGGGCATGCTCAACGCCATAATCCATGTTCTACGCCTAGTGTTCAAGGTTCTCGGAGACGTGCATATAATGCACATCTCGATATCATCTTTCAATGTTCTACCATCATTGCCCTACCGTGACCCGTACACTTGATGCACGTCGCTTCAATTGTTCGATTGTTCAATGTTCTACCTTAGTGTTTAACGCATACTTAGACCTTTCGTCGCCGAGCCACGCACGCTAATTCGATAATATCTTACACATACCATAACATATTTTATTAGACATGAAAGAATAGGGAGAGAGAGTCAAGAACCCGCCCACCTTAAGCCGATACGCCTTGTCGTTTCGCCGATTGAAGCGTCTCGCTTCCATAATTCGATCGCATGGCTAACTCCCAGACTTAGCCATTCCTTTGAACTACTCGGTTGATTTGGCCTATCGCGCCCATGCCACAGTCCGTTGCAAGGCTACGATTTGGTTTCGCGGCCACTTCATTGCATAAGGCAAAATGCCGACCTCTTATCGTCCAACGTAAAAGCATAGCCTGCACACCAGATCAACTAAAATTAGCACTTGCTCAACGAGACTTATCTTTTGCCTCGATTCGATTCATAGATTCCAACCGACTCAAAGCTTACCTTTGGCCAACGTCGCACTTGCATCGATTCGCATCGATACCTCATTGGGTCAACGCAACTCTTCGAGTCAACGACTCATCATAGTGCACCGTGCGGAGTGGGGCATTACATAATATACCACTCAAAATCAGGTTCGTCCTCGAACCGAAACCAACACTTAATCCAAGTGCCTCGCTAGATCGTTTCACGATCTCGTGCTATTATCGTTGGAATCATACAACTTAGTTTGGATCATACACATATTTTAGGCGTCCCACCAATATATGTATTTCAGCCAAGCTCAGTTGTAGGATATCGGGACAACTAACAAGCTCAACTTAATCCTCAAGTACCAATCAGTCCGTACTTGACTTAGTCAAATCTTAGCGCCTATTCTCAAAATACTTCTCGTATGCATCATCCCATATCATGCGATTCTCTTCCAAACATTTCTGCACATAAGTTGATTCAAACCCGTAACTTCAATCTCATAAGTTTCTCGTCGGCCACCTAACACTCGCAGTGCATCGAGTCATTGCGCATCCGATCACAACAATTCTTCGCAACGCCTATTCGCCCAACCGTTTCCTATCTCTCGCACAACTCGAGTCCTTCATCAAATCATTCATAACATTTGGCCTTAATGACATGGACTAAGTCCAACATGTCCAACTTTCCTTGCCAACAATCCGTACTATGCATCGCACTCAACTATCCAACACGATCCATGTTCTCGAACCATATACGTATCGCGTCTGGGATACCCCCGCTAGGTAACTTATCCAGACATCATGCTTAATCTCTCCCGACACAAGAGGTCAACTTGAGTCTACGATGCTCAAAGGCAATAATCTTTCTCACCCAAGGTCTCTTACGATACGCTCATCCCTGATTCTCGACCGAGTACGAATCCTTTACTCAATTCTCGAATCAATCCCGACTAGCTCATTTCGTAACATAGATAGCGCGCTCAATGCACATAGCCTAACCGTTACTCAAATCGATCTACGACACAACTCTTAGGGTCGTTCTACTATCCGTCGCTCTCGCGCATTGCCAAATTCTTGTAATTGCCTTACCGCATCACTATACTAGGCACGTTCCTCAACATATACTCGATCGTCGACCAATCAAGTCTACTTACGTACTCATTCGATCGATAGAAATTTTCTAACCATATCGATCTCATTGAAGACTACTCGTTAACTTTCGAAACACGATACTCGCTTACTTAGACTTATCCTCAACATGTACTACCTCATTCCTTATCCTTCTTACGCGACTTCTTTAGGGTCATCGTATGGGACTTCAACATTCATTTGATTTGGCAGTCAAGTCTTCTAGGGTCATCTGCCCCGAAACTACGCTCGATAATTGAAGATCATCAACGAGGGACAGTTACAACGAACCATGCTATATCCTATCGTGGAGCCAAATCAATTCTCGACAATTTCTATGATACTTATCCGACCGATATACTTTACCGATCTACAATTTCTCTACTCCCGCGCAACTGATGCGCCGTTGCTACTCGAATGACTCATGCGCCTGCGCGCCGTTACTATTCGAATCATTCATGCATTATCATCGACTATCCTTGCTAGTCGTATGACATCTACTCGCCTCAAGTCCGAGTTTACCTATCCGTGATCATAGCTCGACACATTCTGTATCCATCAAAGCCATCCTCGAACAACTTTCGCATCAAACCACAAGTCAAATCCGATTTTGCCACGCCTTGCAAGTTTGATCATCCTCGCTGGATGAATCACCATACCAGCGCTCACGCGGAACGATCATCCTAATTTGGCGTGACGCATGTGCGATGCTGGAGTTGCATTCGCATAAGACAAAAATGTCAACATAGTGGTTATCCACGAATCAATCCAGACACTTTCGATTTCATCCGAGTAACGTCCGTCCACTCTTAAATTTTCTGAAGCACTCCTATTATTATCATCTCAATTGCCATAACTTAACTTGCATCTTATTCATTCAACAACAATGCTTAACATAATTTTCGTTCATTCGATCAGAGTATCCCCGAGTTATTGCATATCGTCTTTGATACGCCTCAATACCATCGTCGATATGCATAACTTGAACATCTTCCTCTCTCATAAGCTCAAACACGTTGCAATCATTGCCATTATCCAAACTCGAATACGAATCAAGTCTTGTACACATCAAGATTCATTCCGTTATAACTAACTACCATACTCGCGACACAATTTCTAATTCTTTATCCATTCTCATATCCCTAACCCGCACTTTCCGATCGTGCTACTGGCTCATCGTGCTAACCCAATTTTGTTTGCACGATTTCTTCGTACCTACTCAATGTAAATTCGACCGAGTCGACCATTTCCTCAATTGTAACATTCTTCGTTATGCTCAGCCTATCGTTCGACTTACACTTAACGAATCCTTGTCCGACGTATCCTTCGTGGATATGACTTCGCACATAATCTTTTGACTCAATTCACCGACGCATACTTGCATCGACTTCTATCAAGTCATTCCCACTCGAGTCTCGGTACTATTTCGTCCGTTGAGGACAAACATATCGTAACAACATAATCATCTCGACGAAATCTATCGTAAGTCACCAAGCGGCTTAACATAGCTATCGCTAAGTGGTATTCGATATACCACTCAGGATCGAGCCTATCGTTATCGATATAATACTTCGCTACACTTGCTCGCATAATTGGTATTGCATATACCACTCAAAATCGAGTCATTATTCGACATCACATTCCGCATAGGTCCGACATCGATTCCTTAATCAACTATCCCGTATGGCGATCCTTTCGATCCCAGCTCTAGCGTTCGCTCAAGTTTGACACGCATTCACTCTAACCATATCTTGGCGATCATATCGATCACACCCGCAACATTCACTTATTCACCTCTCAACGCGACATACGGCCAACATAAACGTTCGCCTACTCAACTCGACTTAGCGACCAACTCGACCCGTTACTATTGCATCCGCGATCTTCCAATCTCACTCATTGTAACTCGTGCAACAACTCATTCTCGATACTTAAGATCTTTACTCATTCCTGTGCAACATATCACTATCCATCCGCATAGCCATGCAACACGCATCATACCATATCGACTCGTTGTACCGATGCAACGAACGATTCACGACTTGCTGTACTCCGTGCAACCGACAACACATAATTGTTCGTATAGCAACATAACACGCATCGCCTCACATATCGACCCGTTGTACTTGGTGCAACCAACAACACATATCTTCTCGCACTTCGTGCGACCAATAATACATACTCCTCGCACTTCGTGTGACCGACAACACATAACTCCTCGCACTTCATACGACCAACAGTATGCATACCATTGCACTTCATGCAACCAACATCACCATATTCATTGTACTTCGTACAATCAACGACTCACAACTTTCTTGTACTTCGAAAACCATAATCTCATAATCCGTTGCACTTCGTGCAACCAACACTCTCCGATGGCTGTCGGAGATCACGTGATAGTCTCGACATACTTGTGGCAAACGTACTCACTTAATATAGACTTATTGTATAGAACATCCAATGTAGCGTCGAGCAGATCCATGAGCCATGCGGTTGCGGAAACAACTTAGAGTCAACTGAATTCGATAGCGAAGCAACTGAGGGTCAAAGAGATTCACGCAGGGTCCAAAGGATGGAACCGCTCTGATACCAACTTGTCATACCCCGATCCGAGAAATCGCTCATCCTTGCTAGATTTTACCCGAATCATCGCCCTCGCTGGGGCGTGATGCCTTACGAGACTGGAGTTGCGCTCGTATAAGGCAAGATAACAGTTCACATAGTGTTTATCCTAAATTGATAACATAAGCAGCGGAAGGAAAATAGAGTATGATATAAGAATCTCTTTTATTGATAACGAAATAAAGATTACAAAGGCTCTGAATAGCCCAACATATATGCCAATTGGCTACAACGCTCATGATCTCTCAAGTTCACAAAGGATTACATTGTTCCATACATTATGCCTCTTTATAGCCACCAAGTAGTCTTCGGCCGAACATTTTCATGTCGCAAGTCCGAACGCCTATGCGGTAGCTCCTCTTGAACGCCAAGGACTCCATGTCTCGGCACATCCAAGCCAAGCCCTGCCCCGACCCGATCTTAACCTGAGCCTGCACATAAACTAGTGGGGGATTAGTGCTTTCGTCCTCGCTTCGCACTGATCAAGACCCGCTCGCACCCAAACCAAACACTTAATCATTTAGTGAAACATGCATCTTAATTGGTGATCTTTCTATTTAGCCTTAGGATCAGTTTCATAGCAATACGTAAACATAGCACATTATCATAAATGTGTCCCATATCGTGTCCCTGCGGTAGATAAAGTTAGACATAATATAAATATAAACATAGTGCTTGTGCTCATTTCCGTCCCATATTGCCTAGCCTACACGGGTTAGAACTTAACATAGAATCATATCATTCACGCAACAACCAACCATAAACTTAGACCAAACGTAAGGGTCGCAGGCCCTGCACCTGCACCCAACTCTCATCTCAGCCCACCGGCCCTATCTATATGAAGGTCACGGTGTTTCGTACCGTAATGGACTTGGCATATCTTATGTGTAAGCCTACGATCACTTCGATACGGGTTGCTAGCCCAGTATCCGAAGGATCCCAAACTTACGGATATCATAGCTTATCACAGCACTGGACGGTCGTAATCCATCCGAATATTGTGCACCATAAATACCACACATAATTCCCTCCTAGGCCGAACGGTCCCGGTGCCCCGGCATAACCGTCCGAGGGAAGTCATACCCGTGCACGGGCAATCCGAGTCCATTGACCATATAATACGTACCATAGCATACAAGTCCTATCATTCCAATCCATCTCGTGTTCCATAAATATAGTCCCGCTCCATAAGCGTATCCGCGTCTCATAAACATAATCCACCATCCATATGGGGAGCTCCGTCGGCGTTATGCCCTAACACATCCATATTGATGCACGACGCCCAACGGCTTAGTCGTCTTATACTCATATTCAACGCATCCCGTTCATAATGTTATTCGCAAAGCCTACTTTCGTATTTACTTAGTCATTTCCTAGCTTCCGTGCACGAGGGCTGTAACACCCATATTCGGAATACGTATTTTGTCAAGCTTGTATGTATTTCAGACCTGTATTTATTTTCTCAGATTTTGGCATGTACTTGTAATTGGCTTGACTTGCAGATTTTGGTTCTCGTAATTGGGTTTTACCTGGCTTGGTTTATTTTGTGGAGGAGAATTGGTTTGATTTGGTTTGGTTTGGTTTAATATGCATTGGAACACCTTAGCCTATGTTCAACCTTCATTCCACCACAACCCACCCTCTTTATTATCCCCACCTAACACTCTCTCTCTTTATTACTTCTCTCCATTAATTTCTTCTTCTTCTCCTTCCTCTTCCTCTACACAACACCATCACCCATAGGCAAGTGCACCTTGCCACCACATGAGAACCATATTTTATTTGTTCATTAGCTAGATTAGGCCATGGTGATCAATATTAGTGCTTAACATTTTATGATTTGGAGTCTCCATTGTTCTAGATCTAGGTTTTAACTATTTTTGGATTTACATAGTTTTGATCTATTTTGGTTGGATTTTTGTGGGTTTTGATGCTTCCATGTGGAAGAGAATTCAATTTTACTCAAGTTAGACCCTTGGAAATCTAGATTTGGTTTTGATTTGACCATGATATGAAGATTTGAACTTTGGTGTTCTTGAAGAGTTTCTCTCGGCCTGGAGTAGCAGACTGCAGCCTGCGCTCTTTAGCACAGTGCTGGACTGCGCATCCTCCTCTCGGCCTGCGCTCTTTAGCGCAGCGCCGACCGCGCTGCTTGCCCCTTGGCGAACTGTGCTCAACCCCAGCGCACAGGGACTCTTGCGTAGTCTGCTCATGCGCAGTCCGCTCATGCGCAATCTGACCCATGCGCCATCCATCCCCGCGCACTTCACTCAGACGCAATCTGACTCATGCTCCATCCATCCCTGCGCACTTCACTCATGCGCAATCTGACCCCTGCGCCAACCAACCCAGCGCAAGTCGACTTCTGTGCAGCTCACTCCTGCGCAGTTGGCCCCTGGCGCACTTGACTCCTGCGCAACCCGACCCCAAGGACCCTTGCGCAATCTGTCCAATCATGGAGAATTGGTTTTATTTTTCCTTTTGTCATGAACTTGATTTTTACTTAATATGTTTGGAATGACTATTGTACATGGCACGGTATGACAAGGAACTAGCATAACACGACAGTGACCCATAGTGGTGCACTCCTGAAATGACCAACCTGACATGATAGTGGCCCGTCGTGGCGCACTCCTGACAAGTACCCTGACATGATTTATCTTGATGCTGTTACGACGGCTAACTTGACTCGTATAATCAACTTGACACCGTGGGTGTTCCTGCTTGCTTGCTTGTACAATCCACTTGTCTTGTCTTGTATCATGTCTAGGACGTGACTCCCTGGTTCCCACGGTCAGGGATTCATACTGAATATGGATTAGGCTAATGACTAGATCAAACTATAGTTCATGGAGAATTTCCAGTCACAGGCAATCTCGTTATCTGGGCGCTCTTAATTGGACTTGTAGCTTACTGACGAGTAGAGCACATTTCCAGCGCACTGTCATGTGTTGCACCCTCTAAGTCACCTAAGGGTATATCGTCTCCGGGGCGATGTACCCAACTATACTCTCAACCCGCGGAAGGATAACTGGATGGTCTGCAGGGCTTGGGACTGGGAATTTCTCACTTGCATCTTGTTAGTAATTAAGGCTTGTGATAACCCTAGTTAGTTAAGTAGTAAGCCGTAGCAATTGCTTGGCCGCTTGTGAATGGATGGAGTCCAGCCTTGTCTAAGTCTTGTCTAGTACCAGTACCTGACTACTCTTGAACTTGACTGTTTTACTTATTATTAAACAATAAATGGGTGGAGACAGAGTGCTATTCAGGCGAAGGGTTACAACCCCGATCCTTGTTTGGTTTAAGGGTTGTAACCCGGCTCCCGGAATGGTTCCACGTCCCTAGCCGTTTATTGTCCTGTTGTACTCTTTATTACTTGTACTTTTCTTCTATTTTCTTATGTTCTGATATGCTGGCTTTTGTTCTTATTTCGTGGCCTCCTTTGTGGCACTTGCTCTTTCTGGGAGTTGATCCAGCTGGTTTTGTGTGGCCAGATTTCGGAGCAGCACCCGAGGATCTACCGAACCTCCAGCCCGATGGTGGCGACTAGAAAGAACCCGGGCTACGAGTGGGTTTTCTATTTTGTTTCGCTCACTCTATTGTAAATTATTCTTTTGAGGCGTTTAGCCGACGAGCACCTGTTAGCTCGATGCACCTTTACTTACTGTCTGCCTACGAGCTGTAAACATGATTAACAAATCCTAGGGTTGATCATGTATGACTTAACTCTTGCTAGTCCTTGCATTTTGTACGACTAGCTTCATGATCAGCTGATATGTAATATTTGGGACGCCTTTTATTATATATTTGGTGATCAAACATCTTGTAACTATATTACTTGCTTGAGATTGAGACAATAGGCTTGACCTTAAGAGACTGTTGGCTTGTAGTAAACCCTCATATTCTAGACAGCCGTGACCGTATAGCGAGATGAATTCCATTTCAACATACGTAGCTGGCTATGTACGCCCCCGCTCTCCAGTATTCTGGTTCTGGGGCGTGACAAGGGCACGCTCAACGCCATAATCCATGTTCTATGCCTAGTGTTCAAGGTTCTCGGAGTCGTGCACATGATGCACATCTCGATATCATCTTTCAATGTTCTACCATCATTGCCCTATCGCGACCCGTACACTTGATGCACGTCGCTTCAATTGTTCGATTGTTCAATGTTCTACCTTAGTGTTTAACGCATACTTAGACCTTTCGTCGCCGAGACACGCTCGCTAATTCGATAATATCTTACGCATACCATAACATATTTTATTAGACGTGAAGGAATAGGAAGAGAGAGTCAAGAACCCGCCCACCTTAAGCCGATACGCCTTGTTGTTTTGCCGATTGAAACGTCTCACTTCCATAACTCGATCGCATAGCTAACTCCCAGACTTAGCCATTCCTTTGAACTACTCGGTTGATTTGGCCTATCGCGCCCATGCCACAGTCCGTTGCAAGGCCACGATTTGGTTTCGCGGCCACTTCATTGCATAAGGTAAAATGCCGACCTCTTATCGTCCAGCATAAAAGAATAGCCTGCACACCAGATCAACTAAAATCAGCACTTGCTCAACGGGACTTATCTTTTACCTTGATTCGATTCATATATTCCAACCGACTCAAAGCTTACCTTTGGCCAACGTCACACTTGCATCGATTCGCATCGATACCTCGTTGGGTCAACGCAACTTTTCGAGTCAACGACTCATCATAATACACCGTACGGAGCGGGGCATTACATAAACTGCTTAGCATTATATTGTTAGATGTGACCTAGGACAGCATTCTACCGCCGATACTGCGGCGTAGGCTGGATTTATCCACTTCTCGTGCCCTTAATCTAGGGTGCGGGTCGTGACAGACATCAAGCAATACCTTACAAATCTACCTGTCTCGGTACCTCCAGTGGTGGAAAGACCATTTTTGCTCTATGTTCGAGCCTTAAATCATTCACTTGGTACTCTTCTTGCACAGAAAAGTGATAAAGGTCATGAACAAGCAATTTATTATCTTAGCCGAATGATGGTCGGAGCTGAACACAGGTAGACTCCCGTGGAAAAAGAATGTCTGGCCTTGGTTTTTGTTGTTCAAAAGATACGACATTATGTGTCAGGACAGACTATTCATGTCATCTCCAGAATAAATCCTATTCGGGTATTGATGAGAAAACTGAGTATTCTTAACTCCAGATTAGCCACCTGGGCTATGTTGCTTACTCCTTATGATATGGTCTATGTACCTCAAAAATTAGTGAAGGGTCAAGCATTAGCTGATTTCTTAGCAACTCACCCTATACCTGAAACATCTAAGCTATATGAGGACATTCCAGATGAAGTCGTGGATTGTAACATGACTTTGAAGGATGATATTTGGCAACTATATTTTGATGGAGCATCACGAGTTGGACCTAAAGGTAATATTATCTCCGGAGTCGGCATCGTCTTGGTCTCTCCTGATAAAATGGTCATATACCATGCTTATTCTCTTAATGAACCATGCTCCAATAATGTAGCAGAATATAATGCTCTGTTGATTGGTCTTCAAGTAGCAAAACAATTAGACATTGAATTCCTGGAAGCTTATGGAGACTCTCAACTGATTGTAAATCAGGTCAGAGGGACATATGAAGTCAGAAATCCTGACCTCATTCCTTATCATCAAGTGGTAATCGAATTGGTTCTTTTATTCAAAAGATTCTTTATTGAATTCTTACCACGTTCTCAAAATTTGGAAGCTGATGCTCTTGCCAGTTTAGCTGCAGACTTAGCCGTTCCAATCAGAAGACAAAATACTATTACTTTGTTGGATCAAGACTTATTTTGTGTAAAGAATAACTTGCATATTGAACAGAGTTATACTACAGAATCAAGTTCTCAACAAAGGGATTGGAGAAGTCCATTCATTGATTATGCGGTCCATGGGATTTTACCTGAAGATCCAAAAGAAGCTGCATCAATCACGAGACGATCATTTCGATTCTACTATGATTCTTCTTTACATATGTTATATCATCGTTCTTATGACGGACTTTTGCTGCGTTGTCTCTCTGAGAGTGAAGCTAAGCAAACACTTCGTGAAGCTTATGATGGTGTCTGCGGTGCCCATCAACCGGGTCCGAAATTGCAGGACTGCATTCGAAGAATAGGGTATTATTGGCCTTCCATGATATCAGATGCTGTGGATTATGCCAGACGGTGTAAAGCATATCAGATTCATGCTGATTTTATTCATCAACCATCAGAATTCTTACATCCTATAGCAGCTTCTTGGCCTTTTGAAGCTTGGGGCATGAATATTATTGGTCCGATTAACCCTCCTTTTGTCAAGGGACATCGGTTTATCCTAGCCATAACGGATTATTTCTCTAAATGGGCGGAAGCGATTCCCCTTGTTGAAGTAAAAATATCAAATGTGGTTAGCTTCATTAAACACCATGTCATTTATCATTTTGGAATTTCCCGAAGGATAATTCATGATAATGGACCACAATTTGTCAGTCAAACATTTTATCGATTCTGTGACAAGAATCGGATCCAAAATCTGGCCTCTACGGCTTATAATCCAGCTGCTAATGGTTTGGCCGAAGCTTTCAACAAGACAATCATTAAACTTCTCAAAAAGTTCGTCTCTTCTAATAAACGTGATTGGAATGAGAAACTTGGGGAATGTTATGGGCTTACCGAACGACAGTCCGAACTCTTACTGGTTTTATACCATTTTTACTGGTTTACGGATGTGAGGCTGTTCTTCCACTGGAAATCCAGATTCCATCTCTTAGAATAGCCATTGCTAATGAGCTAACTACAGAGAATAATGATCGCTTACGACTCCAAGAACTCGAAGGATTGGACGAGAAGCGTCTTCAAGCGCAACAGCACATTGAGCTATATCAAGCCCGCATATCTCGAACTTTCAATCGTAAAGTTAAAGAGAGAGTATTTAAAGTCGGTGAGCTAGTTCTAGCTGTTCGAAGACCGATGGTGATGACTCATAAGAGCAAAAGGAAATTTCAAGCAAAATGGGAAGGTCCTTATGTAGTTGAGTTGGTATTCTCCAATGGTGCCTATAGGTTGTCTAAACCTAATGGAGATTTACTCATGATGCCAATTAATGGCAATTTTTTAAAGAAATATTATGTCTGAATTTCTTCTTTATTCCCCAGCTACCAATGTTTGGTTAAGCTGATTATTTTGTCTCCTATAAGAGAATTTTAATCTTTTGTCTTACCAGCTAAAAAAAAGGGATTTATTATTTATCATGTTATTATGACCTCTGAATAAATATTAAGTCTATTTCTTTTCCTATCTATCATGTCCCTATGGCCTCTGAATAAATATTAATCTATTTTTCTTTGAGTTGTTACGATCGGTCACGTTCATATTACCTCTGATAGTATCGTATATTCTAAACAGAAAACAAGATTCATTATCTATCATGTCCACGTTACCTCTAGATAGATATAATTCATTGAGTTTAGAAGACTTGTCATGTCCATATTACCTCTGATAAGTGTTTTCTATCTCATGCCTGTTGTTTAATTTCAAAATAAATGATAGGGTCACAAAACAAATATTTTATTCATTTCTTGTAAACATTACAGAATGAAAAAGATAGAAGATTACAAAAATTCTTTATTTGCCTAAGGCGGAGCAGAGACATCTTCAAGCAATTTTTGTAGCTCCGCTAGGCGTTTCTCGCAAAAGCTCAGCACAGTGGCAGTAGCCATAGTCCGTCGAGCTTTCGGAGTACAAATATGGGAGAAGTCGGCGAAAGTAGCTATCATCTTATCCTTGGCTTCATCAAGGGTTTTGATAGTAGCTTCAGCACTGAAGACTTGCTCCTCCAAAATTGAGCTCTGCATTAGAAGCTGGTCGCAAGCTGTGATCAACTGCTCCCTCTCCGCCTTCAAGCGAGCCAATTCTGCCTCAACTTCACGAATTCTATCATTTCGTTGATGAATTCTTATATTGGAAGTTTCATAAGCTTCTCTCTGGATATCCAGCTGGGGCTTAGCTTCAGCCAAAAAAGCTTTTTCTTTGGCGACCTTGCTGCTGCACTCTTGGAGAGATTCATTGAAAGTAGTCTCCCGAGCAGTGTATTCAGCTGATAAAGCTTCATACTCGCTTTGGATAAGACTTTCAATAGTTTTGCTTGACAGCCTTAGATATTCTCTAATGGGCTGTTCAAGTTCCTCCACGACCTTCTCCAGCGCCGCTGCTCTCGCTGGATCATTGAACATGGCGACGTTCCTGATAGTAAGAGCAATCGCAGCTTTCAGACTTTCGTAGTTGAGGCCCTTCTTCAGGACCATTTTGATCAGAGCTGCCAGCGTCTTGTAGAAAGTTTCAGTATGAATCTCAACTAAGAGATTCATTTCTGTATTCGAGCTCGGCGTTGCAGCAATGTCTACTAGATCCCTTTTCTGAAGACTAGGAGCATATGTTGTTGCTTTGGTAGCAGACTGAGATAAAGTCAAAGTTGTCGCTGCTACCATAGCTAATTGATCTCCAGGAGCTTCAGGGACAATTTCTTCAGCACTTGTTACTCCAGCCATTTCTGGAATCGAAACTACTTGAGTTTCGGTGGCGGTAATTGGTGTCGGAGGAATGGTAGTTATGGTAGCTAGCTCCGGTTCAGATACTGTCTTCTCATGAACTTGTACCAGATCAGTAGCAATAACTGAGGATGTTATTACGAGGTCTCCAGCTTCATTTGATGGGTCGACTATATCCTCATCACCTTCATAGGCTACTGGCTCTGCAGGTTCTAGGAGTACTTCAGTCTCTTCATTGAAGTCTATTTCTTCCTCAGCAGTCGCTTCTTCTGCAATTGGTTCTTCTGCAGTTTGTTCTTCTTTTCTGTTTTCAGCAAGAGAAGATAATTCTGGACGAGCCTCTACTTCGGGCTCTTGTTGTACTTTCTCTTGGATATTATCTTCTTCTGAAGAAGAACCCTCTTCCTCAGACTCTGTATTTTCCTCATAAATAGTTTCTTGAGGAGGAGGAGCCACAGGCTTTGCTGCAATGATGACACCTACAAATTAAACAAAATAAGTTAATATACAAAATCATAATACATAATCTTGTACAGATTTTGTGTGATTTATATTTACCTGGAGTAGGTGCAGGACGTGCCAAGTATGAGTCATAGTCCCCATCCCAATCATCATCATCGAGGGCAAGAGCCGGTTCATCTGATGGGATGAGCTCTTGATCAACAGTATGTGTAGTGGCAGCATCCTCAGTAGCTTATGTCTTTTGTAGCAAAGACAAGTGAAGTGATGAGCTGAGGCATCCCGGAGATAGAACCCCCACACCTTATGTTGATGTTGCCGGTTGAGATGCAGAGGATCCTTCTCCAGGATGAGCTGAAGAAGATGCAATATGTTGCGGCTCCTCAACTGGAGTGTCGCTCTCTGGAGTAGCGGCTCTCTGTCTATAAGGCCCCTTGACGGTGATCTTCTTTTTCTTCTCTGAGATGGTAACAGCTGCACCTGATTTCCGTTTTCGGGTCTTGCCAATAATGATTGGTTTTGCAGCTGTTTTCCTAACTTCCGTAGGGATTACTTCCAGATACTCATCTGGAACAGCAGTATCATCGGGTATGTCTGGAAGTACCCTGACTGGCTCTTCAACATTCCCTTCTTTGGGCCATCTAAGACTCCCCTTCAGGTTGTAGCCATGGGCGAAGGAATGAATGGATGCATAAAAGCGAGCATACGTATGAAGTATACGTAGCTCGGTTGTGCTGGTAGCAGTCGATACTCTGAATTTAGCGCCGGTACGAGCCGTGCTAAAGTATCTCCAGGCTATCGCACCATCAATTAGCTTCCCATAATAGTAGAAGCTGGTGGAGGGATTACCAACATGAAGTTGGCCATATCCAATCTGGCGAGCGAACCTACTTGGTAGATACGGTTCGAACGCACAGTTGTCTTCATTCATGTACATCAGATGGGAGGGTCTGATGCACATTAGCCATTTGAAAACTGGCGCAGGCAATGAAGTCCTCCCTTCACTTCTATCTTCAAACTGTACACCGACGCAGTCGGCTGAAATTTGTGGTCTTGTGCAGAAGAAGTTCCAACCGTGTGAATAATTCAGTATTGCTCGGGTGTCTGCCATAGTAGTTGCAGTCCATGTGGCATTGTTGAATTTTTGGATGAAGACCTCCGCATTATCTCCAGGGCCCGGTGGCAATAAACTGCAGTTATGATGCAGTAGCCAGCCCATCAAATAAGTGTAGGGCATCTCTACCCTAGGAAAATCCTTCCGGTGAGGAGCATTGTTGATTAGATCATCACCAAAGGTCCGCAAACCTGCATTTATTCGGCACACCATCGCCGATAGCAGGTTGATTCTGACCTTGAATACCAAACGTACTGCCGACCATAATACGTTTCGATGAATTCTATCTACTGTGCTAATCCCGGGCACAACCCATCTCCGCAGCCACAGAGATAGAAAGCCTGCCAGCAAGGCTTCCCTCGAGATCTTCTGACTACCATGCCTCAGGTGGCTCAAAGTTTCAGTCCCCGCAGGGATGTTTTCGGTCTTTTTGGACAGATACTGGTCCGGAGACTTATGTGAGATCATTAAACTATTGATCAGATCTGAAGGGATTATTGAACAAGGGTTGATGATGGGAGCCTTGTTTTCTTGGAATCTCCCTTTTTCGTTCTTGACTATCATATTCTCATGGTAGATTAGATAAGTTGTCCATTTATTAGTATATGCCAAGTGAGACCCACTGTCATACATACTGGTGCAAATTAGGTAATGGCACATAAGCTCTTGGTAGACCTCAACCAATCGAGGATTTTTCTCTCTGATTTCTGCTAGTTCCTGGTTAGAGGGAACATACTCTTCATAGGGTGCTTCTCACATCGGCAGTTTAGAGATGAATTGCATCTCGTGCAGGGCAAGACCCATCTCACCTAGTGGGGTTGTAAAAGTTCATGTTGAACTCATATGCAACTCCATCAGAGCCAAGAATATGTTACTGTTCATCGGTATACCCTGGCTCGTAGAGGCTACCGCTTCATACAGACCGATGGCTTCCAAGTCCGTTTTGAAGTTCTTCATGATCCAAGCACTAAGCTGGATCCAGTTCTGGTTATAAGGCGTCAGCCACCCTGGTAGCCTAGGGTTGGCCTGAGGATATAATACTGTAACCCTTATAAACTTGTTAATAAACATTGGGGTCTGCACCGGCTGGATCAGAGCTGGATCTTCACTCGGAGTGAATCCAGGTAACAGATCGGGGAAAGGGACGACACCACCACTAGGAGCACTAATGTGGAAGCCCATGTCATTGGCTCTATCCCTCTTAAAGATGATTCTGCTGGGCCTACCATGACTGCTGGGAGTCAGGTTCCATAGCATCTGTCGGTGATGGGTGGCATGGACAAATGCAGACAGGGGATAATCTCTAACCATGTCGAGGAGATACATTGCTCTCTCTCCAAACTTGAACACCCAAGCCTCCTTCTTGGGGTGTGTTTGTGACTGGAAATCTATCGCATCCCCGAACAAGAAGGCTGGCTTTGAAAATTGTTGGCCATCCAGCGATGTCAACAATTCTCCATTTATCATGGACAACAGCATTCTGTCCCCTTGAGCAGATATCAGCTGTTGTCTCTCTTCAGGGTATTCAGGATTCGACTGAGGGAACTCCACATGGGACAAGTTCTCCAAGTAATTTGAGCCCACCAAACCAGCTGATGAGCCAAATACTTCTACAAGCGGATGAATTTGCAAATCCACTGCCAAAAGAAAAAGAAAAAAAAAATCAAGTTAGTAAAAATCTAAATTGAATTTTTACGCAGATGACTTGATCTGAGTTTTACGCATAAAGATTAAAGACTCTTACTATGCAAATTTTACGCTTATTAAAGTTGATAAAAAATTTAAAGTGTAAAAGTTCTTTGTTTTTACGCAAAGTCTTTCACTTATGAATTTTACGCTGGCACATATTGATGTGAGCGTAATACGAATTTTACGCTGGCACATATTAATGTGAGCATATTTCGATTTTTACGCTGGCACGTATAGACGTGGACGTATGTTTCTATTTTTACGCTGACACGATAAACGTGGGTTTATTTTCTTATTTCAAGTTTTACGCTGACACGTATAACGTGGGTGTGGAGTTTTAAGTCCGATTCTTCGATTCTTCTTCTTCTCCGGTGAAATCACGGCCGAAGTTAGATAGTGCTCTACCTTTCATGGCCGGAGCCACAGCGGGGTTGGACTGTCGGGGTGTCGTCGATGATGGGGTGTTGGTTTCTGAGCGATCGGTTGTCGACGAAGCGGCGGGCTTCTTGCCCTTGCTGCCGGCGGTGGTCTTGCTCTTGGGGGCCATTGAGTCGAAGTGAGAGTATGAAGGAAAAGAGAATAAAAAGAGATTAAAATTTCTAAAAAGAGTAAAGTTCTCTCTCTATTCGTAAAACTCTATTTATAGAGAATTTTGAAATCGGTTCAAATTTCCGAAATTTATGCTGACGGTTGGATATCTCGACTTTTACGCGGACTGTTGAATATCCCAAAGTTTACGCCGATGACCGTTGGATATCCCGGATTTTACGCTTCTGTTCAAAGTATTTCAAATTTTGAAAATATTTGAAAACTTTGAAGGGGGCCTTGTAGGAGCGTAAAAAGTGTTTCAAAGACCAAGTCAAAGAAAGTTAAGAGCTTTACGCAGTCAAACAGAATCAAACTCAGACTTTACGCAAGACAAACAGAGTAAAACTCTACGCGAGCTGCTTTACGCGAGAGCCATCCTCAAAACTTTTACGCGAAGGACAGGCTGTCAGATCATGCATTTAATGCGCGTGATACTGTTCTGACATAATGATTTTCTGACAGCGGACAGCACAGAAGTCGAGAAGATTTGATTTATACCAAACCCAACACTTGTCGTTTAGTGTGCAGATGGGCTACTTTACGCTCAAGAGATTGCTTCTTTTACGCACGAAAGCTATTCGAGCTTTTTACGCTCAAGGCTGTTGTGCGCGTAAAGTTTATTTGAGCTAATTTTACGCTTAAGGCTATTTTCAGCCACTTTACGCGGGAAGTTTATTTTGGGATATTTTACGTCCGGTCCGCTACTTTACGCAGGAAGTATATTTTGGGTCATTTTTACGCCCAATCTTTTCTGGCTACATGAGAACGTGGTATGCATACGTGGCTTTCATGCCACATTTATCGAGGAACGTGTGTACGTGCTCTCCCTATATTGCTGAAGTTATGGGACACGTGTCATCACGCGTAGAGTTAATTTTTAATCGTGGGTGACAGTTGCTTGCGTAGAGACCCGATTATGTTGCTTTTTACGCACAGAGGGTCTAGTCTATAAATAGACTAATTTTTAACACAGACAAGGACATCAAAAGATCAAAAGAGATACAGGAGAGGAGATTCTGAAAAAAAACTCATACTTTCAAAGTGATATTCCCAGAAGCATTTCTTTAACTTTTTCTCAAGAACAGGGTGAAGCAAAGTAGGAAAGCATTCGACTGTGCCATCAGTGCCGTTGCTCGATACCTTTCTGGTGACTTAGTTCTTCCGATTGTTTGTCTTCTTCAAGTAGTTTTCTTCATCATCATCGTATGGTCCAAGGAACAAAGTGATCGCTCTCAGATCAGACTTCCATAGCAATACTTCCCAGAAACAACTTGTACTCTTGTACTTTTTCTCGTTTTCTTTCAAAAGCCAATTTTAGGCATTTTGTTAAGTGAAACAGTTACATATTTTTGTGGTGGTCCATACAGGTCGAGATAAATTGTTTGGTTACTTTACCGTACCAAGCAAGCCTGCGTATAGGATTAGAATTCTAGGATCTCATCCACATACTTGACCTCCTTTCTCGATTCCATATTCGAACTATCGTTCGACTCATCGACTGCATCTTGCTTGATTCCTCCTATCATTATTCTTATCTTTCCTTCATGCTTGCTAGAGATTGACCCTACTAGTTAGATGTCCCAAACACCCTTAGCTTAATTCTTTAAGTTGGATAGAATACCCCACAACCTGACACACCCTTGACCATTAAGGGAATACAAATAGTATTATCTAGACCATAGAGACTAGAGGAATTTAACCCATTTGGTCAACCAAGCCATGGTCAATAAAATCTTAGAATGATGGTATAGGAATAAACAAGACTTAGATTTTTATGACACTTAGACTCTTTATATTGGTTCTTATTTCATCTACCCTCGTGCCTATGTTTTTACTACCTTGATTAATGATGCTAATATAGCCTAGTTTTTGCAAGCTAATTCTTTATCGAGCTTCATCAAGGCATATTCTATTGAGCGGCCGCTCACTAACATATTGACTAATCAAAATCGGTGCAGGATGGTCTGATCAACCAAATGCACTTTGGTTCGCTTTTATCTATTATTTTACGTGGATAGAACATAATTAAACTTGGCCTTTAGAATCCCATCCACGACTGCCTTGATAATTCCTTTGAAATTTTTCGGTCGTCTTTGAACCACGTATTCGTATTCGATATCATCGTCTTTGAACTCTTTATTGCTTTCGCCTTCACCTATTTTTAGAAGGACGAAGGCATTGTACTAGAACTTCCTCTAGCCTTCCTATCGACTATGACCATCCTCACTCGATGTTGCTGTATCTTCATCCTAAGCTTCTCGTCCTTTTTCTCGGCCCTATATTTACTATCGCGACCGCCTAATCACTTAAATTTATGAGTGAATTTAATTTGTTCTCTTAATCGTTCCCTCAACCTACTCGCAAGGAACCATAACTATAAGGTCTCTAATTTATTTTTTCTCGATAACCATACTATTCCCTATTGCAAGTTATCTTTATTAAAACACTTGATCATCTTCATTCTTGCATTAATTAGCCATATCCACGATTATTTTTGTATTTATCTAAATCACGAGTTCCTAATGCCTCTTTTGTTGAACATTGTGAATCGATTTTTCCTCACCACTACCCCGTTGTACCTTCTCATCCCCTACTAATTCTTAATTTCGAGGACAAAATTCTTTTAAGTTGGGTAGGATGTAAAACTCCTAAAATTTCTACTACTTTTTTTTATATAAATTGGTACTGATTTTTTTTTGTATTTATACGTCGCGTAGTTGCATTGTAATCGCGCGCAAAATTTGATTTTTCGTAATTGCTCGACGAGTACGAATATGTGCGAGCGTACATATTTTGAAAAAATATTTTTTCTATTTTTATAGTTTCAAAATATGTAATAATTATTTTAACTATCATACCAACATTTTCAAGTCCATTATTTTATTTATTTATAAAAAGTCTTTCGTTTATAATAGTTATTAATAATAAATAATATTCTTTGTGCATACGTATATATTTCCTAAATATTTTATTAGTTTATTTTTAAATAAAAATGTAATTTTTGAGATTTATTAATATTAATATTTTATTATTCAAAAAGATATTTAAAAATATTTATTATTTTCGAAATTATTATTATTGATATTTTTAAAAATATATTTGAAAGTTATTGTGGCCATTTTAAATTTCGATTTGACTTTATGGATTTAATTTAAATAGTTTAAAGGTAGAAATTATATTTAATTTGAGTCTAGATTACCTTGATTTAAAATTATAATTTAAATTGAATTTAGATTTGATTTAAATTGAATTATCTAATTGGGTTTAAATCCTAATCCTTATCCAAGTGGGAATTCCCACCTTCTATATAAGGAGAGGTACTCCTCGACATAAAAATTTTACTAAACCAATTCCATCAACACCACAAACATTTTATCGTGCGTGCATCGTGTCCGTGTCCCCTTCCCATCCACTATAGCCTTTTCTTCTACATATACATCATCACGTCTGTGTCCAACAAACCCGGACACAAATCGAGTATACAGAGCCCCCTCTCGTGTTAGACAAACTTCGACACGTTCACCTAAACCTAACACCTGACACCACCCAAACTCCACCGCAGTGCCTACGGCATGTAATGACCCGCTCCGCCCTAGCGGAACGCCGATTCAAATGGCAAGTGCAACGACTCAAAAACGAGCCGTCGACCCGAAGAGTTGCTTCGACCCGATGAAGTATCAATGCGAATCGATGCAAGACTTGCATTGGCCCGTCAAGATGAATCCAGACTTAGACTTTCAAAGACGCACTCGGAGTATCGCTCGGCCGATGCGAACATCGCTAAGGTGGGTGGCTCCGATGAACCCGTCGGTGCTTAGCCTAGACACATAACAATACGGACACTATCACGAGAATCGCTAGGCGATAACACCGCGCATGCTAATAAATGACTCAACGCACCTAGCTAAGGGAATAATCCCATCTTGCATGCTTGTATAGAATATGGAAAAGAACATGGAAAATACGAGAACTCTCGCACCGCGCTCCACGCTCGTGCTAAGGCACAAGCTTACGTTCAAGTCCCTTATAGCTTCCAACAATGAAACAATGAATGGGTTACAACAAAGGAAACGGAAGGCTATCAACATAGTCGTTCCGAGTAGAGTATAGCAACATTGAAAGACTATGGGACCGAAGGGTCGCCAAGGCGACTCCCGCACGGGGGAGTTGCATAATGTAAGAATGAATGAATAAGTGAATGAATGAATCAACGAATGAATGAATGAATATGTGAATGAATCAATGAACGAACGAACAAGTGAAAGAAGGAAAGAAAGGAAAGAATAAAAGAAAAGATAAGAAAGAAAGAAATGGTTAGCGACAGGTATGACGGGCACGTGGCAGCGGGGCTCGCTACCCGTGCTGCACGGACGCTAACCTGGTCGATAACGCATTATGGCTAAGGGTTACCCTATGGCTCAAAGACAGCCGTTAAGTTAAAATGACAATAAAATACGAAATGGTCGTGGACGGCTCGTGCACGAGCGAAAAGGGATTCCAAGGACAACGAACGACGATTTCGTGACCGGCCAAGGCGGAATCATGGCCTACGGGCGGACAGAATGTGCGGGCTTGGGCACATAACCAAACGTATGGCCGATTATTCAATAGTCTATCAAGGTGTACCAGCCATCACGCTTGATAGATGAGAATGCCACAGGGGAAAATGTCCAAAATGGCTGACATGCCAGCGCCGGTGCATATAGATTTAAGTGGGCTTTGCTGGTGGCAATCCACGTGCAAGTCCTTGCATTGAAATCAAAGTAGTCTAAGTTAACTGAATGAAGCACCCTCTGAACAGACATTGACTGTAACATATAAATGATCAAAAGTATTTCGTGCAAGTGAGTTAGAAAACACGCCTACGACGCGCTAGAAACTGAGGCAGGGACACGCCCTTGATATTGAATGTTCCCAAGAATCACGTTATGATATTACACATGAATTGTTGACTAACTTGGTTTACATTGAAGAGGGAAGGCCGGACGGTAAGTATAGGTAAGTTATGCATGAATTTCCATGTGACACTTGTATTCGACAACACGAGATAGGCTATAAAATATGCCATAAAACTGATCCTAAGGCAAGATTAGAAAGACAATGAATGATAGAGATGCACAAAAGTAAATGGAACGTGTTTGGTAATGATAGCATTGTGGACGAGCTAGCCTCCCCACCAGTGCATAACAATGTACTGATAACCCCACAGTCTGCTTGCAGGAAGCAGGAAACGTCGGCGGTGCGGAGCTTTCCTCGAACGTGCTAAGACGCGGAGCTATCTCTCGAGCCTTGGAGCGTTGCAAGGAGCTGGAGCACCATATACAGGACATAATGTATTGGAACATCGTCATGAATCATTCCATCTTGTAAGCCACTTGGCACGCCTTTTATGTTTCGGAGAGAGAGAGCTTGAGAGACTTGTAAACTCGGCCTAGCACCGCTTGTAAACTTCTTGAAAGTCAATAAAGAGTTTGAATTCATTTCAATTTGTGTTCATTTACTTTCCGCTGCAAATGGGGACACTCTGTGCGACTCTGTGGCCTAGCTCAAATCGGCCGTTTCTGGACTTAGCCTTGCACGGGCGCAACCTAGGCCCGTACGGCATCACGCCTTAGCGAGGACGATCGCTCCTGCGAGAGCGGGGCGTGACAGATTGGTATCAGAGCACGGCTTTGCGTCCTTGGACTTTATTTCGATTTTATCAGTTTTGAAAGCTCGGTTGGAAACAAAAGAAGTGTACGCTCTCTCTCATTATGCCTTGGGATGTTCCATACAATAAGTCTAATATTTTCAAAAGCTCGTACAAGTACTCGGTTGAATGGATCGATAGGCGAAGGCCTTTGTGCCGAACCACGACATACTTGAGTTGGAAGGAACCGATGCTAAGAATTAGCAAACGCAATGCATGCTTGAATGAGCTTACGATGACAGCAAACGAGTACACGAGACCAAAGGATAGTTCGAATGGGATGGTTATGCACGCAGCCTTTTGGCTAAGTTGTGCGGAGTATCGCGTACCTAGACCTTTCGGTACAAACGAGTTGCAAGCGAGATCGACTATCGCTCAGACGAGAATAAGGAAGACTTAGAATGTATGTTGATAGAGATGCTACTGGACCGACGCTAAAGCGAACACGGGGAAATGGTTCTTAGATTTTGAGGAATGAGCGAACGCGCAATTGGACATGTCGATCGGGAGTCGAATAACCTTTCGAGGATTTGTAGAATGACTTGGCTCCGACTGGTGTATGTGATAGCTTCGAAGAAGAATAAGAGTGAGCGTCGACGACCAATTGAGTGGCTCGAACCCTGAGTGGTGTATGGACGTTATAGAAAATTGTTCGAGCGAAACTAAAGGATTTACGGATAGAACGAGTATGTCGGCAAGCGATGATATCGCGCAAGCCTTAGAATGAGTAACGCTTAGTTGGTTTCGACTTCAAAAGTCTCAAACGAGATATCGTTCGGACGAATTAAGAATGCGTTGTACGAATCATGAAACGAACGGAGGTCTTGGTCGAGGAAACATAGAAGATCGTGCATGCGATTTTGAATTTAGTTGAATGGATTGAAACTTGAGCTAAGGTGAATTACTCATGGACGAGATCGGGAATAACACGGTCGGAAGATGGCGTGCATAGGAAACGTTGATTTGAAAATACAAAAATGACTAAGGAATTTGAATTGATGTTGCTCGATGAAAAGTTAGCACGCGACAATGTGAATTGAGGAAATTAAGTTGCACGACTCGGAATTCGTTGCAAAAGGAAGATCGTCAGGTTATGTACATCATCGATGGTATTGAGGCATATCAAAGATCGATGTACGATAACTCGGGGGTACTCTGATTCGATGAATAATGATCGTGTTAGAAGTTATTGTTTTAAAGGATACTATGTTGGAGAACTTGGATAGAAATGAATGTTTGGAATGAGGAAGGAAAGTGACTTGATTGTTCGGTGATAACCACAACGACAACGATCTTGTCTTGTGCGAGCGCAACTCCAGCCTCGCACATGCGTCACGTCGGATTTGGGATGATCGTTCCGCGTGAGCGTTAGCATGGGGATTCATGTCTAGCGGGAATGGTCGAACTCAAAATATTATGACATGGCAATTTTGATTGCTTTGACTTGTGGTTTGAAGCGAAGGTGGGTTCGAGGATTGTTAGGACTTGCGATTGAAGAATGAGAAAACTTGAGGATTGAGTAGACCCAATCCGCGTATCAAAAATGAGCAAGTTTAGACGCAACGCAAGAGTTACGTCCCGATGAGGATGATTATTCTGCGGGAATGTTGACATGGTGATTCATGTCCGCCGTGGATAATCAGACTTGCGTGAGATCGGGGCGCGACATATTGCAAGGCTAGACGACCTTGTGATCGACTACGTAAATTGGATAGGATGGATAGGTGAATTATATCAAAACATACTTGAAGAGATAGACGATGGTAAATTGCTAGTACGGACGCACGAGACTGACATGTCAAGGATTTGATTGAGGACAACCTATCGTAGGATGATTTTCCTAAACAAGCTCAGACATGGAGCGGAGAATGTGTTGATGCGAATAGGAGGAACACTGCTTGATGTTTAGAAATTTGAGTGAAACAAACTTGGGTAGAAACTCCCGTACAAGCGAACAAATGGTTTGACCATAGGATTTGGGACGGGCTTCGTGCAGCGACCTTGCACGATAAGCCACGGACTTGAGTTGTAACTATGACCTTGTGAGCTGACCTAGCGGATAGGCGGACGACCCTATGCTGAGTGATTGAACCTGTGCGATTGACATTACAGTATCGTCTGGACGGACGATAGACTTGGGACAACAAAACTTAGAGTAGGACGGGGGACCGGGAGTGTGCGTGAACGACGATGAGATTGGCCCCAAACGAAGGGAATGATAGGAATGGATGATGCGCCAGTAAAGTTGGGATAACGAATTGAATCAATGATTGGAAGACGTACTCGGTGATAGTACGATACTTGATCTTGAATCGGACGAAAATTACTTAGACTTGGTCGACCCTGCTAAGAAGAAATCGTATTGATTTCGTTGACAAGAGCGCTTGATAAGCGAATCGGATAATCTCGAGGACCGAGATAAACGATATGTGATACACACATGAGTTCGGTTTTAAATCGAAGTTAGCAAAAACGATCGACAAATCGAAACTATCACGAGTAGCTTATCCGACTTTGCTAGTCGCTAAGCTTGGTTGAAATGTACGTATTCGGGGGATGCCTTGAATGCGTGCACGATCCAAACTCAGCGATATGATGAACTCGAATGCAGCTGCAAGTGGGTGTTGAGATACGCATGAACGAATAAGTGAGTTTGCCTCAGCCTACGACTTCTGTGTTTGACGAATTACAATGCACCTCGTGCGACCGTTTCAGTCCCATGATACGTCGAAAAAGCAACCAAGTCGAAGAAACACTTGAATTGAATAAGTGTCATCAACTCTAAAATGAATAAAAAGTTATCCAATAAAGATCGACCAAACGTATGCGACACGAAACTTGGAAAGGTACCGAGCATGGTTCGATGCCATTGAACGATAGAGCCATTCGATAGGATTGTCTATAAAACACGAAGACACGAGTTAAGGAACGGTAGGATAACCTGCACTCAGGAAGTCTCGAGGACGAGACTTGTTTTGAGTGGTGTATTATGTAATGACCCGCTCTGCCCTAGCGGAACGTCGATTCAAACGGCAAGTGCAACGACTCAAAAACGAGCCGTCGACCCGAAGAGTTGCTTCGACCCGATGAAGTATCGATACGAATCGATGCAAGACTTGCATTGGCCCGTCAAGATGAATCCAGACTTAGACTTTCAAAGGCGTACTCGGAGTATCGCTCGGCCGATGCGAACATAGCTAAGGTAGGTGGCTCCGATGAACCCGTCTGTGCTTAGCCTAGACACATAACAATACGGACACTATCACGAGAATCGCTAGGCGATAACACTGTGCATGCTAATAAATGACTCAACGCACCTAGCTAAGGGAATAATCCCATCTTGCATGCTTGTATAGAATATGGAAAAAAACATGGAAAATACGAGAACTCTCGCACCGCGCTCCACGCTCGTGCTAAGGCACAAGCTTACGTTCAAGTCCCTTATAGCTTCCAACAATGAAACAATGAATGGGTTACAACAAAGGAAACAGAAGGCTATTAACATAGTCGTTCCGAGTAGAGTATAGCAACATTGAAAGACTATAGGACCGAAGGGTCGCCAATGCGACTCCCGCACGGGGGAGTTGTATAATGTAAGAATGAATGAATAAGTGAATGAATGAATCAACGAATGAATGAATGAATATGTGAATGAATCAGTGAACGAACGAACAAGTGAAAGAAGGAAAGAAAGGAAAGAATAAAAGAAAAGATAAGAAAGAAAGAAATAGTTAGCGACAGGTATGACGGGCACGTGGCAGCGGGGCTCGCTACCCGCGCTGCACGGACGCCAACCTGGTCGATAACGCATTATGGCTAAGGGTTAGCCTATGGCTCAAAGACAGCCGTTAAGTTAAAATGACAATAAAATATGAAATGGTCGTGGACGGCTCGTGCACGAGCGAAAAGGGATTCCAAGGGCAACGAACGACGATTTCGTGGCCGGCCTAGGCGGAATCATGGCCTACGGACGGACAGAATGTGCGGGCTTAGGCACATAACCAAACATAGGGCCGGTTATTCAATAGTCTATCAAGGTGTACCAGTCATCACGCTTGATAGATGAGAATTCCACAGGGGAAAATGTCCAAAATGGCTGACATGCCAGCGACCGGTGCATATAGATTTAAGTAGGCTTTGCTGGTGGCAATCCACGTGCAAGTCCTTGCATTGAAATCAAAGTAGTCTAAGTTAACTGAATGAAGCACCCTCTGAACATACATTGACTGTAACATATAAATGATCAAAAGTATTTCGTGCAAGTGAGTTAGAAAACACGCCTACGATGCGCTAGAAACTGAGGCAGGGACACGCCCTTGATATTGAATGTTCCCAAGAATCACGTTATGATATTACACATGAATTGTTGACTAACTTGGTTTACATTGAACAGGGAAGGCCGGACGGTAAGTATGGGTAAGTTATGCATGTATTCGAAATTGAACCGAAGTCCAGATACAGGACCCGAAGTCGTGAATCAAGTACAATATGACTTGACTAGACCCCGAATATGTGTAGGCTCACCTGAGTCCGATCAACCCATGCTAGGCTTGGACTCAGAGTGGTCGTTTGCACTAAGTACGTAAATCGTAAATAAATACGTAATTTAAATACATGGAATTTAAATTGCAGAAATTAAAAGCGTACATATTACAGTATAGGCACTGTATTTATAAATACGTATTACAGTATAGGCACTGTATTTATTTACATATTACAGTATAGGCACTGTATTTATATTGACATAAATTTAAATGACATAATTTAAATACATATTACAGTATAGGCACTGTATTTATATTGACATAAATTTAAATGACATAATTTAAATACATATTACAGTATAGGCACTGTATTTATATTGACATAATAATATAAATGACTTAATTTAAATACATATTACAGTATAGGCACTGTATTTATATTGACATAATAATATAAATGACTTGAATTTAAATGACATAATTTAAATGACTGAATTGAAATATATATATAATAAATATATGAGGTGTTTATCCAAAAACATAAATAAAACTAATATTATATCAATGTCATTTTATCATAATTTATTTAAGGAGAATTTATATATATACATATGTATTTAAACATATATTTATATACAAATATATATAAATATATATATATATATAAACTTCTAATATAAAACAACCAAAAATATAACAAAAACAACAGAATGGGGAATCGAACTCTGGCAGTAAAAAGAGAGGGGGGGTTTAATACTGCTGCGCTGGCCAGTGGGCCAGCTCAGCCCGAATGTTAGAAATAGGGTTTCTGATCTTTTTATTGCTAAAAGAATCTCATAGATATATAAAACTAAAATGATCTCAAAAAAATGGGGGTTCATAGCCTAAGGGGGGGCTCGAACTCTGTTAGACAATGGTGTGTGACTAAGCCCCACTCGGCTAGCCAGTAGGCTAGCACGAGCTTGCTGATAGGATTAGGGTTAACTATAATTATGTACTGAAATGAAAAACATAAGCCCAAACCCGTTAACAATAACCCATTAACCCGATAATATAGTAACACCACTCGTGTCCTGACTGTTTAGGACACGAGATCTAGACACGAGTCGTGTGTCTTTGTTCAGCACGACACGCACGTCGCCATTACTGCGTGTCGGACCTTACCTACGCATTGCTCAGGCTTAGGCGAGTCTAGGGTCGTGTTTTTGAGACACAGAGCGACACAGAAGACAAGGTGACACGTACGTGTCCAGTGGAAGCTGTTGTTGCGGCTGCGACCGGGCGGAGGAAGCGTCGAGAGCGGCGGAGGAAGGTGGCGTCGTGCTCGTCTCGCTGCGGCGAACTCTTCGGCGGTGCTGGAGTGCGGCGACGACATCTGGATTGGCCGTGCTGGCAAGCGGCTAGCTCCGACGACTCGTCGGGGAAGACGAGTGAATGATAGTGGATTTGGGGATCGGGAAGAGAAATTAGTTTAGGGTTTCGAATGAGGGGGGTTTTATAGGCTAGGTCAGGAGGTTAATTTGGGGTTTCCTCGACGAAATAGAAATTAGGGTTAGGGTTTCGTCGTCGATGAGCGGCGCTCGGCCAATACCCAGGCCGAGTCGTGGGGTACTTTTGCAGACAGGCCCCCCAACAAAATGGTATTTACAAACTTAACCCGCTGTCTTAGTAATTGCAAAATAGGAATTTGTAAATACTCTCCCGCAGCAGTTTTATGCAAAACTAATTTGCACAGAACAAATAACTATTTGCAGCTTGATTTAAAACAATTGGATTAATTGCATAAGGCTATTAAAACATTTTATTTTATTACAAAGTGGTATTTTATATTTTTAAAATCATTTAAAATCTTCTAAATATTTATTTAAAAATTCTAAAAATTGTATTAAATCATGTTAAGGCTGAATTAGCTATTTGACATACACATATTTAATTTAAAAATTATTTTGAAATTTAGGGGTTGACAAGTCTTCCCTCCTTGAAAAATTTCGTCCTCGAAATTCCCAAGGTCGAAAAACACAATTAATCAACAAATAACAAAACTTAAGGCAATTATCTAAAACTAACCTCTAAGTATCAAGTAGAAGAAGATGGCTCCCTTCCGGCTGGTGGATCGAACAGATAAGGGTACTTCTCCCTCATGTCCGACTCCCGCTCCCAAGTGGACTCTCCTGGCGAGTGTCTGCTCCATGCTACTCTGACTAAGGGAATGACCTTGTTCATCAGTCTCTTCTCCCTGCGGTCTAATATCTCCACGGGCTGCTCTGCGACTCCAAGGCTCGGTCCGATCTCCAGCTCTGAATGGTCCAGTACATGGCTGGGGTCGGGAACGTATCTCCTCAGCTGAGACACGTGGAAGACGTTGTGAACGCCCTCCAGGTTGGGTGGTAGATCAACTCTGTAGGCTACCTCTCCAATCTTGCCGAGTACTCCGAATGGACCAATGTACCTAGGGCTCAACTTGCCCCCTCGTCCGAATTGGATCGTCCCTCTGGTAGGTGATATCTTCACCAACACCATGTCTCCATCGGCGAACTCCAATGGTCTATGACTAGCGTCTGCCCAGTGCTTCTGCCTGTCCTGAGCAACTCTGAGTCTGTCTCTGATCATCCGGACCTTCTCTGCTGCCTCAGTGATCATCTCTGATCCGAGCATAACTCTGTCTCCGACGTCATCCCAAAAGAGTGGTGTGCGACATCGTCGTCCATACAATGCCTCAAAGGGTGACATGCCGATGCTGGCTTAGTAGCTGTTGTTGTATGAAAACTCTACCAAGTGAAGATGACTCTCCCATGATTCTCCGAAGTCTAATACGCTAGTCCTCAGCATGTCCTCGAGCGTCTGGATCGTCCTCTCCGACTGTCCGTCAGTCTGCGGGTGGTACGTCGTGCTGAATTTGAGTCGGCTGCCCAACTCCTCATGTAAGCTTCGCTAGTAGTGGGATGTGAATCTGCGGTCTCGATCTGATACAATGCTCACTGGCACTCCATGCAAACGAACTATCTGCTGCACATATAGCTCTGCCAACTTCTCGGTGGACAATCCCACCTTGAAGGGTATGAAGTGAGCACACTTCGTCAATTTGTCGACGATCACCCAGATGGCATCCTTCCCTCCTTGGGAACGAGGAAGCCCTGAAACGAAGTTCATAGTAATGTGTTCCCATTTCCACTCCAGAATGGGTAAAGGCTGCAATAGACCGGCTGGTCTCTGTCGCTCTGCCTTTACTTGTTGACACACTAGGCACCTCGAGACAAAACGTGCTACATCTCTCTTCATTCCGTGCCACCAGAGATGTTCCTGCAAGTCACGGTACATCTTGTTGGCACCAAGGTGAATAAAATATCGCGACTGATGCGCCTCCTGCAAGATCGCCTCAATCAGCTCGCCCTTCGGCACGCATAACCGACTGCCGTGCCTCAAAGATCCATCCTCTGCAAGGGTGAAGTCATCAAGCAGTCCAACTAAAGCCTGATTTCTGAGTCGACGGAGGCTTTCATCTGTAAACTGAGTCTCCTTGATCTGATCCATCAGACCCGACTGAATATCTAGTGCCATCATCTGCATCTCGGCTCCTGGTAGAATTATCTCGATACCAAGCTTCTCTAGATCCTCCCGCAAATGTCGGTCCATTCTCATGTACCATGCCATCGGATGCCTGCTCAGCACATCCGCTACTACATTTGCCTTTCCGGGATGGTACTGTAGATCAATGTCGAAGTCCTTCATCAACTCCAACCATCGACGCTGTCTCATGTTCAGCTCCTTTTGCGTGAACACGTACTTCAAGCTTTTGTGGTCCGTAAAGATCTCTACTCGCTCTCCGTACAGATAATGCTTCCACAATTTGAGAGCAAATATCACTGCAGCTAACTCCAAGTCGTGAGTAGGATAGTTCCGCTCATGAGTACGCAGTTGCCTAGATGCATAGGCAATCACTTTCCCATGCTGCTGTAGAATGCATCCTAGTCCCTTTCCTGAACCGTCGCTGTAAATAGTGAAGCCTCCCGGTCCTGATGGTAGTGCAAGAATTTGTGCAGTCGTCAGTCTTCTCTTCAGCTCATCAAATGTTGCCTGCATGCCTCCGTCCAGATGTACTCCGCGTCCTTCCGTGTCAGCTTCGTCATGGGCTCGGCTATCCTGGCAAAGTCTTGGACAAACTTTCTGTAATAGCCTGCTAAGCCCAAGAAACTCATGATCTCTGCTACTGATGTCGGAGCCTTCCATGTCTCAATAGCAGCAATCTTCTTGGGGTCCACTGAGATACCATCTCCAGTAACCACATGACCGAGAAACTCCACTCGGTCAAGATAGAACTCGTACTTTGACAGCTTTGCATACAGTCTCTCCTTCCGCAAAATCTCGAGAACTGTCCGTAAGTGCTCCTCGTGCTCCTCTGGCGTCTTTGAGTATATCAGGATATCGTCAATAAATACTATGACAAACTTGTCCAGATATTGGTGAAATGTCTTATTCATCAAGTTCATGAAGACAGCTGGCGCATTTGTAAGACCAAATGGCATCACCAAAAATTCGTACTGCCCGTACTTCGTGTTGAACGCCGTCTTCTGGATGTCTTCAGCTCTGACCTTCACCTGGTGGTAGCCTGACCTCAAGTCTATCCTGGAGAATATCTTCGCTCTACTCAACTGGTCAAATAGATCATCTATCCGAGGCAACGGATATTTGTTCTTGATGGTGATGGAGTTCAATGCCCGGTAGTCAATGCACAACCGAACTGTACCATCCTTCTTTGGCACAAAGAGCACTAGCGCTCCCCATGGTGAAGCGCTGGATCGAATGAAACCCTTGCTCAACAGGTCGTCGATCTGCTCTTTCATCTCTATGGCCTCCTTGGGGTTCACCCTATAGCAAGCCCGGGCCACTGGTGATGAGCCCGGTACCAAGTCTATAGTGAACTCCACGTCTCTGTCGGGTGAAAGTCCTGGAAGATCCTCAGGGAATACATCCATAAACTCCACTACGATGGGATGCGGCGGTGCTTGCTCCTCAACTGCGGTACTATAGCTCATCTCCAAGCTGATCTCTGGCCCGGATCTCTCGATGCTGAATGGTGCTGCTCCCAGGGGACTAAACTGAATGCTACCCTCATGAAAGTCTATAACTGCGTGAGCATAGCTAAGCCAATCCATTCCCAATACTATGTCGTATTCGGGAAGTGGCATCACAAAGAAACGTCCCCGAAATTCTCTTCCGGCTACAGTGATCGAGCATCTATAAATAGATCTAATAGGTACTGGCCCGCCTCCTATCATCACACTAATCGCTCCTTTGGTGGGTGTGGATACTAAATGATGTTTTTGTAAAAACTCTAATGACAGGAAACTATGAGAAGCACCAGAATCAAACAAGCATATGGCGGAAAAAGTATATAAATGAATTCGACCCGTGATAACGTCGGCCAAATAATCCGGCTCTGGCTCTGGGCCCTGCTCCGGCTCTGCTGGCTCTATGGAAAGAGCGTAGGCTCTCCCCTGGGGTCCTCTCTGCTGCTGCTGGTGTTGTCCGAACCTCGGCTGCTGAGTCGGAAGCGGTGGTCCTCTGGCAGGTGGTCCAGTGCCTGGCGTCTTCACTGCTGGGCAATCTCGGAGTTGGTGGGTGGAAGACCCACAAGCTAGGCACTGGTTCAGCCTCTTCCTGCAGATGGAAACGTCATGGCCTGGCCTCCTACAGTATGTGCATGTAGCTCCCCCCTGCTGCTGATGCTGGCCAGGGGTCCTCGCCGGTGGTGCCCGCTGCTGCTGATGCTGATGCTGTCCTGGAGGACGGTAAGCCCGATGGTGCTGAACAGGTGGCTTGGGCTGGAAAGCCTGGCGCTTGGACGGTCCGTCATGGTGTCCGGTAGCTGGCCTCTTGTAAGACTGAAGGCGCTCCTCTATATCTCGGGCTAGCTCGAGGATCTGATAATAGTCGGTGGTCCCGTTTGCCACCAGCAGTATGCCGATGTCCGGGATCAGACTATGGCAGAATCTGCATGCCATCTCCTAGGATCTGCTACTAGGCTGGTGGCAAAACGGCTCAACCGGCTAAATTCCCCAGCATACCCGTCTACCGAGCGGTTCCCTTGTTGCAGGTTCTGAAACTGCAACCCCATGGCAACTCTGGCGGTAGTCGAAAAAAACTTCTTCTTGAACTGGGTCTTGAACTGCTCCCAGGTCCCTCTGCCCCTCGTAAATATTGGCTCATTCCTGAACCAGATCCCTGCTAAGTCTATCAGCAGGAACCCCACTGCCTCGACCTGAAGGTCACTAGGCAGTCTAGCTCCGAGGAGCTTCCTCTCTACCGAGTCTAGCCAGTCGTCTGCAACTACAATGCCCTCGGTCCCTCTAAACTCCTTGGGGTTCAATCCCATGAAGTCCTTGATGCTCCCAATCCTCTGCTGTGGTGCTGCCGGTGGTGTGGTCAAAGTCCGCTCTGCAGGGCGCTCCATGCTCTGGCGAATGAGGACAGACTGCTCCTGCTGGGTTGTCAGAAACCCCTGAAGTAATGCAAGAATTTGGCTTCCGTCGAGAGTGACGGAAGTCTGGGCTGGTATGATGGTAGGTGGGGGTGGTAACACCGGGGCTGGCTGGAGGTGTGGTGTGGGAGGAGGGGGTGGTGGTATTACGGTCTGCTGAGTATGAGGTGGTGGAGGTATCTGGGTCTGCTGGGTAGGCGGTAGAATGTGAGTCTGGAGGATAGTGGCGTAGGGAGGCATAGGTGGAGGTGGTGGGAGTGCTACAGTGACTGCCATCGGGTCCGTGGGTAGAGTAGAAGGTGCACCGTCATCGATGGACTGGAAAGAACGGATGATAACCATCTATTGGAAGACAAGGAGACTATAAGAATTTTAAGCAAACAATCATAAACGAAATCTATTTATGATTAACGGGCCTATGCTGTGATGAGTTTTCCTATGTTGCAATCCTAATAATCCTCTAGGTGTTCTAAATGTTATTCCTAGTGTTATCTAGTTATCTTAAGTTCCTAATTGCAGGCATGCTTGGTACAATAACGTAACCAAACAACTTAGTCAAAGACCTGCGTGGGCCACCACTAAAAACATGTCACGACCCACTACCCAAATTGTTGGGCCAGGCCGAGCCATGTCCAGCCTACGCTTGGAAAAAAGCATAGTAAGCTGTTCTAGAAGATAGTCGGGATAGTACTAAGTGTGCTAAAAGATTATATTTAAAGCATTTGAGATTATCACAACACAGCATTTATAGATGAAAGCAAATATGTTTTAAAGTTTAATACACTTCCAAAGTAATAACTGGAGACAAAGTCCAGTAACTAAATAAAAGTTGTAATAACTCTAAGTCTATAGCCGACTGGCAATGTCTAAGAAAGGTTCCCCGCTGGGGCCTCTTCTGGAGCAAAGGCCAGGTCCTCAAAAGCAGCTCCATAAAAAGTATTGCAAAGCATTTCCTCCTCGAAAAGCACACCTACAACATTATCCTGTCAGGACGGGAGCAAGTACTTGTACTACAAACATATTATACTGATCATGTGATGGAAAGAAATGAAATAACATAATCATGGCATATCTTGATTTATCCAGTTTTAGATACAGTTTAACATGGCAATATATTTGTTTTAAAACTGTAGTATGTACGTGATCGGTCAATAGGTAGTAGGATGTACTGTGGTACATATCAATTTCTGAAGTGCACATACGTACACTTAACGGCATTGGTGTATGTATATACACAAATGCGAGATCAGACATACGACAAAGTTACATATAGAATATAACAGTGCACGGTAAATACATACGGAGAAGGGGGGCATAATCACGTACTATACTAACAGTTTCCCCTTAACCCGTTTTATAACATGTGAGCGATACTATAAAACATGTCATGTATTGAGAACTAGTAAGAAGCATGTGAAGATACTGAGAATCCATATAAAGCATGTAATGATACGATTTTGCAGTTTATTCAGAAAGCAGTGTTCTAACATGATTCATTTACAGTTTATTTATCATAGGCAGCAAATAATTTTGTAGGGGTACTTGCCTTGAGCAAAGCAAGAGTAATAGTATGAAGGTACAGATGTCCGGTGTCCTGTAAAAATGATATACAACTCAGCCTTTAAGTTATGATTAAGATTACACTAGTGTTGTGACACGGCTCCTAATAGGGCACTAGCTATGCGAAGCTCTATTAGTCTAAAGTGAGGTGTTACAACGTCTAGACTAACAAGTAGGTCTCTATACTAAGGTAGGGTAAGGTCTCGATACTAAAATATCCCAAAAACACGCAAAAACACATAAGTCAATATTAATTAATTAATTAATCAAACTGTACATTATGTTCCAATAATTTTTAAGATAGTTATATAGTTCTATTTTATATGAAATAATATACTAAATTGATCCTTGTTAATTATAGAAATTTAATATAAATTTTTCTGGAATTTATAATCCTGTGTAAGTATTTATTAAAAATCAGAATACAAATGTACATTGAAAATGAGTTCTGGTTTGGTATTTTATAAAATAATAAAAGTACTTATTAAATGCTGAAAAAATTATAATAAATTAGCTAGATTAATATAGTATTTAAATACAATTTTTCTCAGATTTTTATAGTAATTAAAAAATATATATAAATTCAAAAATAGCAAGTAACAATAAATAATTAATTATTTAATATTTTTGTCCATGTATTCGAAATTGAACCGAAGTCCAGATACAGGACCCGAAGTCGTGAATCAAGTCCAATATGACTTAACTAGACCCCGAATATGTGTAGGCTCACCTGAGTCCGATCAACCCATGCTAGGCTTGGACTCAGAGTGGTCGTTTGCACTAAGTACGTAAATCGTAAATAAATGTGTAATTTAAATACATGGAATTTAAATTGCAGAAATTAAAAGCGTACATATTACAGTATAGGCACTGTATTTATAAATACGTATTACAGTATAGGTACTGTATTTATTTATATATTACAGTATAGGCACTGTATTTATATTGACATAAATTTAAATGACATAATTTAAATACATATTACAGTATAGGCACTGTATTTATATTGACATAAATTTAAATGACATAATTTAAATACATATTACAGTATAGGCACTGTATTTATGTTGACATAATAATATAAATGACTTAATTTAAATACATATTACAGTATAGGTACTGTATTTATATTGACATAATAATATAAATGACTTGAATTTAAATGATATAATTTAAATGACTGAATTGAAATATATATATAATAAATATATGAGGTGTTTATCCAAAAACACAAATAAAACCAATATTATATCAATGTCATTTTATCATAATTTATTTAAGGAGAATTTATATATATACATATGTATTTAAACATATATTTATATACAAATATATATATATATATATATATATATATATATATAAACTTTTAATATAAAACAACCAAAAATATAACAAAAACAACAGAATGGGGAATCGAACTCTGGCAGTAAAAAGAGGGGGGTTTAATACTGCTGCGCTGGCCAACGGGCCAGCTCGGCCCGAATGTTAGAAATAGGGTTTCTGATCGTTTTATTGCTAAACGAATCTCATAGATATATAAAACTAAAATGATCTCAAAAAAATGGGGGTTCATAGCCTAAGGGGGGGCTCGAACTCTGTTAGATAATGGTATGTGACTGAGCCCCACTCGGCTAGCCAATAGTCTAGCACGAGCTTGCTGATAGGATTAGGGTTAACTATAATTATGTACTGAAATGAAAAACATAAGCCCAAACCCGTTAACAATAACCCATTAACCCGATAATACAGTAACACCACTCGTGTCCTGACTGTTTAGGACACGAGATCTAGATACGAGTCGTGTGTCTTCGTTCAGCACGACACGCACGTCGCCATTACTGCGTGTCGGACCTTACCTACGCATTGCTCAGGCTTAGGCGAGTCTAGGGTCGTGTTTTTGAGACACAGAGCGACACAGAAGACAAGGTGACACGTACGTGTCCAGTGGAAGCTGCTGTTGCGGCTGCGACCGGGTGGAGGAAGCGTCGAGAGCGGCGGAGGAAGGTGGCGCCGTGCTCGTCTCGCTGCGGCGAACTCTTCGGCGGTGCTGGAGTGCGGCGACGACGTCTGGATTGGCCGCGCTGGCAAGCGGCTAGCTCCGGCGACTCGTCGGAGAAGACGAGTGAATGACTGTGGATTTGGGGATCGGGAATAGAAATTAGTTTAGGGTTTCGAATGAGGGGGATTTTATAGGCTAGGTCAGGGGGTTAATTTGGGGTTTCCTCGACGAAATAGGAATTAGGGTTTGGGTTTCGTCGTCGACGAGCGGCGCTCGGCCAATACCCAGGCCGAGTCGTGGGGTACTTTTGCAGACAGGCCCCCCAACAAAATGGTATTTACAAACTTAACCCGCCGCCTTAGTAATTGCAAAACAGGAATTTGCAAATACTCTCCCGCAGCAGTTTTATGCAAAACTGATTTGCACAGAACAAATAACTATTTGCAGCTTGATTTAAAATAATTGGATTAATTGCATAAGGCTATTAAAACATTTTATTTTATTACAAAGTGGTATTTTATGTTTTTAAAATCATTTAAAATCTTCTAAATATTTATTTAAAAATTCTAAAAATTGTATTAAATCATGTTAAGGCTGAATTAGCTATTTGACATACACATATTTAATTTAAAAATTATTTTGAAATTCAGGGGTTGACACCGAGGACCAGCGGCTACCACTGGCACCACAGCGACACCTTCATCACCGGAGCCCTAGCCTTCTCAGCCACCCGCAACTTTCCAACACCACCAATAAAACCCATACTCACCACCACTAACCTCCATCGTCGTGTTTCGATCCCACGCAGCACCATGCTCCGACAGTGCTCCGGTGAGCATTGGTAATCGGGACCACCAGATTCGGTCATTCCAGATCTGGAGGACCACCGACTTCCTTCGCACGTTCGTCACTGAGTGTCGCCTCGGTGCTCGAGCCAGCACCTTCGTCGCCATCTACCGTGTCCTGGTTCCACCATCGGGACTGGTGAGTTTGTGCCTCCTTCCTCTCTTTCCCGACATCCAAACCTCCGACGACAGCTGCTACTCTCAGTCACCGCGTCCAACCAGCATCCACCCCGCCTCCGATCACCAAATTTGGCAAGCCCAGCCTCCTTTTTCCGACGCCGACCCGATCCGCGCCGGAGACGCCCGCCGTCGCGCGACCCCACCGCAGCCGGCCTTCCGCTTCCTTTCCTTTTTTGCAGCTCCGCTAGCGCGGGCCCCCCTCACGCCAGAGCAGCGCTCCACCACCTCTCCCAGTCTCCTCCGCTCTCTCTCTCTCCCCTCCGCCTTTTCCTCTTTTCCTCTCTCTCGTTCTCTCTCACTCACTTCTCGGGTCTCTTTGAATAGAGGGAGTAGCATTAATGCTGCAAATAGTTAAGTAATCTAATATTTTTTATCATTATTATTATTATTATTATTATTATTATTATTATTATTATTATTATTATTGTTGTTGTTGTTGTTGTTGTTGTTGTTGTTGTGGTATAAAAGGCATCATTAGGAAGAAGGAAAATTTTGGGCTTGGTACTGGACTGGGCCATTGGGCTTAAGGGATTGAATTTATTTTCATAACTTATTTTAGACTATAATATAGTTAATCCTTATTTTTGGGCTACAAGTCTAGTAGGTTAATTTATACGACCTTAGTATAACTTTGGATAAATATATGTAAATATTTTTATGTGTTGTTATTATACTTACTAATATTAGTATTAGTATTATTATTATTCATAGTATTTTTATTATGATTATTGTTGCTCTTATTGCTAAAACTATTTCTTTGCAAATATTATTATTTTTAGAAATTTCTATGAAAAAATTATTTTTCCAACTATTCTCAAAGGCAAATTTTACCAAAAATAGTACTTTGACAAAATCTATTTTATAGCCCTAACTTATCTATTGTTTTCTTTTTTTAGATTTTATATTTTCTAAAGATATATTGGTCAAGAAAAGTAGTCACCAAATTATACTATAAATTTCTAGTTTATTAATTTTGGCTAATAAAAATATGTAGTTTCCTACTAAACTTATTTTGACAAACTTAGAGCTTTTTGCCTTAAAAAACAACTTTCAATTTTTGGGTGTTTAATTGAAAGACTAATAAATTATATTTCAAGCATTATAAAATATTTTCTAAAACCAAATATATTAATCGACTTCCTACGGTTTTTCTCCATCTCGTGATTCAGTCCATCTTTCCTATTCCCTTCCAATTCTGGACTACCTTATGTCCACCCTAATCAATTTGACCCTTCTGGACCCAATGGAACTGTCCGTGCCACCACCCGAGGTCACCTTGTACAGTTGTTACACCGAAGTTGCAGACCGTGCTACCATGATTATCGCAGCACACCAGGCGTCCTACCAGGCAAGACACCTTGCCTTTACTGTTTAATTTCTTGCTTAATATCATGTATCTTTTATTTTTTTATAAGTTGTTCTTTCAAAATCCTATGTAGTTGCAAATTACTATACTTTATTTTTCTTTATGCATTTGGCCTAGAGTTAAGGGACCACCTTTGTTTGTGCCGTATTCATTGGCCCGACACCTGTGTACCACGATGTCACGTATCTCATATAGATTCGGACTTGCGTACCGACCGTACATCGGTGCGTACAGGACGAGCGTTAGGATATAACTGCTAATATAATTTCCTGGAAGACTTAGCGGTTATTAAAAATATCGTGGTGTGGATTCAGCACGAGTAGTGCATGGGGAGGGAAAGACAGTTATTAGGCGCAGGGGCTTTCACTCATTTACTTTTCTCTAGCTGCCATTTGTGACTCAGTCGAGAGCTACTGCATCGTGCATTTATTTACTTTTCTCTAGATGCCACTAGTGCCTCGGTTGAAATACAAATGTGCCGTGCATTTACTTTCCTCTAGCTGCCGTTAGTGACTCACCCAAGAGCTAGTGGCCGTGCATTTATTTTCCTCTAGATGCCCCTTAGCTCTCATCCAAGTGTTAATCGGCCGTGTATTTACTTTTCTCTAGATGCCACTAGTGCCTTGGTTGAAACGCTAATGCGCCGTATTTCTAGTCTCGAGAGCCCTTGTGTGGAACGTTGTCTTCAAAATGCATTTTCACATAGAATGGTTAAGGACCTTTATTGTTAGACATATATATACTTTTCTGTTGAGCTTTTATTGTTCAGTTTATGACATGATATTATGTGTCTTGTTACGTCCCTCTGAGGACCTGGTTATCTCGCCAGGTGTGTGCTCTTGTGTTTCGCAGGTGTTCTAGCTCTAGTCGTGACCATCTCTATTTCTCCGAGGATGATTGCACTTTGATTGTCTTCACTTCGCTCGCCAAAATCTTTCTTTTATTATGTATTTCTTTTCATAGTTGGTAGTGGATTTGTCTCCGCCCAACTACATGTACCAATGACAGTTCATAGTTGATTATATGACATCTTTTAATCTTTTATTTTGTGTATGAGATTAGTTTGTTGTGGTTTTACTGCATTTTACAGCTTATGTATCCATACGAGGTCTATGTACTTCGTATGAATACAGCTGGCATGTCTACGTTCCTAATCCTACGTATTTTGGGACTGGGGCGTTAAAGATCGAGTCAGATGGCCATCTAAGTTCCTGGCTGATCTGACTCGGCGCAAGCATATTATGAAGTTCCACCGCCTATCAAAAGCGGGGCGCTACATAACATCCTCGAATTTTCCTTCGCATCAAACCAACAAGTTGAGACAATCAAAGTTGCCGCGTCCTGATTTTTCGAGTTCAATCATTCCCGCGACATGAATAACCATGTCAGCGCTCACGCGGAACGATCGCCTCAAATCCGATGCGACGCATGCGCGAGGCTAGAGTTGCGCTCGCGTAAGACAAGAATGTCGACGCTGTGGTTATCCGCGTAACCATCAAGACACTTCTGTTTTCATCCACATTTATTTCAATCAAAATCCTAAGTATAACATCCGTCAGAACAATAACACTTACACGATCGTTATTTCTCGAATTAGAGTGCCCCCGAGTTATCGCATATCGATATTTGATACGCCGCAATACCATCGATGATATGCGTAACCTGACGATCTTCCTTTGCAACGAATTTTGAGTCGTGCAAATGATGCTATCGTTTGACTGGATAATCTTCTCGACATTTAAATTTAAGTTCGATCATTATCCCTCGAATCATTCGCAATATCAGTTTCCTCAAACCCAAATTCACGTATTGTTCATCCGTCTATCTTAAGTCATCGAGCAATATTTTTCTTCAAATCACATCATTTCTTGCTAACTCAAATCATCTAGCAACATCCATCCCGATTCCTTAAAGTTATTCTTAAATATTTGAATCATTTCCATGCACGCTATCATCCGATCGTGCAAACTTTTTGTATACGATTCTTATCGGTTTCCTCGATCGAGTCATCCATTCGTACACCTTAACTTTTCTTCGATTTTGTCTCACCTACTCAATCATTTTCGTATTTCATACACGTGCAATCCTCAATCCCGTGCACGTTTCGTGCGCATCAATTTCTAGGTTGTTCGAATCAACTCGTCAATTCTCAAGACTACAACTTATTCAATGATACTCAATCTACGACTTTGTATACACATGACGCTTGCTGATAGACTCATCGATACCCCGCATCCTCAATCGATCGACATCCCTGAAGCTATCGCATACACCACTCAGGGATCAAGTCGTTCGACAAATCCTCAAAATATCATTCGAATCAAAATTGACTTCTTTAAAAATTTCTGTTCGAACCATTCCTCAAATTCCAAGCACGCTCATCTATATCGCACCGACGTTATCGTCGCTCGATAGTACCCCTATCAATAGTCATCCCACTTTACTCAATTGAGTTCAACTCATTCTTGTTCGACACATTTTCAATCCCACATATGACTTTTCTAAGGTCGACACAACTTTTGGTGTATATGCCCAGTCCGACTTAGCCAACCGTGCTTACGCAAGCCATCTTTTTATTTTTGTCAAAAACTGTTCTCCTACGTTTTGCAAAATAGATAGACTTATTATATGGACATCCCGTGGGACATTTGAGAGAGAGCGCACCAATGATATCAACTTTATGGAAGCAACACTTCAGAGTTTGCAGAAACAACGGAGTTAAAGAATTCAATCGATAGTCCAAGGACGTAAAGCCGTGCTCTGATACCATTATGTCATGCCATGCTCCCGTAGGAGCGATCGTCCTCGCTAAGGCGTGATATCGCATGAGCCTAGATTGTACTCGTACAAGACGGGTTCCATAACGGCCGATTACAGCGGCTGCGATGGGGTTGTGGCACAGAAGTCCCAAGCAGAGACATTGAATATGCCAACAGAAATTTAGAATAAAACACAAGTTGTTCAAAAGATGCATTTTATTGATATTGAAACAAGGATTACAATGGGGTGCAAGGCCAAGATTACAAGTCACTCAAGCTCACTCTTCTCATATTACAAGTCACTCAACTCTCTCTCATCTCTCAATACAAGTCTTGAACCAGCGGATGCTTCGGAAGGCGACGTCCATACATTATATTCCGTATAAGTCTTGACTCCACGCGGCTGCATGCTACGAATCGCTAAGGAACTCCGTGCCTCGACGCATCCAAGCGACCTCCGCGCCACGAGCTTCTATCTGTGCCTGCACATGAAAACTGTGTGGGTGTCAGTACTCAACTGTACTGGTGGAATGAGCTCCTCGCCCACCCATACAAAACCAACATGTTCATTTACTTTGTGTAACATAGTCCCTTTATGATTGTCTTTTACTCTTGCCTTAGGATTGGTTTTTAGGACAGACACTTTGGCCTATTTTGTGTCTCAAGACCATCCCGTGCTTGCAACAACGTTAACCTATCAAGTCGTGCTTGTCTTTCGGCCCATAATCAGAGACGCAACTACACGATAAGACTCTATATTCATGTGACCGTGCTACAAGTCCATTGTGCCGTGCCTCGCAACTCAGTGTGACTTAACCCTATCGCCGCCTCGCGGCCCTTGCTACTTTGATCACCAAATGACCCAATCAAGACTTGTGGGCTAAGTGTCACTCGATCGACTTTGCCTTGCGACGTTTCCTGACTTAAACTCAAGATGACTCAAATCCAACTTATGCAACTTATATGCCGACTACTTAAGACTTGACGCTACCTCTCGTGCCGAAGCACAGTGTCTTCGTTGCAGCCAAATCTTAGGCCCAAACATTGTCTTCCGATCGTGCACGTATTTGACTCGACTCATTGATATAGTAAACACAATACTCGACTCAATCCAAAGGCATACACGTGGATCGCCGCCCATGCCGACTCATATATATGAACTAGTTACTAGCGCCCAACGCTATAATGGACTCCTTTTGTAGCTTTTGATTAGACGGACGCCCCTTGCCAGTACGAGTAGCGAGCTCCGGTACAAGTCCCCGCCTAACTCGTGCGGTCATCCAGCACAACTATGATTGCTACCATCGAAACGGTTCCCGTTGGCCGCCTGGGTCGCCGTTCGAGAAACTTTTATTTTACCTTGTACAAGTTGTCCAATGACCATGCAAGACTCGACTCGAACTGACGTCTCACACAGTCAATCTACTTCTAGTGTTACCATCTCTTTCAGGGCCAAGTTCAATACTTCCCACATCTGAGACCTCGCCTCGACAACCTATGGTCGCGAGCACTCTTCTTTCTTGTCCTATCTTTTCACTCAACTCAAGAACAACTATTTGAAGCATTTTTCCAAACTCAATGAATCAACCGTGGCCCGTGCCTTAAAACACTAGGTATGTGACATCGTGCCTTAAACTAATTGTTGTTCTGGATGACACTACCGCCCAAGACATACCTATGCAATGGGCGTTACGATTGTGAAACCAAGTAATATTGAAAACTGCATAAAACATGGCACAGTGCTTGGAATGACTTAGGTCGACCGCCATCACTTTGCCTAACTTAATCAAGCATACAACTTAACCCAAGGGACGAGCAAAGGCTATGCCAAGCCTTGCATCGTGGAAGCGTGCATGCTTTATCGAGCATTTACGCGGGCGACGCCTATGACTTAGGCTAATTCATAGTTTGTGTCGAAGACTAACTTTTTCTTCTTCCAAGCCACGGGACGAAGGACCGAGTGTCATTTTCAAAACACGCCATACACCAACTCTAAGCCGACCGTTGGACCTTTCCATATTCTAACTCAATTTGGCACGTCGGGATTATTCCCTTAGCTATCTGGATTCGTCTCTTTTATTATCAAGCCTACTTGTGCAAGTTGAAAATATGCGATTTATTATGTGAATGAAGGCTAAGATGAGGCGAGTTCGCCGAAACTACCCCACCTGAGCGAGGAGTCGTCTCGACCAAGTGATGTCTTCGAGCGGCCGTTGCAAGGCTAAGTTCGAACGTCGTCGGCATTTTGATTCCTCCGATTGACTGAGCGGGACGGAACACTACATCCTTCACGAGTGTTCTTTTTAATAATAAAAGTTTACCTCATTCTATCGCTAAGGAATTTCCACGACAAACACCAAGTGATATGTTTCCCTCAATCCCCTCTCTAATCTCCCTAATTATATGAATGTCATTTTGTTTGTAGGAAAGTTATGCTCTCCTTAGAACCTTTTGTACTACTCTATTTATCACTTCTAAGACTTAAATTTTGTTTTTGACATAAGTTGATTCGTCTGATATGAGTTAATTATATTGGGATTGCATCCACTATCAACTTTAGTCGATGAATGTTGGATCCACGTATTATACTGCAGTCTATAAAAAAAAGTATAGATTAATAAAACCTATATTATCATTAGGGGATACTTATTACATAGCTTTAAATATAGGGAGGAAACTGTGGAAATATAATTAAAAAGGTTGGAATTAAAAAAAATAAGATGTAACCTTTTAAAATAAACTTAAATAGGGGGCAACATTTTTGCAAATTTAAATATGTAAAGCAATACACCTTTAGTATTTCCTTCCCTCGAGATATGATCGTGGAAAAAATATAAACAATAAACGTACAACGATATTTTCGGTATGAAGCACAAGATATTTTCGTGCCACTACTGTTTTTTGAATAACTTCTTCTCTTCACGAATAAATTGGCTTGTGTGACATACCGTCACACATAATGTAGTTAATGGGTTATGTCCCGTGTATGTTTGTCATTACTATATTTTTGGTTCAACATGCTTGTGGATGAGCCTAAAACATATCTACGTATTACAGCCCAACATAAAATGAGTCAATTGTGAGAAATACAAACAATTGTTATTAATATTATTATTATTATTATTATTATTATTATTATATTTGAAACTACATACATCGATATTATGTTAAAGCTATTGTCTATAATGCTATAAATATTGACATATTAGATTGTAACTAGACAATGTGCGTGGAGTCTAAGAAATAATAGTGTTGGTATCAATGGTTTATTTCATAGGTAGAGTTATAAATAATTAACGATAATTTCTATTTTGCCATTATGATCATTCTATGCACCTTATTTAAGATCATTTAATCTCTCTATATATATATATTATATCTACACAAGTTTTGATTGTAGAAGGCACTTCCATGGTGCTTAGATGAAGTGCTGTCATTCGGATAACAAACATAAGTTAGTGTCTTAAAATCCTAATTTTTCTTGCATGTATTACTATCCTTTTTACACAATGAGCTAATTCTTTTATATTACCCCAAATCCATTATCTCAATAAACTAAGATGTGAGTAAAAATTATGGTGATTACCATATATAAATGTTCACGTGAAACACACAAGCAAGAAGCCGATTAACAACGATTACAGCTGTGGTGTAATGGCCGTTACAAATATTACAATTTTCACAAGTGTCACGTATTTTTTGAACATCATGCATGCCATGTGTTAAAAGAGATTCAGTTCACTATCTTCTTCTTAATGTGGCAAGTATTTGTAACGTCTCCATATTTTTCTCGTGACACAAATTATAAATTAGGGCAAAAGCCACAAACACATCAATCATAGGTTCTATCGTCAAGCAAAGAGTTTCTGAATCACATTCTTTCACAGGTTAGTAATATGTTATCTTTATTTATACTCTAAGCAATTATATATATATATATATATATATATATATATATATATATATATATATATATATATATATATATATATATATATATATATATATATATATATATATCAACCTTGAAACCAATTAACAATCTCCCAATAAACTTTTTAATTTATATTTGTATAGATAAATCGAGATGTTCGACCTCTTAAGATGATAGATCTCTGATTTGAACATATATGTCACAAAAGGAATCATGTAGATTAATATATTATAAAAGAAGACATTCAATTTTGAATGTATTGTTATCATTTCATTAAAAAAGAAGAAGAATGTATTGTTATCACATATGAAAGAGAGAAATTCTACTATGCTATTGCATAAAAGGGAAATAGCTGGTTGTGCAAAACAATAAATTATGTATGTTCTCATATATAAAATTTATGTTTCTTTCACGTCTCATTTTTTAGATTAATGCAAATTTTAGTTGTTGCTAAGAGAAGTGATCCTCAAAGACATGTCCATTACCAAAATTTATATAACTTAACCTATTAGTCTCTTAAAAATACTAGAGTTGGATTATTGTGCCATTTCTTTCTTTAATATTTCGACATTAAAATTTAGGTTTATCCACCAGCAAATACCCTCATTCAAAATACAAAAACTAGCAAATACCTCCACTCTTTTAAAAAATTAGTAGATGTCTCCATTTCTTCGTATGGAACAAATAATTAAGATATACTCCTACTATTTAACCAAAATTTTGGTCGATTTATAAAAAAATGGGAACATTTACTATTTTTTAAAAATAGTTAAGATATATGCTAGTTTCTATATTTTGAACGAGTGGCGCAAGATCGGTGGATCGAGCTTATTCTTTCCATTTACTTGGTGGGAGTTGAGGGACAGTGGGTCCAACAAGTATGCAATACAGTGTACATAAAATTTCGTACGTATCATCGGACGTCCCAAAAAAAAAGAAGAGACATTTGCTAATATATATATATATATATATATATATATATATATATATATATATATATATACAGATCAAAATATATATATATATATATATATATATACAGATCAAAAATCCTGCCCGCAGAGTCCCGCCGAAGCTCCGTCCCCCCTGCACCTAGGGGTGCAACTTGGGCGGGCTAAACCCGAACCCGATTGGGTAAACCCGTTAATGGATTGGGTTATGATTGAAGATACTCGGATTCGGGTTCGGATATGGGTTAAAATATTTCAACCCGATCAAAAATTGGGTTGGGCTCGGGTTCATGTGTCGGGTTACCCGAAGAACCCGAAACCCGACATATATATATATATATATATATATATATATATATATATATATATATATATATATATATATATTGTTTCATATTTCTTAAAAATTAAATCCTAAATTTCTCTACCCAAACTCTTCAACTCCTTATCATAAATCTTAATTTAGTTTGTAATTTTCAGTGATCAAGACTTTATTGCTATTTGATTATGTATTTAATATTATTTTTGTTTAAAATTATTTTAAATATTATATTATAGTCTGATAAACTCGATGGACCCGACCCAATCCGAGTTCAACCCGAGCCGAACCCGATCCTCCGGGCTTGGTCTTGGGCTTCATATGTTTAACCCGAGGTCGGGCCGGGCTTGGGCTCGGGCTAGACTTATGATTCATCGGATTGGGCTCGGGTTGACCTCAAGCCCGACCCAACCCGCCCGAGTTGCACCCCTACCTGCACCATCGGATCGCATGGAGCCCACGCAATGTCGCACGATCCAACGGCCAAGGATCGCGGGACTTCGACGGAACTCCGAAAACGGGACTTCTGATCCGGACTATATATATATATATATATATATACCAGAGATATACGGGGGATCCTCTCTTGGATTAGGGATCGCCGAGGTATGGAGCTTGGTTGGGCTAGGATGGCCAGAGTTCGTCTTGCAGCATCAGTCTGGCACGTCTGGAGGGAGCGTAACAGACGTATATTTGAGGGGCTGATTACCCCTCCCGTTGGACTTCTAAATAATTTAGAATTCGATGTATCTGTAATGGCCCCTTAACCGGGGTGGAAGAGAGATGTGAGATTGTGTACTGTAATACCTTTACTGAGTTCTGCGTGGAATAAAATTTACCCTTATTCCAAAATATATATATATATATATATATATATATATATATATATATATATATATATATATATATTTCAATGCCCTTACCGCTTTGAACCCAGGGCCGGCCCTGGGGTAAGCCGGACAAGCCTTGGGGCTTGGGCAACCCCCCTCTACTAGGACAATCCCTCTCTGCTAGGGCAACCCCTTAGGCTCAGCATAACTCCACCAAAGGGTTAAAGGGCAACCAAAATTAGCTCCAGGATAGGGCAACCTAAACCTCCGGGCCGGCTCTGTTTGAACCCAAACCAAAGTAAGTTTTGGTTAGAGAAAACACATACGGAGAGGCTATAGGTATTGCTCTCAAAGCATTCTATTGCATAAAAACATTAGGAAGAAAAATAATTTTTTTTAAAAAAGGGACAAAAAAAAAAAGTACACCAAAACCTCACCTCTCTCTCTCTACTCTACACGTTTGGCGTCGTGGAGAGTAAGTGGCTCATGGAATTACTCACCCGGGAGAGACGGAGGAGAGAGAGAGAGAGGAGTTTGGTACCGAAGCCCTTTATGGGATGATGGTTTCCCCATTTCCTCCTGCTTTTTTAGCCCAGCATACACAAATAATATGGGCTTCTTTAAAACCGTGATATAAGACTAACACTCCCATAAAGTAGCGATTTTTATGGGTTTTTTTGACGTACCAAGTTCTTATTTAATATACTCCCATCATTCAATCCATTCAAAATTTGAATTTTTTTTTTTGTATGTGCCCATTTGTTATCTAGACCTCCACTTCCCTTCAATATATTCAAATTTTGATTTAAATTCTCTCTTGAGATGCCCATTTGTTGTATAATCCAGTACTAGCCATCAATCTATTAAAATTTTGTTTTTTTTATTTGCCCATTTGTTATCTAGACCTCTACTTCCCTTCAATCCGTTAAATTTTTGATTTTTTTTAATTTTCTGTTATTTTGACATACTCATTTGTCATATAATCTAGTACTAACCTTCAATCTATTAAAATTTTGACGTGCCCATTACTAATCTAGACCTACACTGCCCATCTGTCCGTTCAAAATTTGATCTTGGTTAGGTTTTGTATGGTGGGTTCCGAGAAATCTATGAATGCTTGTATATATAGAGACAGGGGGATGGCTCTTTTCAAGGAGGAGGAGCTGAGGGACTTGGGCGGGTTGGCGATGGGCGAGGACTTTATCGAGGTGACCTGCGGGTGCACGAGCCGCCGGTACGGGGATTCCGTGGGGAAGCTCAAGGTTTTCGCGTCCGGCGGGCTCGAGATCAAATGTGACTGCTATTCTGGGTGCCCGGAAGGTTAGTTGGAAATTCTAGGGTTTTGTATTTTGATCTCATGATATGATATGAAAATGTATGCGAGAAGTAGCACGTCATGTTGTGTTTGTGGTTAGTTCTGTGGAATTAAAGATTGCTGCGCTGCACGAGCACATAATGTTTGATCTAGAAAAAAAAATGATGACACTTTGTTTTGAATAATAGAGGAAATCTTGGTTTGCATGCACAATTATATTGTAAACTAGGGAATGCTTATTTCGATCCACAATTCTTGGTATAATTAGTTCACTAGATTTGCCAATACTTTTGAGTGCTTATATCCGAGGTTCGTCATCTTCATTTTCGATATTTGACTGTCTAGATTGATACTGATCCATCCTTTGATCTCTGAACAACTATGGAAGCTTGTAGTGCAAGGGTTTCTTGATTGTGATGAAATTAGAGGATGTGTTCTAGTTTCATTATCAATGATTGATGTTTAACAATGTATTTCTTTTTTGTTAAATTGTCGCCAATGTATCCATCTTTCCAAGTTGATTGGCATTCTTTAGTCTGATCAGTTTGCTTTGGTAACTCACTATTGCTCAGTTACTTGGTACTAGTTTTAGTTGATTGTGTTTTTTTAAGACTAAACAAATCACACCAAGATTGAACCCGGTTTGCCCATGTGACAGTTCAGAACTACGGGAACACGGACATATTTTAGCAAATGTCCCCATTACAAATATAGAAACTAGCATAAAAAACTAGCAATTGCCCCCATTCCTCTGTATGCACCATTTAAAAATTTAAGATATACCCCCTCTATATTTGTAACGGGAGCATTTGCTAAAATATCCCACACTTTTAAAAGCCAAAAACTATAATCCATTAACTTCATCTTCTTAGTATATATTAATTAATTAGACATCTCCAAATTATGATAATCCCCACCATTCATACCCTTATTTTGGTTATCGACTACATGATAGTGTCTTTACCTTCTATAGATCCTTTTAAATATAAACTTGCTTTATATTTGTTTCTTTGTTGTTTGTTAGATGCAGGGACGGCCTTGACCCAGGACAGCCAGGACGACCGCTAAAGCCTACGGTATAGGAGGGCCCAAAAAATTAATTTAAACATATATATTAATAATCTTGTATCTAAAATAGAACTAGTATGTAACATGGTACTTTTTAAACACAAAACAATTGTGGTGTGGTGGTTATTATGTTAGACTTGTACACTAGAGAATCTAGGTTTAATTCTTGGTGGGAACATTTTTTTAATTTACTTTAATTTCAGTTTTTTTTTTTACATTATATATGGGCCCAAATTTGAAAGTTTGCCTAGGGCCCCAATGAACTCAGAGCCAGCCCTGGTTAGATGGGCTAAAGAAGGGACATCCCAGGGCCGCAAGACTCCTACATGCAGGGCTGGACAGGGTCTAGATGTACTTACCCCCATAATATGGATAGGTTGTTTCAACATGCATCCTCTGGGATGCAAGCAACAAAACTTACCTATGCCCTCAGACCCTATACTGAAAGTACCTCCTGTATAGTGTATAGAGTGTATAGAAAAGCTTTGCAGTTCAGTGTACTGGCTAATGGTATACATGACACTGGAAAGATATCATGGAGATGTCCAAAACATGAGTCTAACTGGGCATGATTAACCGTGGAATGTGTTTCTACCAGATAATTAAGTAGACACTTAAGCAAACCAGTGCGGAAGCCAACATTTAAGGTTGGGGGAATTGTGATAATAGTTACATATCTTAGAAATATAAGCAGATTAGTCTCTTTTCAGTCGAACGTGTATGTAAAGTTGATTTACATTAAAGTGGAAGCTTGAATGTGATGATATTGGGAAACCATTTTCTTTTATCCTCCTAATTTGGCCCTTGAATCAGCCATTATACAAATTAGAGAGTTATATATGTCAAACTTCAGTTACTGGGGGTTCCCAAAAGATAACCCTTCAGTCATAACTCATGAGTTTTCCTAGGGCACAATATAGTTGTTAGTTTGATTGATGACTTTTCCTTTTGGATCACTGTTCCTTATTTTTTTTTAAAATTATCTACCGTCACGGTCTCAATTTGGATGAGTGGATGTGCTAAGATTTTAGTTAACTGTTCAGAAGAACTTGTGACTTTATATATTTCTTATGTAGATAGTATTAGTTGAGACCAAGAACTGAAACTCATGGTATTTCAAAAAGAGAAACAAAACACATCTAATGCATTCTGATAGAATTGATTTATTGAACTAAAAAATCTTTTCGATTCTGAACGATGGTAGTGTCTTGTATATTTGTTCATGTTTTTATTGCTCGCTTATTAAAGTTAATTAGTTTATTGTTAATTGGTTATGTATCAAATATTCTGTGATGTTCCAGTACAAATTGGAATACTTGAGATTTTACAAAGAATTACAATAGACTTGTGGACTTCATATGTATTGTTTGTGACTCTTTGTTCCCCATTACGTCCTTTTTCTTTGTTGTAGAGATCATTTTAAATGACGATGTTGTTAAACTTCTATTGATTATCACCTTGGTGTGAAGTTTTTGATCGATCGTTGATGGCCAGATAAGTTGACTCCAGCTGCTTTTGAGAAGCATGCTGAGAAGGAATCTGCGGCGAGATGGAAGTACAACATCTGGGTCATGGTCAATGGAAAGAAGGTTCGGCTACTGAAGACAAGTCTTCTGAAGTACCATGAGAAAGCTGCAAAAGCAGCTGGTGGTTCTAAAAGTCACAGCGCGCGCCTCCAACTTCATCGTGACGAGTTCATCCGGTGTACCAAGTGCGACAGAGCACGCAGATTCAAACTGCAAACCAAACAGGAATGCCGCGTCTACCATGATGCTCTGGCAGACCGTGAATGGACATGCGCTAATCTGCCTTTTGAAACGTAAGTCATTTTTTGCTGTAGTGATTAAGAAGTCTTAACATCTGCATTTTCTTTGTTGCTCGAGAGGGGGTACTTTCTGTTTAGTCATTAGAAATGTCTCTCTTTCCCACTTGCTTAATCTTTCTTGTAGTTGAGCAATAGGAACGTGAAAAAATTGCACTTACAACTCTTTAAACATGAACTCAACTACTTGTATCGAAGCCGTCAGACTTTGCACCTTTTATTTCTCTCCATCCGGTGCCGAATGAAAATGTAGTCCGCATGAAGTACTTCACAGTTGACTGTTCTACATTGAACAATATCAAACTCTGTTCTGCATTCAGTGTTCAAGTTGGAAAAATGAAATCATCAAGAATGCCTATTTAGTACTTATGAGTCGGTTTAACTGTACACTAATCTAGTGTAAGCTCAGTTCCGTTTCGTTTCTCTTAGTATATGAGGAGGTAGAAACTTTGCCTTATACTCTATAGGCAAGGTTTCACAAGGGTTATGTCTCGCTAACATATCATTGAACTGAAGGTTGGACAACCAAGTGGTTGAGACCTTTGGTACGGGAAGGGGAAGTCCTGGATTCGAGACCTCCGGGGGGCTGTAGGTAACTGCCCCTTATTTCCAGGAAAAAGAAAACATATCATTGACAAGGCTGCTTATGTGGGAAAGAGGACGAGTCGAGGGATCACCTATTTTTTGAGTGTGACTTTGTCTGGGATAGCTGGTGTGCCCAGAGGTATAAAATTGGCCTTCCCATCCAGCAGGATAGACGTCTATCGTCCGTTTTGAATGATGTTAAAGCTCAGAAGGGTAAAGAAGCGAGAGGATACCGGCGGATCATAATTATCTTTGGGGCGGTCGTCTGGCATGTGTGAAGGGAACGGAACCGGCGTATTTTTGAGGGGCTCTCCCTTAGTATTTTTGTTGTACAAAGGAATATAGATGCTGACATAGATATTCTAGTCCCTAGATGACCTTATTTGTAATCTGGACGGGATTATAGCTGTAATCATTGTGTTTATCTATAATATTTACCTCCTTCGGGAAAAAAAAAAGGAAACTCAGGAGAAAGAGGACATGTTTTGTTTCAGTTGAACATTTTTGCCACAACACACTTTTTAAGAAGACAGTTACTATGACACGCATTCTTCTGCTCTTGTTAGAATTGAACCATCTCCTCTCTCTTATTTTTCCTGAAACTTACTACACTTGAAAGCTTTCTATTCATTTCTTGCATGGATCCTTTTTTTTCTCCCTTTCTTCCAATGCATGAGAAAGCTAATGATAATGTGTTACGCTGCTGCTCTTACAGCATCAGCTGTGACGACGACGAAGAAAGGGCGAGCAGGAAGCCGCTAAGAGGGTGCCCTCGTTCTCCAGCGTGCAAGGGGTGCTTGGTCTGCGTCTGCTTGGGGTGCGAGCTCTGCCGCTTCTCGGACTGCCACTGCCAGACCTGTGTGGATTTCGTGACCAACAACGCCGACCCCTAGAGGTCCTGCGTGTCCGTTTTCGTCTTCGTCTCCCGAGCTGCCAATCCAAGCAAATGTGCCAGTAGTCTTACCCATTTTGTGATTGAAACAATTTTTGAAACATAGTGTAGGGTTCTCTATTAAGCGGGCAGTAAGTTATCAGAAAGTACCATTACTTGACTTTCAGTGGCAATGAAATAAATGGTTTATGAAACAAGAATTGGGGAATTTGTAGCTGATATGTAATGATTTAATCATTTATGCGTCGAATAGTTTGTGTCTATCAACTGTGATTGATCAGTCTTCATCAGGAGGTTGATTGCCTCTACTCTACCAAGGCACTTAACCAACCTTTTCCGATCCATGGGTTTAACTGGTATTTAGTGTTGATATCTTGAATAACAGTGTGATGAAGTTTCTCATCTTTTACTTACAAGAAAGGTATTGGTACTGTTGCAAGTTATGTCCGATGACGGAGAAATTATTTTGTGGACCGGACTCACTGTGTACCTTCCAATTCATTACATCGTATGGAAATTTGTGCATACACTCATTCCAATGCCATCCAATAGATGACATGGAAGGGTGCACGGTCAGTCCGGTCCATACAATGTCAATGGATGGTGTGGAATGGGTGCACGGTCAACCGATTCGTACAATATTTTCTTAGAGAGAGCCGGCTCAACCATGGTCTCGATGTAGTAGGCGGCCTCCAAATCTATGAAGTGCACGTGTAATTTCAGAATGTAGGAGTTTATTTTGTAGAATAGTAACGTTCAATTGGAGTTCCATGATGGTCTCGTGCCAACCACATGAGCTATAGTCCGGACTTCAAAATTTCTATATTCAGAGTATAGGAACTCATTTTGTAGAATTATAAAGCCCAATTTTTGGAAAGAGAAGAAGGATGACACATGAGTCTATATTTAAGGGAGATGACATCACCCAAATATTTTGGGTGACAAATAACATTTTTCTATCCATTCATCCCATTTCAATTATCCTATTTGTCTCACAAAAAAATTGGGTGGCGTCATCTCTCATTATGTGGCATTTGACATAGCAAAGTATAACCAAAAATTTTAATTATCCAATTTCTTTTAATGTTAATGTTTCTTTTTTACTGTTAATATTAAGATTAATGTTAATATTAATATTAATTTTAATTATAATGTCAATATTAATATTAATGTTAATGTTAATATTAATTTAAATTTTAGTGTAAAATTTTCTGCAGCATCTACGTCATATGTCAACATAACGAAGATCTCATCACCCAATTTTTTTGGAAGACAAATAACATTTTTGGAAGTAAACACGAGTTCCTATTTAATATTTGATCTGTAGTATTAAGGCTCAATAGTAAACATGTCTTTACCAAACACTCGTTGCTTTGGAAGTATCTATTTAATATTTGATCTGTAGTTTTAGGGCTCAATCAAACACAAAAGTATTGTTTACACAATCATTTCTTTTAACCTCGAACTCATAATTGTCACTATTCGGCCTCAAAGAGCTTAGAACTCTCATAACTCGGCCGTAGGCATGGCCGGCCGAGGGGTAAGCCTGGCAAGCCTGCTGGCTTGCGCAACCCCCTGGACATGGGCAACCCTCCGGGCAATGAAGCAAGTACGCAACTCCTAATTTTCATGAATCGACGAAATCCTGATGTCCATAGATCGTCGAAACCCTAATTTCATTTGATCGAAGCCGGCAAGAGCAGAGACGGAGCTATTCCCTCCCTCCGGAGGAACGAGAGGGAGCTGTGGAACCTCCTTCCAATGGCATATTCAACCTCCGTTTCTCCTACCACTACTACTCCACCAACAAGCCCTCCTCTCTCCGCCCTTCAGTCAAATCAAAATCTCCAAGAGCCTCCGTGACTCAGCTACAGTGCCACCCATCTCCTCTATATTAGTTATTTGGTACATGCCAAGCCTCCCTTTTATTTGGGCTTTTTTTCTTCATTTTTTTGTTAATTTTTTATGTAACTTAACCCCAATTAAATAGAATTTTATGAATAAAATTTGAGAGATTCTCAACAGAATTTTTTCTGTATATTTGATGTGGCAACATAATACATAATATTGATGTAACAAGTAGATTGGCTCTAAGGAAAAAGAATATATTTATTTGTATTATGTTGTGATTTGGAAAATGAAAAATTTTCTTAATAAATACACAAGAATATTGTACATTCAATATCCTTATATAAATGGTATAGTTGGAATCGTCTTTCTAGTGTTGGGGCCTTCTTTATGTTCCATTACTTGATCATGCGCTGGGACTTACTTTTGTTATTATTTTCTCAATAAAGATTAAGGGACTATCAAAATTAGTTTCGGCTAGGACAATCCAACATCACGGGCCGGCCCTGCCCGTAGGCCTGTTCTACCCGAAAGATTGATGCGGAATTACACAATTAATTTGGTTCCTTAGTCAGAAGGCTTACAACTAAAGGTCCGATGAAGATTTAGACAATTATTTCTCTTGGTTCCTTAGTCCGAAGTCTCACAACTCGCACTAACTCTCACAACCCGACTTGTAAGTCTGCTCCATTGTTGCTCCTTCCCAAAGGTCCGATGCAAATTTACACACTTATTTTTAGGGGTGAGCATTCAGTTTATTCGGTTTTCAACCGAATCGAAATAGTCAAAATCGAAATCCTAAAAATTCAAAACAGAAACCGACCTAAAATTAGCCAAAACCAAAACCGAATCGAACCGGATTACAATTCGGTTTGTTCGGTTTTAATATTTATATTGTTTTATGGGTCGGGTCCAAAGTTAGGATCATGGTTAACTTATATTAAAAATTATAATTTTGATTAACACATTTAATATTTCAAAGTTGCGTCCAAAGTTAGACTAATTGTTAAATTATCAAAATTGGATTTCAAAACATATACATATAATTGTTTTCAAAATATACATATTTTTAATCACAAAAATATGCACAAAATTGAGGACATTTACATAATTGTTTAAGTCCTATTCGGTTTTCAATTTTGAACCAAAACCGAAACCGAATAATTTTTTTTAGTATTTTTAAAACCGAAACCGAACCAAATCTTTTTCAAACCGAACCTAATCTCTTATTCGGTTCGTTTAGATTCGATTTTCGGTTCAAAACCGAATAATGCTCACCCATAGATATTTTTCTTGATTTCTTAGTACGAAGGCTGACAACTCTCACTACATGGTCCCCAAGGACATGCATATTTTATCCTTAGCTAATTTATATTTCTATATCTTGACATATAAGATTAGAGAATAATATTTTTGGAACTTTCAAGAACATGAACTTTTCGCGATGAAGAAAAAAGCTTATATAAAAATTCAAAAGGGTGTGTTAGTTTTAGTCAATAGTAGAAAAAGAATGAGACTTATAATTCACATTTGTTATAGAATATAAGAACTTTAAGCAGATAATAAATTTTGAGGAGCTTATATAAAAAAAGAAAAAAGAAAGAAAGCTAAACCTAACGGACTTGAAAAAAAAAAAATCTTTTATTTCAGAATAAAAAAAGCTTAGGGTCCGGATATTGACATCCCAAGCATTTCTAAGTACATCCAAAGTGACTTAAGTTATAAAATATGTTAATGTTCAAAGAAAAAAATATCCATGTGTCTACTTAGCACACCCCCAGCAACATTATTCTTTCCTCTAATCTTCATCAAGCTTCTTCCTCTACTTAGTACATCCCACCTTCTCTTCTCCAACCTAAAAACCCTAATTTCCTCATAGTTTGAAGTTGTGAAGAAAGCATAATGAAGGAACAAAGGGAACATCAAGGGTCCTTATAAGGGCACTTCATATTTTTATCAGGGCTAGTCCGGATTGGGGCTAGCCCAATTATTTTTGGGTTTTACTCAGGACAGCCCATTTATTTGATTGAGGTTGTCCCAAAGTAATCCCCCACCCAAACACAAATTTTGTCTCATTCGACAACATACTAAACCCTAACTTCTCTCTTCTTCTTCCTCCTAAGCCCTAAACACTAACTCCATTCTCCACCACTAGCCGAGCATCTTCATCATCTTCCTCTTCTTCTCCACGCCCTCTTCTCTCTTTGAAGGAGAACGATGGCCCCCAAACGTTCCTCGCAAACAAGGTACGAAATCTTTGTTAATCTTTCTCCACTTCTTTCGAAAACCGTAGAAATTCTCTGAAAAAATTGAAGGATGAATTACATTATTTATTTCAATTGCAATTAGTGTAATGTGAATGAAACTGTATTCGGAGGAGGGAAGTAAACCGTAGCATACGTGATTGGCAGAAATTGGCATCGTCCAGGACTGCCCATTCTTCTGGCAGTCCTGACTGTATGTGGGACTGCTAGAAAATGAGCAGTCCATTGGCATAACATGTGTAGCAAAGGACTACCCATTCTTCTGGCAGTCCTGAATGTTTGTTGGACTGCCAGAAAAATGAGCAGTCCATTGGCATAACATGTGTAACAATGGACTGCCCAAATTTCTGGCAGTCCAACATAAAGTTTGGACTGCCAGAAAAGTGGACAGTCCTTTCTTACACATGATGTGAGTTAGGACTGCCCTCTTTTCTGGCAGTCCTAACTGTATGTTGGACTGCCAAAAATTTGGACAGTCCATTGTTACACATGTCCTGAGCCAGGGCTGCCCATTCAAACTGGCAGTCCATTATACAGTCAGGACTGCTAGAATATTGGGCAGTCCAATGTCTGCACTAGTGGAACAGCAACATTTGTAGGCATGCCATACATTTTAATATGTAATTAATATTCAATAATAGTCATCAAAAGAAGAGAAAGGAGAAGGATGTTGAGGCCAGGCCCGAAAGAAAACGTCCTACCGCATCGGATCGCAAGGCGCGTGAAGCTGGTAGAGTTCTCGAGAAAGGGCTAGCAATCAGATAACCCGAACCAGCCTCACAAATAAGAACCCGTGGAACAAAACATGTTGCACGGCGTTCGAAGAAAGCGTCGACTCGTCGTGATGATTCCTCCTCCGATGATGATGTACCCATTGCTCGAATGAGAGATGACGCTGGATCGGGTCCTTCTCAAGTAGCCGAGGAAGAGGAAGAGGAAGATGCGGGCCCAATGGGTTGCTCTATTTTGACGTCAATCGAGAACCACATTTGTTATGAAATATGGAAGGATCCGGTTAGTTACTTACCTTGAATATAGATTAACTATTCGAAATAATCGTTAGATGTAATATTGAATCTTTGTTTTTTTTATTTGCAGAAAAGCTTGCGCCTTTTGAGGGTAATAAACCATGCGAAGATGTGTAGTACGTGGGGATTTGATGAGTTGAAAGAGAGTGTGAAGGAAAAAATCACCCCCACCGGATTGCAGTATTTAGTAAAATACTCGTATCAGATATTGGACCACGCACTGATTTCTGCAATTGTGGAGCGCTGGCATCCAGAAACTAACAGCTTCCATCTCGCTGACGGAGAGTTGACAATCACCCTTGATGATGTCCACCATATTTTAGGGCTTAGAGTTAATGGTCGTCAAATGTCTATGGATTATTCCGAGGGCGACTTCGACCTGTATGATGAGATGGTGGATTTGGTTGCCAATTGTCTCGGTGTTGAGTCCCAGACTTTTGTCACAATCCCGGAATTTAAGAAGTCTTATGGAGTTCCTTTAAGTTTTTTGAGGAATACATTCAATGATGACGACGCCGACGCCGACGACAACAATGCTAATGACGACCCCGTGGCCCGTGGATACATGCAGTTCATCCTAGGGGCCGTCGGCATTACAGACAAGTCCGGGACCGCGATACATGCAAAATATCTAAACAATTTTAGGGACTTGAACGTTGTGGATCAAATATCATTCGGAAGTGGTATACTAGCACACCTCTACCGCAAACTTGGTGCTGCATCTCGAGTCGAGTCGAAGACAATAGCTGGTTGTCAAACACTGCTCCATGTAAGCAAATCCTAGCATACTATGTCTATAGAACCCGATAAAATTATGTCGATAACGATAACATTATTATATTTTTAAATTTTAGGCGTGGATATATGAGCATTTTCCGACGCTCAATAGGGCTACTCTTAATCGAAATTATGATGAGCAGATGCCCAGGATGTGAAGGTGGAGGCCGGCAAAGATAGATACCAGACATCCACATACGTTGGCTACCCTACGTGTTGCTCTAGAAGATCTGAGGGCAAAGGAGGTGAAACAATAGTAACTTGAACTAGCATTTACTTACCACTCTAGTATTCCACACTAATTAGTAACTCCTTAAGTAATGAATACATCTTGTAGATTATTTGGCATCCATATCAGGATCTGCGAAATAGCACTCGTCCTGTGCAACCAGTTGCACTATTTAGAGGTCCGATATTTTGTCATGAAACTGAGGAGCCTCACATCCCAGATAGAGTGCTTCGTCAGTTTGGTTACGTACAGACTATCCCGAGTACGTTGAAATTGAGGACCGCTGCAAAAGGGAAGAAACCGTCGACCTACGTCCCGCCGTACTACCCTTGGGGGTCGTACTTATTCACTGAGTGGCAACAACATGTTGTCGGTGCAACCATACGAACTCCGACGGTGGAGATGTGGGATTGTAGTGAGGACTATATGGAATACTATGTGAATGCCGGACATGCTATGATGTTGAATCCGGATAAGAGAAGTACGAAAGTGCCGGTAGCAGCACCCTTACCATCCAAGTTAGCACTATATGATGCATTGCAGAAGATGGTTAGTATAGTTTGTTTAATTAACCCATGTACTGGTAAAGTTCCTAAATTTATGATATGTATTCATGCAGGCTTCGAAAGTGAAGAAATTGGAGAAAAGTCTAATCATGTGTAAGGAGAAGAATTACGAAGATGTGGGTACCCAGATGCAGAACATCGCAGATGAATACCCATTTATCGAATATGAGCGACGCACGAAGATGCGTCATGAAAATGAATGACTATGTAGTTCGTATATGGTTGAACCATTTGGTAGTTGGGTGTAAAACTTTTGTAATTGGTTACGTATTATATGGATGACTATGTAGCTTGTAAAACTTTTCTAATTAGTTGAACCATTTGGTAGTTGCGTATTATATGAATGTCAACTTGCTGTGAATTAGTATTAAATGAGTATGAAATTGGTTTGCATATTAAATTGGTTTGCGTATTAAATTGGTTCGCATATTTGGTCTGCCCAGTCCTTGCTCTCAGAACTTGCTGTTTGAATGTGGACTGCCCAGTTCCTGGGCAGTCCAAGCTCACAGCAAGTTCTAATATGGACTGTCCAGTTTTCTGACAGTCCAAATATTTATATGGACTGTCAGGAAACTGGGCAGTCCATATTAGAACTTGCTGTGAGCTTGGACTGCCCAGGAACTGGGCAGTCCACATTCAAACAGCAAGTTCTGAGATGGACTGCCCAGTTTCCTGGCAGTCCACATACATATGTGGACTACCAGGAAACTGGGCAGTCCATATTAGAACTTGCTGTGAGCTTGGACTGTCCAGCTGCCCAGGAACTGGGCAGTCCACATTCAAACAGCAAGTTCTGAGATGGGCTGCCCAGTTTCCTGGCAGTCCACATACAAACAACAAGTTCTTTGATGGACTGCCCATTTTTCTGGCAGTCCACATACATATGTGGACTGCCAGGAAACTGGGCAGTCCATATTAGAACTTGCTGTGAGCATGGACTGCCCAAGAACTGGGCAGTCCACATACAAACAGGAAGTTCTAAGATACAAAATACTCATAGATACAAAATACGATAGAAAACTTGCTGGTAATCAGTAGGATACAAAATACTCATAGATACTCAAAATGTCAACTATACATCTGTCTATGCAAAATACTCATAGATACAAAATACTCATAGATACTCAAAATGTCAACTATACATCTGTCTATGCAAAATGCTACGCTTTGCCAACTATACATCAGTCTATTAATACATCATAGTGTCCCTCTGGCCTTGGTATAGGTTCCACTGAGTTCGTGATTTTCTTGTAAACATTTATTGCATTTGTGTAGGGTGTTACCCAAGCGAGGGATTCTTCCGGTGCATGTTTCCACCAAACTGACGCAGGGGGAGGAATAGGAGAGTGCCCAATCAACCGCGGGATAACAAAGTGATTTCCGACGAGTCCAATTGTATTTAGATTGGATATACTGTAGTCATTCGGAGGAGCGCACATTGGAAAAAACGTGTTGTTGTTGAGCTCGGAAAGAACGATGTGTGTCTGCAGCACTCGTATTCTGCACCAATGTACGCATCGAGTGTGTTTGTAGCACTCGTATTCTGTTTCTTTCTACGAGTAGGGAGCTTGTTCTTCCTCTTTGGAACGGCTAGCATTTCCACGCTTCTTTCAACATGCTCAAAGAGAGAGGCTTCTCACTTAGTAGATTCGAGCTTCTTCTTTTGTGTTCTTGTTAGTCTTGTTGGCGGTCTACCTTTCGGAGCAATGATAGCAGATGGCTCCTGTAGACGACTACTTGCCGGGTTGGCAAGTTCTTGGATCGCAAGCTCAATGGACTTCCTCTCAGGTCCTAGTGCGGCACACCATCTAGCATGAAGAAGTTTCATCTGTGGCATGGAAAAGAAATCATCTGGACTGTCCACCGTATGCATGATCGACAGCTGTCTCCAACGCTGATCAACGACCGCTACTGGAATAGGTCTACATTGACGTCGATATTCGTTGATCTCGTGTGCACAAGGGAGCCCGAGAGAAGTCGATGTGTACAACCACATACTTCGATATCTAAACCGACAGAATTCGCACGACCAATCTCATGAAGTAGTAATGTCAATGCGTCGTGGGACACCACATGGATTAAATCGGACAAGAGATGTTATTTTTTATGTTGGTGCTTTACAATATTCAGGCTCATCTCAAATGAAGCCTTTATCTCATTCACGAACGAATTGGTCATTAGATTGATTGCTTGCCAAACGGACACAAAACCACCGGTCGATGAGCGCAGATATTTTTTTAGTCTTGAATGTGAGCCTTCGGCACGGTTGGTAGTGGTCGTGCCGTAGTGTTTCGCCATATTCGTCCATGCCAAGACAAAATTTTCTTTATGTTCATCAAGCCACGTGTCTTTGATATAAGATATACACGCCGGGTTGCTCTTGTCCCATTGCTCTTTGAACATGTACCATGCTGCGTCAAAAGTTTCCTCAGTATTTGCTCGCCATACAAGGGTCCAACCGTTGTAGAAATCTTGGAAGCGGTCCATGTCGACTTTGTCGTCTACTTTCTCGAACTTCAGCTTGCATTGTGCTTGAATATTTCTGTTTATATGCCAAGTACATAGTAATCTACGAGCATGAGAAAATACTGTGTCAATAGCATTCATCAATGCGTATTCCCGATCGGTGACAAAAACAGACGGTTCTTTATGCCCACTGTAAAGTGTCTTAAGCTTTTCCAAAGCCCATGTATAGTCCTCTAATATTTCGTTCTTCAAAAAACAAAAGGCAACTGAAAATGTCCTTCCGGTTGAAGTGAACCCAACAATGTGAAGAAGAGGCATCTTGAATTTATTAGTCTTGTACGTGCAATCAACAACCAAAATATCGGCGAAGGACCGTGCCAATTGTGTGCAATCCGGATGGGACAAAAATAGAGAAATGACTTCATTGCTCACCGGAAGTCTTCTATGGTATTCCACATAATGATTTTCGGCGAGTAACTTCATCACTTGTTGCATCGCCATTCTTTCTTTTAGAGTACTCGTTCTAGACCTCGCTAGTGCATTGTAAATTGTCCTCATAGTGGACGTGTTCCTATCATTCTTGTGAAGCAGCGCAGAATAATTTTTTTTGGACCAACTCCGGAAGCTGACAATTCTGTAACTAACTTTTTCTCATCATCTTTCAATCTTCCGGCGTAGGCATGACCAGTTAGCGTCTCCGGAAGAGTATGATTGTGCATCCCATTACGTACCATAACTGTCCACTTATCGCCAGTCTTGCACCCTAACACTAACTTGAATGGACAACCACATTTCCTTGAGCCTGACTCTTTCTTTCCAGATATTATTGGGAGAAGTTCACTTATGCACCCTAAACGTCCCACCTCTTTCACAGCCAATCTCTGCAGTTTGACGCTTCAGCCGACACCGTAGCGACCTTGAAATTACAAGGCTTGTTGGTTTGCCTTCCAACTTCTCTGCACCATTCTAATGCTTCGGCGTAAGTTTCAAAGACAATATCTGTCGATAATGTATTGCTCAAATCTGTGCACATAGGAGATGGGGTACCCTACAATAAATTTACAATTTTTTAAAAACCTAGATCAACGACAAAACCAAATACAATATCCAATTCAGGCTGTTAATCTAGACTGCCACAAAATCTGGCAGTCCTGAGTACTTCATGGACTGCCAGAAAGTGTGGCAGTCCAGTTGAAACGACTATCAACTTCAAGACTGCCACACTTCTGGGCAGTCCTTGAAGTATCTAGGACTGCCAGAAAGTTAGGCAGTCCTTAAGTTCATACGTATTTTACTCGACTGCCATACTTTCTGGCAGTCCTAAGTACTTTGTGGACTGCCATGAGACGTGACAGTCCAGTTGAAGAGTATATGAATTTGTA